>JAJAGP010000889.1:12215-271123 GCA_025084515.1 Ancistrus triradiatus | reverse complement strand
TACTTTATTACGCACACCTTGCTGGTATTGGGTTGGAACCCATTTTGCCTTGAGAACTGCCTAAATTCTTTGCGGCATATAATAAGGTGCTGTAAACATTCCTCAGAGATTTTGGTCCAAATTGACATGAGAGCATCACAAAGCTGCTGCAGATTTGTCAGCTGCACATCCATGATGTGAATCTTCAAAATATAGTGATTATATACTGTTCTTCTTCATGGTAAAAGGGTGATCTTAGTGACAATGGAAAATTATAAGGTGCCCCTAAAAGTTAAAAAGCAAGAAATACTTTATACCATTATATAATATATTTTGGTTTATTTAAAAATGACATATATTTTCCTTATAGTGTATATATAAGCTTACATATAAGCTTATATGTGTGTGTGTGTGTGTGTGTGTGTGTGTGTGTGTGTGTGTGTGTGTGTGTGTGTGCGCACAACCTCAAATCAGAAAAAGTTGGGACAGTATAGTAAATGCACCTTTAAAAATGCAGTGTGTCTTCCATTTACTTTGACATTATACATTGCAGACAGTATAAAACTAAGATATTTCAAGTTTTTTTTCAACTTCTGCATTTCAGGCCTGCAACACATTCTATTAAAAAAGAGTTGATATAGGGACAATTAAGGGATAAATGAGGTAAAAAATGATTTGGTACAAATCAGAGGAGCAACTGTGGGCAGATGATATCCAGTTTGTCAACAAATGGAATGTTTTGACATGTCCATGCATTTTTCAACAAGACCATGCAAAACCACATGCTGCAGACATGGGTACTGAACTGGCCTGCCTGTAGTCTTGACCTGTTCCTAATAAACAATGTATAGAGACTTTTGAAACAAAAAATGCAACAACGATGGCCCTGTACTGTTGCACATCTTAAGATGCATTTGCAAGAAGAATGGGACAAAATAACACTAGAAACTCTTCAATCCTTATTAGCTTTGGTGCCAAAATGTCTTGTGTTGTGAGAAGGAATGGCACCTTTACAGAGTGGTAAATACTTTACTGTCCCAACATTTGTTGAAATGTGTTGCAGGCTTGAGATGTGGGAATAAAATGAAGTTGAACAGACAAAACATGAAATATCCTGGGTTCATACTATGTGCAATTACATTTATTTTTATTGGCATTTTCCATACTATCCCAAGTTTTTCTGATTTGTGGTTTTATATATATATATATATATATATATATATATATATTATGTTACTCAGGCCTAGTAATACAGATATATATATATATATATATATATATATATATATATATATATATATATACATATATGCACACACTTTTTTGTCTTTCTGGTGAGGTTGTATAGGTATAAGTATTGCTCCCCTCAAATAAACAATTTTCACATTCTGTTTTGTGGCTTTCTGGTAAACAGTTCTTTCCACTATAACAATATTAAGTATATTCATAAACAAATACTGTATATTAATATGAAATCTAACTACTTAGACATCTATTACAATAAAAGAAGCTCCACACATCTAAGTATTCAGTCTCTGTAAAAAAAAAGAAGACATAATAATAATAATAATAATAATAATAATAATAATAATAATAATAATAATAATAATGTCACAAAAATTCACAAATACGCATATGCTCAACACTGAATGACAGCAGAACATGTGTCAGTTTGTGTAAGAAAAGAAATCACAGTTTATATTTCTGTGTTAAAAATAAATGTTAACTGTTAAATAAATAAATAAATAAATGATTAAATAAACAAATAGCAAATTAACTCCAAGAACCCAAACAGTAACATCTATACTAGTAGAAATGACTATATTGGAATGCTAAGTAACAGGCGTAAACCTGATGACAAACACTTGAATTGAAAGAGCTTGAAAAACCCAAAGTAAGACCACCATCACACACATGAAGTAATAGGACATGAATCAGTAAAAGTGCGGCTGTAACTCTATTTATGACTAAAGTCACCATGTTTGAAAACAGATATATAGAGAAAAAGGAGGATGATTGGCTTTTCTCCCTTTCCTCTCAATGTCCTCTGAGTCATCCTCTATTTCTCTGTCTTCTCAGTCTTCTCACTCTCTTTCTCTCTTGTCTCTCTACCTCCCACGCTTCCTCTTTTTAATTCTCCCTGCCTGTCACAGTTTGGATCATCGTGCATCCTCTTCCATCTCTCCCAATCTCTCTCACTCCCTTCCCTCTCATTGTATGAGCTCCTCATCACAAGAGAATCAATTCATTATGTTGGTGTTGGAGCTATAACCTTTCCCCATCTGACCCACTGTCAGCAGTTCCCTTTCTCATTCTCCTTCCCTCCCTCCCTCCCTCCCTTTTAGCCCCCATCACACAGGGGTGGTTCTCCTGTTGAGTGTATTAGTGTTGGAGCTATCACCTTTCCCCAGACGATCCAGGGTACCCAAACCCCTCTCCCTCTCCATGGTTGCTGTATTCCCAGCTGCAAGTGTGGGTGGCTGAACACCAGGGCCAGAGGAAGACGATGCATTGGCAGATGGAGCAAGGTTTGACTTGGAAAGCGATGGCAGTGTCCCAGTCATTAGTGTCCCTGCTCCTCCCTCCTTGTTAGGAAAGTAGTTGTGCATTTGGTAGAGCGAGGCACGGTCCACCGTTCCATACATGGGTGGCTTGCCCTCCCTCCCAAGCGTGTACATTGAGATGTCTCCAACTCCTCCTCCTCCTGAATGTGTATGTGGATTGGGCAGTGTGGCCACAGAGAAAGGTGGTGGGCCAGTGGCTAGTGGAGGGCCAAAGTTTTTGGCAGCAAGGCCAGGCGGTGAAGGGTCGCGTGAACGCGGCGGCTCAGCTGTGGAGCGTGAGCTGGAACGTGAGGAGCGTCGTCCACGACGGAATCGGTAGGAAGGCAGCCGCAGCACTGCTGATGTGGTGCTGCGGAATAGGTCGGCACGTGAACGACAGCGCAGCTCTTTGTTGCGCTCAATGTAGATGTTGACAGCCAACACACCCACCACTTCAGCAAGGATGAATGACAGGCCTCCAAAGTAGAATGACCAACCATACGAGTAATGCCACTTCTTGTCCTCATCCTTTTTTGGTGAGATGTCACTCAGTGCTGCTGATATATACACAATCACGCCAATTATGTTACTCAGGCCTGGTGATACAGAGAAAAAATAGGACTGTTAATAAATGGTAAATTACATCATATGTAATAATGTATATCCTGATGAAAAATCATAATGGACTACAATGCCATTTCTAATATTAACTTGACCACATTTGTATGCCAATTTAGTGGTAGCTAGTTCCTACCTATTACTAGTTAGAGGGTGCAGACCTACACTACATTGCAAAAAGTATTCACTCACCCATCCAAATAATTGAATTCAGGTGTTCCAGTCACTTCCATGGCCACAGCTGTATAAAATCAAGCACCTAGGCATGCAGACTGCTTCTACAAACATTTGTGAAAGAATTGATCGCTCTCAGGAGCTCAGTGAATTCCAGCGTGGTACTGTGATAGGATGCCACCAGTGCAACAAGTCCAGTCGTGAAATTTCCTCGCCACTAAGTATTCCACAGTCAACTGTTAGTAGTATTATAAGAAAGTGGAAGCGAAAAGGAATGACAGTCACAAAATGGTAGGCCATGTAAAATGACAGAGCAACATCAGCAGATGCTGAGGAGCATAGTGCTCAGAGGTCCCCAAGTTTCTGCGGAGTCAATCGCTACAGACCTCCAAACTTCACGTGGCCTTCAGATTAGCTCAAGTGCATAGAGAGCTTTAAGGAATGAGTTTCCATTTCCAAGCAGCTGAATCCAAGTCTTACATCACCAAGCACAATGCAAAGCGTCGGATGCAGTGGTGTAAAGCACACTGCCACTGGACTCTAGAGCAGTGGAGACATGTTCTCTGGAGTGACGAATCACGCTTTTCCATCTGCCAATCTGATAGACGAGTCTGGGTTTGGCAGTACCAGGAGAACTCTACTTGTCTGACTGCAAGTGTAAAGTTTGGTGGAGGGGAGATTATGGTGTTGGGTGTTTTTCAGGAGTTGAGCTCAGTCCCTTAGTTCCAGTGAAAGGAACTCTTAATTCTTCAGCATATCAAGAGATTTTGGACAATTTCATGCTCCCAACTCTGTGGGAACAGTTTGGGGATGGCCCCTTCCTGTTCCAACATGACTGCGCACCAGTACACAAATTAAGGTCCATAAAGACATGGATGAGCAAGTTTGGTGTGGAAGAAATTGACTGGCCTGCACAGAGTCCTGACCTCAACAATACAGAACATCTTTGGGATGAATTAAAGTGAAGACTGCAAGCCAGGCCTTCTCGTCCAATATCAGTGCCTGACCTCACAAATCCGCTTCTGGAAGAATGGTCAAAAATTAAATAAACACACACCTAAGCCTCGTGGAAAATCTTCCCAGAAGAGCTGAAGCTATTATAGCTGCAAAGGGTGGGCTGACATCATATTAAACCCTATTGATTAAGAATGGGATGTCACTCAAGTTCATATGCATGAACGAGAAAATACTTTTGGCAATATAGTGTATTTGTTTTCCCCTAACACATTTCAAGCCATCTCCAATTATTATTTATTGTGATAAATGATCACCTCAACCATGCTTTATATTGATATAATATTGTATATAATAATGATAACTGGTTCTCTGGGTATTCATCTTCTAGAAACTCTAATGTATTTGTTCCCAAAATTGCCATCAGTACAGCAAACTAATTCATAGAACACTATGTCAGTATGACCTGCTGAAGTTCAAACTGGAAAAAAGGGGATTTAAGTGACTTTGTTGTTAGTTGTACTAGACAGGCTAATCTGAGTATTTCAAAAACTGTTGGTCTACTGGGATTTTCACACACAGCCATCTTTAGGAGTTAGAAAGAATGGTCCAAAAATTAGAAAATGTCCAGTGAGCAACAGTTCTCTAGGTGAAAATGCCTTGTTGATTCCAGACTTCTGAAAACAATGGCCAGACTGGTTTGAGCCTATAGAAAGGCAACAGTAACTCAAATAACCACTCCTTACAACTGACATGCAGAAGAGCATCTTTGAACACACAACACATTGAACCTTGAAGAAAACCACACTGGATATCACTCCTGTCAGTTAAGAACAGGCAACTGAGGCTACAATTCGCATAGGTTCACCAAAATTGGACAATAGAAGATTGGAAAAACGTTGCATGGTCTGATGAGTCTTGATTTCTGCTGTGACATTCAAATGGTAGGGTCTAATCAACACGAAAGGTATAGTGGTGTGGGGAATATCTTCTTGGCACACATTGGGTCCATTAATATGAATTGATCATCATTTAAACACCACAGCCTCCCTGAGTATTGTTGCTGACCATGTTCATCCCTTTGTGACCACAGTGTTCCCATCTTCTATGTGCCATGTCACAAAGCTCAGATCATCTCAAACTGGTGTCTTGAACATGACAATGAGTTCACCATACTCATATGGTTTCCAAATTCATCAGATCCATCTCATAGAGCACCTTTGGGTTGTGGTGGAACAGAAGATTTCCATTCCAGATTTGCAGCCAACAAATCTGCAGCAACTGCGTGATGCTATCATTCCAAAATTAACCAAAACCTTTGAGGAGTGTTTCTACCACCTTGTTGAATCTATGCCACAAAGAATTAAAGCAGTTCTGAAGGCAAAAGAGGGTCCAACCTAGCACTAGCAAGGTGTACCTAATAAAGTGGCTGGTGACTGTATACTCCACTAGTTTTTCAAAGGTTTACAAAGGCATCATCTATTCCTGTATTGTCCTGACATCAGAGGCAGTGTACAGGGAGTAATAAAAGTGTTAAGCAGTGTTAGATTGGCTAAGGAGCTGCTGTACTTTCAGTGTCAGTCTGAGGATACGATTTCCTTAGGTTTGGAAAACTTTCTTGGAATGGAAATTATCCAACAGGTAGGTGGAATAATGAATCATAAGTTCATCTGTTCATTTGGCATATCTGTTTCTGAGTGCATTTTTGAAATGCATTATTAGAGTAACATACCCCACTCAACTCCATCTTCCTTCAGAACATCAAATTATTTTCATTTTTTTTTCTTCGATTCCTTAGTTCACATCTAACAGTGTTCAAAGTCATTACTGGCATCTGGCATCTCTGATGTCAGTCGTGGACTTTACATTCCATTCATTATTTGCTTTTTTACAGTAAGTTCTCAATTCAAGTCTTAACTGTTGTTTTCTTCATATTTTAATGGTTGGATTGTTGCACTGGAAACATTAAAACTATTCAAATAGTATAAGGATACTTTAAATAGTACCTAATTTTTACTACAACAGCTGGGGCAGCACAGTGGTGCAATTGATTCCTCTTGGCAATAAAACACAATTAAATAAAATAAAAAGGGCCAAACCTAAAACTGGTGGTCTTAATGGTCCTAACATCAAATCATTGGTTAGAACATTAGCAAGAACTAAGAAAATGAGACCTGTGCCACCATTTGCTCATCACTGGAGTGAACTGTTGGGGTTAAGGCTGCAAACGGGGAACTTTACATAATATAGTCTTCTTGTACACAAAGATAAAATCATGAGAAGATTTAAATGTATGGTTTAAAACTCAAACAAACATGTCTGGCAAAATATATTCTTTCGTGTTTTGTTTTGTCTTGTCATTTTTTATTGACTAATGATTAGCCATTAGTCAGTAATCTGCCACAGAAACTGTTGATCTACTGGGATTTTCACACACAGTCAAGCACACCAGGTTCATGTTTCAGTCAGAGTCCAGACTTGAACCCTACAGAAAAATGTTTGGACTCACGTTAGACACAAATAACTGGGAAACATTATTTCAACTAGTCTTCAACTGTTTGAAGCCATTACTGATAAGTAGACATTGATTTTGCAATTTTTGGGTATGTCCCCTTTCTTTGCCCAGGAGTGTATTCTTCCCATGTCTGCATGGATTTTCTCTAAGTACTTTGGTTTCCAAGACATGTGTAAAGTCGACTGGTTTCTCTAAAGTGCCCAAGTGAAAGTGTGTGTGCCCTGTGATGGATTGAAGTCCTGTCCATGTTTGGTTTCTGCTTTGCACCCTGTGTTGCTGATTAGACTCCAGCTCCCTGTGACACTGATGTTTATTAAGTGGGTATGAAAATGAAAGGATGAACTACAATAGCAGTGTATATCTGCTCTCAAAACGAGTGTTTCCCTAAAGTATTTTCTTTTTGGCCTACCTGCTACCACAAAAAGAATTCCTGCTCCCAGGATAATGTGTCTCTTGCTCTTGTAGAATCGACTGGATGCCACACACACCCCACCCAACAGCAACAGTATAGCACTGAGGATGGGGAATATACTGGACGCCCGGACTACACCTTTCAATAGGAAAGGAACGAACAAATAGCATAAAAAGAGGAAAAGAGATGAAAATTAACAACAAACATGATCTTGGCACCTGCTATTGTCTTCCTACTGCATGGTTTGGAATGTATATGATAAACCGTTCGCTTATAGACCAAGGTATCAGACACAGACAACTCACGTAAGAGGTATTCTGCAGCATCCTGATCGTAATCAGCATCCTCAGGGAAATGGTTGATCTGGGAGCACACTCCTCTTTTTAAACCTGAGAATAAGAAATAAGAAAGACAACAAATAGCAGTTAGCAGTTTCTCTTAATACAACATGACAGTGTGTAAAATGTGTAAAAAGAAACTACGTTAAGATATACGGTATAACACATCTGATACACTAAGTTACATTTACAGCATTTAGCAGACGCCCTTATCCAGAGCGACTTACGATTGATACAATCTTACAAACCAAGCAATTGTGGGTTAAGGGCGTTGCTCAAGGACCCAACAGTGCCAGCTTGGCAGAGGTGGGATTTGAACCCTGGACCTTTTGGTCCATAGACCAGTACCTCACCCACTAGGCTACCACAGTCCCACAGGCTAAAATAATTTTAATTATTTTAGAAATAAAGATAATCCCCTGCAAATTCTGTCTGTTGTTTGGACTGTATAACATAATATTATTCTTGTAAGCAGCTGTATGGGATCAGGTTAATTGGAAGGTCACAAATATTTTAAGAAAAATTACATTTACTTCAAAAATCTGAGAGCAGAGCAAACAACCTGAGACACACCTCCAAACAGAATATCTACAGAACCTCTGGGGTCATAAAGCTTTTCTTATGGAATCTCCACCTCACAGGTTTTAGGTCAGTGAACTAGAATGGCCATGTAAAAAGCTTGACTGTGTGCAAATTTAACAATATTTGTTGTACTTTTGGATTGTTGTCCTGGTGGAAGATCTAACCGCAACCTAGCTGCAACTTCTTGGCAGAAGCAGCCAGAATTTTATTTTGAAATCTTCTGGTATTTCAAGGAGTCCACAATGCCATGTATACTAGCAGCTAACATTCAGAGCATTTGAAGGAAAAATGGCTCCACAACGTCATATATCAACCACCATATTTAACACTGGGAGTTAGATTTTTTTGTATAGCCATCAGTATATTTGTGTCAAATTTACTGAGTGTCAGCAAATCACAAAAGGTTGGGATATTTCATGTTTTGTTTGTTCAAACTCATTTCATCTGTTAATATACATCAATTCTGCATTTCAGGCCTTTAGGCCAAAAAAAGGTGATTATAATCATTCAATCATATCCACAAAGGCGGAGTCAGTGAGGAGTAAAGATGGGCAGAGGATCTCCAGTTTGTCAACAAATCGATGAGAAAATTATTGAAATATTTAAAAATGTTCCTCAAATAAATATTGGAAGGGAGTTGCATATTTCTCCCTCTACAGTGTATAATATCATTAAACGGTTCAAAGAATGTGGAGGAATTTCAGTGCATAAAAGGAGGGCGCAAGTCTGAACTAAAGACCCGATCCTTCAGAAGACACTGCATAAGAATGGTCACTCGTCAAAAGCTGATATAACCACATGGGCAATGATTACTTTGGCAATCCTTTGTCAAGCACTACAATACAGAGGTACATTCACAAATGCCATTTAAAAACATTACTTTTCAAAAAGAAGTCTTATGTTAACCATGTCAAGAAGCAGCATCAACTGCTCTGGGCTCTGTTGCATCTGGGATGGACCATCACACAGTGGAAACATGTAATGCGGTCAGATGAATCAGTATTCCCGATCTTTTAGGAAGAAATGGATGCCGTGTGCTCCTATTAGGAAGCACGGAGTTCCACGGCCCGACACTAGAGGGCAGCGGCGGAGAGGAAAACATGCTGGGATTAAAACGGCAAGCCCTAGCATGCATGCAGCAAGTAGGCATGGAGCTAATTACGGCTAATTAGATTCATCTGTTCGTTCAGGTATTTAAAGACGTTTGAGAGCGGTGTCTGGCGTCGCACCCTTGACTGACTGCCATTGATATTTTGTAGCGCTCCAACGTGAGGTATCTAGGGAAAGAACATCCCTCTTTAGTGGAAGGGGGATGGTAGGTTAATGGTCGAGGTAATAAATTATTGTTAGGGTCAGAGTTTTTCCAGTTGAGTGATCAGCTTCGTTGGCCTCTGCGACACGAGCTTCCACTTTGATCTGCAAAGCATTGACTGATATATCTACTCAGTATTTGTGCACTTATACTAGCGATCGTGTGATGCTTTCTTTTCCTGTTCGCTGCGTCACAAGTGCTGTATCGTTATCAGTGCAAGCCTCGGCTTTGATTTGCGAACCGTTCATGAAGTCGACTCAGGCTCCTAGTGTCGGCATGTGTGACTGAGTCGTTTCGTTTTCTTTTTTTGTTCGCCACACCCCAAAGTCCGCTTTGTTAGTGGTCTTTCAGTTCGCCAATGAACCTCGTCTGTTTTCACCGTTTCCTTGCTAGTTAGCAAACCTGTCTCTGAACGGCTCACACAGTTAGGCAATACGGATTCAATTCCCAGCACGGATTGTTGGCATTTGTAGTCTTTTGAAAAGCAGATGTGTATCTTTTTTGGTTGCTTCCTGTGTGTTCCTGTGTGTGCTTCCTCCCACACTTTGTATTACACTATTCCGTGTCTTTTGGTTTGTGTTAGTTTAGTCACACCCTTATGCACTTCATGTGCCCATATACAGTGGGACAAAAAAGTATTTAGTCAGTCACTGATTGTGCAAGTTCTCCTACTTAGAAAGATGAGAGAGGTCTGTAATTTTCATCATAGGTACACTTAAACTATAAGAAAAAAAAAAAATCCAGGAAATCACACCGTAGGATTTTTAAAGAATTTAATTGTAAATTATGGTGGGAAATAAGTATTTGGTCAATAATAAAAGTTCAACTCAATACTTTGTAACATAACCTTTGTTGGAAATGACATAGGTCAAAGGTTTCCTGTAAGTCTTCACCAGGTTTGGCACACACTGTTTTGCTTGGTATTTTTGGGTTGGCCCATTCCTCGTCCATGGGAGATCTCCTCTAGAGCACGTGATGTTTTGGGGCAACATGGACTTTCAACAACTCCCTCCACAAATTTTCTATGGGGTTGAGGTCTGGAGACTGGCTAGGCCACTCCCAGGGGGGGTCACTTTGGAAAGCTTTTTTACGGAGCCACTCCTTTGGCGTTGCCCGTCTGGGCATTAAAGAGGGGGTAATTAGGGTGGGGGTGGATCATTTTTTTGTCATGCTGGAAGACCCAGACCATTTTCCCTCTTCAATGCTCTCACTGGTGGAGGAGGTTTTTGGGCTTAAAATCTCACGATACACATGGCCCCGACATTCATATCTTCCCTTAACACGGATCAGTCATCCTGTGTCCTTTGCAGAAAAAAAAAACAGGCCCTGGCCCCAAAGAATGATGTTTCTCCACTTTTCCTCCAACCCCCATGCTTCACAGTAGTAGGTATGGTGTTCTTGGACTGCAACTGAGCAGCATTCTTGTTCCTCCCTCCAAAACACGACGAGTTGAGTTTTTACCAAAAAGTTCTATTTTGGTTTCATCTGACCACATGATATTCTCTCAATCCTCTTCTGGATCATCCATATGCTCTCTGCCAAACTTCAGATGGGCCTGGACATGTACTGGCTTAAGCAGGGGGGCACGCCTGGCACTGCAGGATCTGAGTCCCTCTCAGTGTACTGTGTTACTGATGGTAGCCTTTTTACTTTAGTCCCAGCTCTCTGCAGGTCATTCATCAGGTCCCTCCGTGTAGTTCTGGGATTTTTGCTCACTGTCCTCATGATCATTTTGACCCCACAGGATGAGATTTTGCGTGGAGCTCCAGATCGAGGGAGATTATCAGTGTTCTTGTATGTCTTCCATTTTCTTACAATTGATCCCACAGTTGATTTATTCACACCAATCTGCTTGCCTATTGTAGATTCACTCTTCCCAGCCTGGTGCAGGTCTACCATTTTCTTCCTGGTGTCCTTTGACAGCTCTTTGGTCTTGGCAATGGTTGAGTTTGGAGTCTGAATGATTGAGGCTGTGGACAGGTGTCTTTTATACAGATAATGTTTTCAAACAGGTGCCATTAATACAGGTAACGAGTGGTGGACAGAAGAGCTTTTTAAAGAATACGTTACAGGTCTGTGAGAGCCAGAAATCTTGCTTGTTTGTGGGTGACCAAATACTTATTTTCCACCATGATTTACAATTAAATTCTTTAGAAATCCTACAATGTGATTTCCTGGATTTTCTTTCTCATTTTGTCTCTCATAGTTGAAGTGTACCTATGATAAAAATTACAGACCTCTGTCATCTTTCTAAGTTGGAGAACTTGCACAATCAGAGGCTGACTAAATACTTTTTTATCCCACTGTATATATTTATTTATTTGTATTTTTTGTGAAGTATTACAGTCCCGTAAAAGCACGCCTAAACTCCCCAATAGCTAGGCTCACTAACAAACCCAGCTACCTACACTTGGGTTCAACCCTTGTTCACACAGTAAACCCAAACAAGACCAAAAATAAAAAGGACCATCCACAGTATTATCAGCAACCATTCCAAATGCCACGGTCTACCATGGTATGGAGTTGAGTCAGTGCTCTTGGCAAAAGTAATTTACACTTCTGTGATGGCAGAATGAATGCAGAAATGTACATTGAGATTGTAGAGCAACATATGCGGTCTTCCAAACAACATCATTTCCAGGGACATTCACGCAGTTTTCAACAAGACAATAAGGTTACATCTACTAGACTGACCTGCTTGCAGTCCTGACCTGACCCCAAGAGAGAATTTGTAGAGACTTTTGAAACAAAAAATGTGACAAAGACAACCTTGCACTGTTACACATCTCAAGATTTGTTTGCAGGAAGAATGGGACAAAATAACACCTGAAAGACTAAATTGCTTGGTATCCTCAGTGCCAAATGTCTTTTAAGTATTGTGAGAAGCAATGGCAACATGAAAAAGTGGTAAATGTTTAACTGTCTCAACTTTTTTTGGAATGTGCAGTCCTGAAATGTGGGAAGAGATGTATGCTGACCAGACAAAAACATGAAATATCTTGGGTTCATACTGTCTGCAATGAAATAAAAAGCAATGTAAATGTAAGAAACACTGTTACATTATTTTATCTGCAATTTCCATACCATCCAAACCTCTGATTTGGGGTTGCACAAGTGTTTGTCTTATCAGATCATAAAACCCATGCTGTGTCTAGCCACTTCCAGATGCTTACATCTGTGGTTAAATGAAAGAAAGTGCTTTCTTCAGACATGACTAAGAAATAAGTTTGTTTGCATGAAGGTGCCATCTAACTGTAGCTCTGAACACTTAGTGATCCCAAAATGCGTTCACCTTCTGTTAGTCTTTGTAACCAGCTCTGTTCTTACAGCTCTGGTTCTTGAAGGACAAAATGCTCATTTCATATATGTATTCCTTGAGCTTTAACATTGTTGATGAAAGACTAAGGGAATTTACCACAACAAGTGCAAGCTGTACAAATATTTGGACAGATGTACCTTCCAGACAGCAGATCCTCCAGAGGCCGGAGTGGGTGAGTGCTCCAGGGTCTTTCTTGTCCTTGTTGTGGGGGTCATCCTGAGTGGAGTTGGCAGTGCTGTTGCAGATAAAGGCACGTGCATACAGCCAATAGTCTGTGCCAATGGCCACAGTCATCAGGGCAAAGGCAGCAAAGGCTCCCACTGTGGTGAGGAGAACCTGGATACCCCTTTCACACCACACCATTGCTGCAAGTAGAAAATTAATGTTAGAGCGCAAGCTAGGCTAAAAGTAAGCAATCATTAAGAAGAAATGTATGGTCTGGGTTTAATTGTAAATAGCTGGTGTTTTCTTAATTAGAGATTAATTAGAATCATTATACCTACACCAGTCGCAATTCAATCATAAGTTTAGTGAACTGGTCCTCAGAGTTTTTAAATGAAACATCAGCAATCTATTATGACTGCAGCTTAATCACACTGCAGCAGAAATAGTCAAAGGTTTATCAAGTTCACAATTTGATGTTAGTCACACTTTGGGACATTGGCAGCATAAAAATCTTATGTTAAAAAATGAGAAATATGTGGCCCATATATAAACTATATATAATGTTGACCTTTATAGGAATTTGTGTGACTAGATTTAAAACAAACAAATTAATTGTAATGCATTTGTAAACTTGTGTAACAGAGTTTCAAAGTTACAATGCACAAATGGACATGTCTGGTTGATGGGAGGTGGGATGGGGTGCTGTCACTGTAACAGCAGCAACTGACAAGCCCTGTGATGACTGTTGTTTTATCCAGGGTGCAGTTCCACATGCGCCCTGACCAGGATAAGCAGGGTTAAATGGGGAAACCATGTCAATTGGGGTTTAGTAAAAAGAAAAAAAAGCAATCATAGATTTTTTTTTTAGATTGCTAGTTTTGCTGACTTCTTTGCACCTTATTCCGAAAGTAAGTCTAATGTGGGTTATGTTCAGATCGTACATGTAAATATATCCATGAGATACCCATACACACTACATTTTCCACATCATTGCAGTTTTGCTTGTAGAAAGTTGGCTTGGCTACCACAATGAAAAAAAGCTTTTATGTCAGTATTACGTTACAGGTACAAAGCTCCCATGCCGTCCAAAAATTTCATTAAGAAATGTATGAAAATAAACTACATCTGCTTACATTAAAGGACCTCAGCAGAAAATATCTTAGAAAGTGAGAAGAATCCTAAATATTGTCAAAATGATCTTAAATGTCTCGTAATGGTTATTGGTTTACAATAATTCAACCAATTTCTAGGTACATCATATATTAATAATATTTTAGATTGTCTCACACCACTGGCACATACCTTTGATTCTTTCAAAAATGTAATATGTAGAAATAACTGCATAGACTGATGACAGTGGTAGTGAAGCAGTTAAGGTAGTGGACTACTGACCAGAAGGGTGAGGATGCCAGCTGCCATTTTTGGACCCTTGAGTCAGGCTCTTACCTTTCAATTGCTTAGATTGTACGTTCTAAGACTGTACAACACTACAATCAGTTCTAAGTCGTTCTGGATCAAAGATGTCTGTTAAATGTTGTAAATGTAAAACTTTCACAGTTACTCTAATGTCATTGCCCCAGACACCAAAATGTTTCTGAAATGCATCAAAACACTGGTTCCATTCTCACAATTACCATATTATACATGAAGTATGAAACTGATCCAGTCATGACATAAAAATAAAGGCCAATGAAACAACCATAACTAATCAGTGCTTTACATATTTCCAAGCAATTCATTCCATTACATATTCTGTCCCAATAAATAGAACTACCAAAACTATTTGAAAATATGGAGAAATTCTGATATACTGTAAGCTTAATGTCAATATCCATATTTTTCATAATAATTCATTTTTCTTAATATGTAAAAAATGCCATATGTGGACTGAGCAGAACTGAACCGAAGATTCCAGGTAACCTTAAAATAAGGCTATTATTAGTCCTTGTGAACAGATGAATTAGCAAATTAGTTGAATCAAAAGTAGACCTGTTCAGAATGATTGATTAATTATTAGACATATTACGACAGGAAAAGCTAGTGATAATGAATGTGTGCACACATAATACCCAATACCTGAGCAAATCAAGGGACGGTTTTCCATCATTAAGAGGGAATAGCTCAAGCAATCAATGATAACACTGAACAACATTTTAACTGAAAACACAATCACTTCACTTCTAGATATTTGGAGATTAGTGGTGAAGGTTTGAAGCAAGATTAGTGTGTGTGTGTGTGTGTGTGTGTGTGTATGTTTGTGTGTGTACCTGGAGGAATGTGTCTGCCCTTTCCATCCATTCCTGCAGCACTCTGGTCCTTATCACAGAAGAATATACCCTTCAATCTGTCCAAGCAGCATCCATCGACTGTTCACCCGCTCTCTCTCTCTCTGTTCCTGTCTGTCTCTCTCTCTCTCTCTCTCTCACATGTGTTCTCCCTCCCTCTCTCGCTCCCTTTCTCTCAACCCTGTTTTCATGTCTGTGGGCGGGAGTAAATATTCTAGGTTTTGTTTCTTTTCTCCTCTCACTATCAGATCACGGCTTATCAATTATAAAATAATTCCTGGAAATTCAATCAACAATCCAGAATAGGATCAAAAAACAACATTTTAATATGTTAAGGAGAGACAATCAAGAACAGATAACGCATGCCACTTCAGGAATCGATCTAGATATAAACACATCCAAGACTGTACATCTTACACAAAGATGAAAGCAGGAGAATCTGTCCTGTCTCCAAACATTCACAGAAAGAGAGAGGGGTGTATAAAAAAGAGGAAAAGGATAACGAGAGAGTGTGTGTGCCATACGGTCGCCATGGCAACAGTGCATTCTAAAGTGGAGAACAGAACAGGATGGTGTGTGTGAGTGTGTGTTGATATTGGTGAAGTGTGTGTATGTGTGTGTGAGGGGGGTGGCTGCAAAGCATAATTACTGATTAGAAAAACCTTAACCATCAAAATCTAAATATACACTCTGCTACAGAACTGTGCATTCAACCATAAGATTTTACAGCAGCTTTACTTTTACATTTATTTGCCATAGCATTGGGATCTGACGTATACAGTCATTGTTTAATTATTTTGCTCAAGGGCAAATACTAGCCTTTTTATATGGCCTAATACGTTTTGCCATGTTATGCAAAGTGCTGTCTCTGCATGTAAGGTTATCAGAAAAAAAAATCTTGTGATCTTGTGCCTGTTTAATCACCTCAATAAACCATCACACGAGCAAACTCACAAGCATGTGGCACAGTTCTCAACTCAAACAGGCAGAAGAATGTATTATATCATACAATGATAATTAACTTCTCAAACACGGCTCGTTTGAGAAGGCGGACAGACCTTGGTTGCATGAGGTAACGTCAGTGTAGTGCTGTGCTTTTAGACTGTGCATTGTAATGCAATTGTATTCGTACCCCATGCTATTGTATATCTAATATTTGTAGATGTACACATCGGGTGGTGCCAGTTAGGCCCTGCTGCAGCCCTAAATTGGACATAAGTGGATATGGAAAGCGAGTGAGATGTACTCAATGGAGGGAGGACTAATATAGAGGTAGGATAAACACTGTTCAATCACTTTATTATGACCACCTATATTTCTACACTCGTTTCTCATTTCATCAGTTTCACTTACCATATAGAAGCACTTTGTAGTTCTATAATTACAGACTGTAGTCCATCTGTTTCTACATACTTTGTTAGTTCCCTTTACTCAGTTCTATAATGGTCAGGACCCCCACAGGACAACCACAGATCAGGCAATATTTTGGCAGTGGCACTGACGTGGTGGTGTGTTAGTGTGCTGGTATGATTGGATCACACACAGCAGAGCTGCTGGAGTGTTCAAACACTGTGTTCACTCACTGTGCACTCTATTAAACATATCTACTTTATTGCTCCACCTTGTAGATGTAAAGTCAGAGACAGTAGCTTATCTGTTGTTGTACATTTTGTGTTACTCATTCTCTAATCTTTCATCAGTGCTCACAGGACGCTGCCTACAGGATGCTAGTGGCTGGACATTTTTGGCTGGTGGACTATTTTCAGTCCAGCAGTGACACTGCACTGCTGTGTCTGATCCACTCATACCAGTACAACACACACTAACACACCACCACGTCAGTGCTGAGAATGACCCACCACCCAAACAGTACCTGATCTGTGGGGGTCCTGACCATTAGAAAACAGAGTAAAGGGAACTAACAAAGTATGTAGAGAAACAGATGGACTACAGTCTGTAATTGTAGAACTACAAAGTGCTTCTATATGGTAAGTGGAACCGATGAAATGGACAATGCGTGTAGACACATACCTAATAAAGTGATTGGACACTGTATAAGATCTGTTTTACAGTAACATAATGATTCTAGTGAATGGCAAGGACAATAGCTGCAATTTAGCTGTGAAAACCAGCAATAAAACCAATAACAAAAACATTAAAAATGAGAAATTAAAAGAAATTAATCTACAACAGTAAGTGACGGTGATCATTACTTTGCAAAGACACCCAAGGGTGTATACACAGCGTTAACTGCAAATGAGTTGGGAATTTCATAACAGGTGTCATAATAAACACCAATTATGCCAAATGATTGGCGATTCTTTAATGGTCTGACCTCTAGTGGTGACACAGGAAAATGTAAAGTGAAGTTTGACACATTTCACTCCTCTATGGATACCAAAACCCCACGCTCGCTGGGGTCTTCTGTTAGGTATATAGATTAATCAGTGAGCATCTGCAGAAGTACAACAGTAAAACTATGTGGGTAAGAGGTTGGGAATGTATCACGTGGTACAATATCCATTCCAATTTATTTCAAATCCTGACACCTTCAGCAGCAGTCCAGACCGTTCCACTTAGTGCACACAGTGGTGCTTGAACGTTTGTGGACCCTTTAGAATGTTCTATATTTATGCATAAATATGACCTAAAACATTATCAGATTTATCATGATCAGATTTATCAGAAGCATGTAAAGAGAACCCACTTAAAGAAATGAGACATACATTTGATACTTGGTCATTCATTTACTGACGTAAATGATCAAATATTACAAATCTATGAGAGGCAAAAGTATGTAAACCTCTAGGATTAGCAGTTAATTTGAAGGTGGAATTAGAGTCAGGTGTTTTCAGTCAGTGGGATGATCAGAGTCTGATCTTCACAACACATGTGGAATGTGTTGTGAAGATCAACACATGGACGTGTATCAGGCGAAGCATAGTTCCGAGGAACTCAGATAAAGAGCTGTTGATTCTCATCAGGCTGGAAAAGGTTACAAACCCAGCTCTAAATAGTTTGGACAACACCCCTTCACAGTCAGACTGATTAGATAGAAATTGAGAAATTTCAACGACACTGTTACTCGGCTGACCAACAAAGACCACGCAAAGATCATAGATCACAAGAGCAAAGGATGTAATAGTCCAAGAGGTCACAAAGGAATCCAGGGTAACCTCTAAACAATTAAAGGCCTCTTTCACAATGGCTAAAATTAATGTTCATGAGCCTACCACCAGGAGAACACTAGTATCAAGGTTTGAACCTCTTCTGCTGCATCTGGTTCGTTGAGGAACAATGAATTCTGAATTATACCAGCAAATTCTAAAGGAAAAATCATGTCTTCTCTTTGTGAACTGAATCTCAAGAGAATGTTGGTCTTGCAGCAAGACGGCAACCCTAGCACTGAACCCTAGTTCTGAACTTCTGATAATGTTTTAGGTCATATTTCTGCAGCAATATATAAACTGCTAAAGCATTCACAAACTTTCACGCACCATTTCATGAGTGCAAAGTTTTTCAAGAACATTAGTGACCAGTTCTAGGGGTTTTATGTGTGACATTTGTATGTGTTGTTGTTTTAAAAGTAAGTAGGAGGTACAGAAAACTTATAAAAAAGAAAGATATTTTGGGATTCATGGGAATTAATTGGAAGACTGTTAAATATTTGTAATTATGATGTTTATTATTGGGATAGCATAACTGGGATAGCATAACTGAAATACGTATGGAGTTGTTTAGACCACTGTGGAAAAAAAACTATGTATGGCTTTGGTTTTATGTACATGATAGTGTTTAGTGATTTTGATATCTCTGTTCATTCTGTTTTGCAAGAAGGTGCTGTGTTCGATCTCCAGGTGGAGTGGCCTGAGTCTTTTCTGTCTGGAGTTTGCATGTCCTATCTGTGTCCATGTGGGTTTACTTTGGGTGCTCCAGTTTCCTCCTACAGTCCAATACAGTACAATTGGCCAACTCTGAGTTTGTATATGACTGGCTTTGAAGCAACCTTATGTATCAGTATAACCTTGTGTCTGTAGTTAAAATGGCCATTGGCGCTGATAGCGACCTTAAAAAAACCAAAATTATTCTGTTTTGCAGGCATGGATTAAAAAAGATAAAGCGTTAAGATAACCACATTTGTGTCTTGAAATGATTTCACCCATGACACAATTCCCATCAGCTTCATTAAATCATACATTGGTTTGCATTTGAAAATTGTGAAGTTATCCTTGAGAATGAGACTTTATTTTATTAGCTAGCACTTTTATGGTCTCACTCAAAGAAAAATCAATGGAACAATTATTTCTTTGCATTTCTCATCTCCTTACAACAATACCATCAACAGCAAGTTAAAAAAACAAACTAACGAAAGCAACTTTTATTATGATCTCTTGACAAATATGTGAGAAGTCTATTAATGCTAAAACTGCAACTAATCTTAAATAAATAAATACACCTAATTTAATTATTTGTCATGTAGAACATTTGTAAAAGTAGATATTAAAAAAAATCAAATATTATTCTGTATTAATAATATACTTTTATTTCTTAACTAAGAAAACTTAAATACGTGGTGCTAAATGTTAATGTACTTAAATTACTTAAGAGCTGGTAGATGCTCTAACTGCTTCTAAAGGGCACATTACGTGAGGTGCAGAACTGCTGAGCTAGTGCATACAGCATGAAAGTGGAAAAGTGCTGAGACAATGCTGACAAAACACTTGAGAATTCCCAAGAAGAATAATGTTTGGCCAAATATTATTTAATTAACATATTTGCATAATATAATAACCTAGGTCTAAAAATTTCAAACACACTCATCCATGTTTAAGAACACCTGATACCTGTTGATATCTGAAAGCCATTCGTATGTTTCAAATCCATACTATTTTCCATTAATCTTTAAATAAGTGTATTATTTTATTGATTGTATTTCCTTCAAATTATTTGTTTTATCTAAGTTATTCATTAGCACTGCAAATTCCCTAATAAAAATGCAAATTCATTAAAAAATTATAAAATGTCATTGTAGAACTTTTTGTAGAATAATTAAAACAAACATTTAAAAAAACCATTAAAACACAACTAAACATTAGGAACACAAGAAAAAACAAAGTAAATTTCATAGAAATTAGTCATTTATATAATTGATATAGTTGACTTTGGAAAGTGATCTGTCACAAATTTATATTTTGTGTGTTCAGACGAGTTTGGCTAAACATAACTTTGAATCATGTGTTATATTGATTTATGTCCTCACATTCTCTTAGGATAGGTGTCGTGTTGAAATTATAAATATAATGTTGTGCATGTGTGACTATACAGAGGTGTGGCTATACAACTCTGTTGCTACACATAGGAACGCTGGTGTATTCATTACAACTGCTGTAATTCCTGTTGTTTCTCTGCATGCATTAACTCTCTCTCTCTCTCTCTCTTTCTCTCTCACACACCAACAATGGTGTCATTTTGATGAGAAACTGAGAGATAATTCTTAAAGGGGTCACCTCTGTTTCTGTAATATTATACAGATTTTGACTACATCTTAACCATTATATAATTAATTAAAGTGGAGTTCCATGAAAGTTTAGTAAACACTAATGTGTATATACAGTCGTATGAAAAAGTTTGGGCACCCCTGATAATTTTCATGATTTTTCTTTATAAATCATTGGTTGTCCAGCTCAGCAATTTCAGGTAAATATATCATATAGCAGATGAACACCGTGATATTTGAGAAGTGAAATTAAGTTTATAGGTTTTACAGAAAGTGTGCAGTAATTATTCAAACAAAATTAGGCAGGCGCATAAATTTTGTGCACCCTTGTCATTTGGGAATACTTTTTAGCACATAATTATTGGAACACAAAATTTGTTTTGTAAGCTCATTGACCCTTTGATCTACATACACAAGTGAATCCAACTATGAGAAAGGGGGAGTTTAAGTGAGGTGGCCAATTGGAAGTTTTTTCCTCCTCTTTGCATCTTCTCTGAAGAGTGGCAACATGGGAGCCTCAAAACAACTCTCAAATGAGTCCCTGAAAACAAAGGTTGTTCAACATCATGGTTCAGGGAAAGGGAAAAGCTCTCTCAGAGATTTCAGCTGTCAGTTTCCACTGTGAGGAACATAGTGACGCAATGGAAGACCACAGACACAGTTCTAGTTAAGGAACTCCCGAAGTGGCAGACCAAGAAGAATCTCAGATAGGCAGAGGCGAAGGATGGTGAGAACAGTCATAGTCAAGCCACAGACCACCTTCAAAGACCTACAACCTCATCTTGCTGCAGATGGTGTCACTAATCATCGTTCAACTATACAGCACACTTTGCACAAGGAGAGGCTGTATGGGAGAGTAATGCAGAAGAAGCCTTTTCTGCAGACACGCCACAGTCACTTGAGGTGTGCTACAGCACATTTGGACAATCCAGCTTCATTTTGGAATAAAGTGCTGTGTACTGATGAAACTAAAATTGAGTTATTTGGACATAACAAGGAGCGGCACACATCCCAAGACAAACATTTGCTACCCACAGTAAAATTTGGTAGCGGTTCCATCAGGCTGCGGGACTGTGTGGCCAGTGCAGGTACTAGGAATCTTGTTAAAGTTGAGGATCGCATATTCCAGTTAATATCTCCAGATTCTTGAGAACAATGTTCAAGAATCAGTGACAAAGTTGCACCGAGGCCAACGACCCAAAACCCTGCTCAAAATCTACTAAGGCATTCATGCAGAGGAACCAGTACAACATTCTGGAATGGCCATCTCAGTCCCTAGACAAATGTGAGCTGTCCATGCTCGGAAACCATCAAACCTGACTGAACTGGAGATGTTTCTAAAGAAGAATGGTCCAAAGCACCTTCAACCAGAATCCAGACTGGAAGCTGTAGGAAGCGTTTAGCGGCTGTTATTTCTACAAAAGGAGGATCTACTAAATATTATGTAATTTTTCTGCTGGGGTGCCCAAATTTATGCACCTGCCTAATTTTGTTTGAATAATTACTGCACACTTTCTGTAAATCCTATACACTTCATTTCACTTCTCAAATATCACTGTGTTCATCTGCTATATGATATATTTAACTCAAGTTGCTGATCTGAACAACCAATGATTTATAAACTAAAATCATGAAAATTATCAGGGGTGCCCAACTTTTTCATACGACTGACCTAAGAACCTACTTATCAGCAATAACATTACCTGTGTTAATGCCTTGTAGTGACTGTGGAGGAATTTTAGATCATTCTGGGATTTATTGCATACAGTGGGTCACTTTAGGTCATGCCACAATCTCAGCTGTTATTAAGATACGGACAGCATTCTTAACTGCAACCCTGACATTCTGTCATAAAAATGTATTGGTTATAATTTAAAAGTCTGCATAAAATTTCATTAATGTCCTCCCACCAACAAGGCCACACACATGCCATACCTTCCTTGTCTCTCAATGTTCTGTTTTATCAGTTCTGCTTTACCTTTATGTACAGTGGTGCTTGAAAGTTTGTGAACCCTGTAGAATTTTCTAACTTTTCTGCATAAATATGAACCCTAAAACATCGTCAGATTTTCACACAAAACCTAAAAGTAGATAAAGAGAACTCAGTTAAACAAATGAGACAAAATATTATACTTGGTCATTTTATTTATTGAGGAAAATGATCCAATATTACATATTAGTGATGGCAAAGTATGTTGAACCTTGCCTTCAGTATCTGGTGTGACCCCCCATGTGCAGCAATAACTGCAACTAAAGATTTCCTGTAACTGTTGATCAGTCCTGCACACCGAATTTGTAGGCCACATTTTACCTCCGCGCCGGCTTCTTCCATACAGGACCCTGCTCACTCACTTCAGGTCTTTCCACAACATTTCACTTGGATCAAGGTCAGAACTTTGACTTGGCCATTTCCAAAACGTTAATTTTATTCTTCTTTAAACCATTCTTTGGGTGGAACGACTTGTGTGCTTAGGGTCGTTGTCTTGACCCTGCCATGACCCACCTTCTCTTGAGATTCAGTTCATGGACAGATGTCCTGACATTTTCCTTTAGAATTCGCTCTGATATAATTCAGAATTCATTGTTCCATCATGATGGCAAGCCATCCTGGCCCAGATGCAGCAAAACAGGCCCAAACCATTATACTACCACCACCATGTTTCACAGATGGGATAAGGATCTTATGCTGGAATGCAGTGGTGTTTTCCTTTCTCCAAACAATAATGTTTTCTTTGAAAACCAAAAAGTTCTATATGTTTGTGCTGTATATCCGTCCCACAAAAATCCCTCATTCTTCCACTAGCCTTCTGGCTTGTCCATGTGATCTTTAGCAAACTGCCAGAATATGAGCAGCCAATGTTGTTCTTTTTGGAGAGCAGTGGCTTTCTTTTCTCCTTGCAACCCTGACATGCCACACCATTGGTGTTGTTCAGTGTTTCTTCTGATGGTGGACTCATGAAACATTAACATTAGCCAATGTGCAGAGAGGGCCTTCCCTTGCTTAGAGGTTTACCCTGGGGTCCTATTCGAAGACCTAGGGGCCCACTATTACAACTATTACGCCTTGCTCTTCTTGGAGTGATGTTTGTTGCAGTCGACCAACTCCGGGGAGGGTAACAATGTCCCTTGAATTTCTTCTCCCATTTGTACACAATCTGTCCTGACCTGTGGATTGGTGGAGTTCAAACTATTTAGAGAATGGTTTTTGTAACCTTTTCCAGCCTGATGAGCATCAACAACTCTTTTTCTGAGCTGAGGTCCTTTGTTGGCCATGATACACTTCCACAAACGTCTTGTGAAGAAGCAGACGTTGATTAGATCCCTGTTCTTTAAATAAAACAGGGTGTTCACTCACACCTGACTGTCATCCCATTGATTGAATTGATTGATTGAAAACACCTGACTCTAACTTCACCTTCAAACTAACTGCTAATCCCAGTAGGTTCACATACCTTTTGCCACTCACCTAATATCTAATTTTGGATAATTTTCGTCAATAAATAAGTGACCAAGTCTATAATATTTTGTCTCATTTGTTTACCTGGTTTTCTTTATCTACTTTTAGTTTAGGACTACTTTTAGTGAAAATCTGATGATGTTTTGCATCATCATATTTTTTGTTGTTTGATGTTGTGGTTGTGTTTGATATTGTTGTGTAGGGTATGAAAATTGTATTTTTTAGATAAGGTTTGTCGGTAAGGAGGTTGATGGTGTCTTTTTTTATTTGCCTGCAATCATATTATGCAGAATATAGAAATGCTAAAGGGTTCACAAACTTTCAGTCACCACTGTTAGAGCGCTGTAGGTGATACTTCATAATTCTAACAGTTTCTATAACTGTAGTCCATCTGTTTGTTCTGCATACACTGTTACCAACCACCTACCACCCCCAAGACCATCACTGAGCGGGTATTATTTAAGCTATTTAAGGTATTACCTCAGCACTGCATGACACTGACGTGGTGGTTTTGTGTTAGTGTGTTGTGTTGATTTGGTACAAATGGAGTTTTCAGCCCAACTTAATGTCACTGGTGAACTGAAATAGTTCCCCCACCAAACTAAAATAACCAGCCAATAG
Organism: Ancistrus triradiatus; assembly: GCA_025084515.1. NCBI lineage: Eukaryota > Metazoa > Chordata > Actinopteri > Siluriformes > Loricariidae > Ancistrus > Ancistrus triradiatus. The sequence continues at coordinate 246,352 of JAJAGP010000889.1, read as the reverse complement.
CATCCCTGTGGGCAGTGCCCTGTGACCACTGATGAAGCTCTATAGGGTGACTAACACAAACTGTGCATCACCAGATGAGCTACGGTCTTGGACTTTACATCTAGAAGGTGAATATTCACATTTTTTTTTAAAAAACTCCAGCAACATTGCTGGCATATCTGAGCCACTCAATACAATAAACTTTTCTTTAATCTATGGTCGGCTGTCGAGCCACTCATACAAGGGAACACACACTTTATATTTACCTTTTTATTCTACATTTTATGTCACTTTTTGTTTTGTGATGTGTAATTATAATCAAACATCATATAGCCCTTTTATATGGTCTAATAGACACTCAATGAAGCATGTGCTTCCCTGTGTGTAAATATTCTGTGATCGGTACTCACTGATTGACTAGGATGAAAGAATAATACTCACTGAACAACCGGCTTTAAATGCATTATTTTGAGCTCCATGCTTCACTGGCCGTGCGCGGAGTGTGGATGGGTTGCATTCAACACAGAAGTAAACAATGAACTTTTCAATTCTCCAGCTTGAACCGACAGCTTCCCTCTATATGGTGATTTTCAAACTTCAGTAAAGTGGTGCCAGTTAGGACATACAGGTTTATTTAAAATTTACAAAGATAAAATAACAAGTGTTATTATGTAACACTGCTTTGTATTAGGCAACGCAACTAATTCCAGCTCCACTGAAAGGCTATAACAAACTCCCTGATATGGCTGGCCAGTAAAATTAAGTGATTATATGTGAACATATGTGCTTCTACTATTTTAAAATGAGTTGTGGTGTGATCATTGCACAACACTCTTTCCTAGGTAGAGAACAAACAATACTACATTTATTAATCTCTACAATTCTTTTACTAGGATCCTCTGACATTTACCAGCTCATAGTTCACAAAAATCATTCTTGAGCAAACTTAAACTGTGTGTCTTTTCATTCTATTTATGCTTGCTTGAACAGTGCTTGAAATGTGGTAAACAGAAAGAATGATGTCACTAGGTGGTTGCTATGGTGTTGCTACGTGGTTGCAAAGGTATCCCAAGTGATTGCTAAGGTGTTGCTAGGTGATTGCTAGACAGTTGCTATGGTGTCCTAGGTGGTTACTATGGTGTTGCTACGTGGTACATGGTTGCTATGGTGTCCCAAGTGGTTGCTATGGTGTTGCTAGGTGGTTACTATGGTATCCAAGGTAGTTGCTAAGGTGTTGCTATGGTGTTCCAAGATTTTTGGCTGCACACGGGGTGTGTCCTAATACTCCTGGCCGAGTGCGGGGGCGTGTCCAAATACATTTGGCCGCGTAAGGGGGCGTGTCCCAACACTTTTACAGGGTTATGCATCAGTAGATGTAATAACAGGTCACTGAGTCTCACTGAGTGCTCTGTGGTGACATCATCGATTTCAGTTACAATTTGAATTTTGTTGGTTAGAATTTGAACATCTGTCAATGCATTTCTATTGGAGATTTTTAATATTTAAACTTAAATCTACTAAAAACGATAAATCAGATCGACTCCAAAAGTCAAAGCACACCACACAGACTTATTATCTACGTAATGGTGTTTGAACTGTGTCTGTACGTTAAAAAGTTTGAGCCATATTAATCGAAGAAATGTGTGGAAGAAGAACCGCCAACGATAATAATAACTAGAGCTGCATTTCCTGAAGGAACTACAACAGCGCTTGAAATGTGGCAAACAGAAAAAATGGTGGTTGCTAGGCAGTGGATATGGTGTTCCAAGTGATTGATAGGTGGTTGCTATGATGTCCCAGGTGGGTGCTATGGTATCCCAGGTCATTGCTAGGTGGCTGCTAAGTCATTACTATGATGTTGCTAGGTGGTTGCTATGGCATCCCAAGTGGTTGCTATGGTGTCCCAGGTGGTTGCTAGGTGATTGCTAGTGGTGTCCCAATACTTTTGGCCATGTGTGGGGTGTGTCCCAATACTTTTGGCCACCTGTGGGGGCGTGTCCCAATACTTTTAGCCACATGCGGGTGCATGTCCTAATGCTTTTGGCCGCATGCGGGGGCATGTCCCAATACTTTTGGCAACCTGTGGGGGTGTGTCCCAAAACTTTTGGCAGCCTGTGGGGGTGTGTCCAAATACTTTTGGCTGTACATTTTTTAACTTAAATCTATTAAAAAACGATAAATGGGATCAACTCCAAAAGTAATTGCGCACCACAGAGAGCGATTATCTACATAACGGTGTTTGAACCGTGTCTGTACATTAAATGGTTCCAGCCGTATTAATCGAGGAACTTTGTGGAAAAAAGAAGAACCGGAAAAGAGATAATTAACTCTTGTATGTGTTCCTATTACTAACCCAAATCAGAAAAAGTTGGGAGGGTATGGAAAATGCAAATAAAAAAACAAAAACCGCAGTGTTACTTTGACTTTCATTTTATTGCAGACGATATGAACCCAAGATATTTCTTTTTTCTGGTCAAAAACATTTCATTTGTTAATAAACATCAATTCTTGCGTTTCAGGCCTGAAATGCATTCCAAAAAAAGATGGGGCAGGGGCAATTTAGGACTAGTAATGAGGTAAGAAAAAAACTAAATAATGATGTGGTTTCAAACAGGTGATTGTAATTTACATTTACAGCATTTACATAGCAGACGCCCTTATCCAGAGCGACTTACAACTGATACAATCTTACAATCCAAGCAATTGTGGGTTAAAGGCCTTGCTCAAGGACCCAACAGTGACAGCTTGGCAGGGGTGGGATTTGAACCCTGGACCTTCTGGTCCATAGTCCAGTACCTTACCCACTAGGCTACCACAGTCCCACACCATTGTAACCATGATTTTCTACAAAAGCAGAATCCATGAAAGGCAATGTGCAAAATATCATCATTAACAATTCAAGGAATCTGGAGGACTTTCAGGGCAAGGGCGTGAGCCTAAACTGAACTCTCTGATCCCTCAGACGGCACTGCATCCAGAACCGCCATTCATCAATAACTTCATAACCACATGGGCAAGGGATTACTTTGGCAAACATTTGTCAACCAGTACAGACTTTCATTCACAAATGCCACTTAAAACTTTGCAAAAACCTCATTTACCTCATTACTAGCCCTAAATTGCCCTCGTCCCAATTTTTTTGGAATGTGTTGCAGGCCTGAAATACAGGAATGGATGTTTATTAACAAATGAAATGAAGTTGACCAGACTTCTTGGACTTCTTGGAAACTTCTTGGGTTCATACTGTCTGCAATAAAATAAAAGTCAAAGTAAATGTAAGGAACTCTGTGGGTTTTTGAATTAGCATTTTTTTGGGTTGTACATAATCACAGGTGGACCCAAATAACTGTAACATTTAAATAACAACAACAATAATAGTAATAGGCACCTATGTCAATATAATAATCAAAGGAAAAGACCAAGACAGATAAACATGAGCTAAACATGACAAAACATGAGTACAGACATATTTTATAGACAGATGGTGAATTACAGAAGTATATTCTGTACAAATATTCCGTATAATATTTATAATATACAATACAGATCCCAGTTCCTAAAATTTTGCTGTATTTTACACGAGAAGCCTTCAGAGCCAAGAATATAGCATATCTCAGTAAACTCCCTTATCATTAAAATATACAGGATCTATACAATGCGTATAAGAGAAATAATAGAATAAGGGTGAATCCATATATGTAAGCCTTATCTATGAGTCCAACATACTGCAGTACAAAAAACAAACAAACAAATACAAAAAAGAATTACAAATATACAGTGTCAGAATATACAAGTCAGAATTACCACATGATGTGAAAGCAGGAAAATGAAAGAAAAAAAGGTTTGGACACCAGGGGGCAATCATATAAACCTATACAGCACGTCCCAGAAGAAGTAGCATTAATCAACACGTTGCTATCTGTATGAGTATAACTCGTACTAATCCCTGAACTGAACACACTGCTAAACTGATTATCACAGTATGACAGCAAAACTGCACAAACCTCATACTGCATCCCAGAATGCAAAGTGGATGTTTAATTTCTACAATGCCCAGGACTTCCCATAGAGTGTACAGAGGAGTAGCATCGAGACTGTTGATCAGTCCTGCAAATCGGCTGTCAGGAATGTTCCTCCATTCCTCTGTACAGCAGAGCTCAGGGCTGTTGGTGGCTTCCTCACATGGACTGCTTGCTTCCACAACATTTCTATTGACGGTCAAGACTTTGACTTGGCCATTCAAATACATTAACTTTATTCTTCTTTCACTGTTCTTTGCTTGCAACTTGCTTGGTCATTGTTGTCATTGTGTCCATTTTGTGAGATTTAGATCAGGACCGATGTGCTGACATTTTCCTTTAGAGTTTTCTGGTATAACCAGAATTGTTTTACCATCAATAATGCAGCAAAACGAGCTATATTCTTCTCTCATAGGTTGACAAGTCTTAGAGTTTCACATACTCTTACAACTCATAGATATGTAATATTGGTTCATTTTCCTCTATAAATGACCAAGTGTAAAGTTTTTGTGTCATTTGTTTAATTGGGGTTATCCATTTTTAGGACTTGTGTGAACATCTGATGATGTTTTAGGTCCTATTTATTTAGACATATAGAAACTTCTAAAGGGTTTACAAATTTTATCACTACGCATGACGAAACCGTTCTTTCTTTCCCTCATTACATATCATAGGCCACTTTATTAGGTACAACTTGCTAGTACCGGACTGGACCTCCTTTTACCTTCAGGGCGGCCTAGATTAAACAAGCTGCTTGAAACATTCCTTAAAGATTTTGGTCCATACTGACATGATAGCATCTAGTATTGTGCGAGTTTTTGAAATACTCAGACCAGCACGTCTAGCACCAACAACTATGCCACATTCAAAGTCATTTAAATCACATTTCTTGCCCATTCTGATGCTGGGTTTACTCTTCAGCATACATACCTAAATGCATTGAGTTTCTGCCATATGATTGGCTGATTAGTTAACGAGCAGGTGTAGGAAATAAAGTGGCCTGTGAGTGCATGTGTGTGTGTGTGTGTGTGTGTATGTATATATACAGGGTACATCATCTGGATATGTTTTGTCTACTAAAAACATTATAAATATTCATATTCTGTCCTACGTACTGCTGTTGGGCAGGGTTTATTATGAGTAAAATGAATAGTATGTCAATGTGAACACAGCTAATGATTCAAATTGTATCTGTACAGCATACTGTATTGAAAGAAAACAAAATAGAAATTCTTCAAGTTTTCAGATGTCACAAATTTGTCAAGTGTTCCTTCCGGAATATCATGTATAATTCATAGTGATTGTATTGGTAATTCATTGTGCTGTGACAATTCTTTCTTTAGAGCTTGTTGAAATTTCCAAGTGAAATTCTCAGCATAAAAACAAATCTTCGGCCGTTTCTCAATATGCGTACTTCTCTGTGCTTGTGTTCTTGTGAAACGTCATCAGTGGCAGGCCAAGTACTGTTCCATTTCTAAGTTCACATCTAACCAAGACCGCTTCAAATCCCCGGATGTGTTCTTGCTCCACCCATATTACCGAGGATGCATCGGAGCAGTCTTGTGCGGACTTGGACAGCGAAATATCCCACAATGCATTGCCATCTCGGTAATGGCGGATGAGAGGACTCCCAACTGGATGTATAATTTCTAAATTAATACTGTTATTATGTCACGGAATTAAGTTCTAAGATTTTTTTGGGCAAGAATGTAGTTGTTTAAAATTCAACTATGTGGTCAGTTTATCAAGATGGAGCTTACATAAAAAAATGCTCAGACGATTTGAGATGTGATGTAAAGTTATTAACGTATTTATTATGCATTATATGCATTATATGCATTATATTCAGCCTGTATTCTAAATATAAATTGTCTGATATAAATTGAAGTTCTAAAATCAGACTTGTTTGGTGCTCGCTTTTGTTTGGGAAGGTTTTTATTTATGCTTAAATGAGATCGGTCCATTGTTACACGTAGATTAAACTATTTAATGGAAAGGAAGAGATCTGAGCATTTCTTCCACCACAGACAGGCTTTATACATGTTTTAGGATTTTATCTAGGTGTAAAAAGTAAACCGTGTTGTCTCCATAGCCGAATCCGCTGCTGTTCCAAATGTAGAATAACCGAACTGAGTCCTCCCTTCCCATGGAGAATGTACTCACAAGTCCAACTTCCTAGTCCAGACTTGGGAAGTACGCAAGTCCGAACTTAACTTACTTGGTATTGAGAAACGGCCTTCTTTTCCATCAATAATGCTGTTGTCCACTTACCCATCCCATTTCGTGTCTGTGTAAAACTTTTCCATGAATCATGGTATGAAATGTACAAGAGTAACTCTTAGCATGCCACTATGTTAACATGATAGTATATAAGACGTAGGAATAGTGGTGCTAGGTAATAATGGTAAGACCACCATGGATATTGATAGCAGAATGCCAGAAACTGTGTAGACGTATCAAAAATCTTGTACTTGCTGCATATGAATGCATTAAACCAGCTACATTTAAAAGGAGAGCTTACAGTGAACTCTCTCTGTACATGAAGGTAAGAGCAGAATGAAACAGCAAGCGTAAAAATTCAGAAACACCAAATTCTCAAGCACGAAGAACACAAGTACAGTCATTATCAGCAAATGCTTCTTATGGGTAGTCTAAAAACAATGCACATATGTTGCGATTCGTAGTAAAATAGCTACATGGGGCTGGATATTATTTGTGCATCAAGGCATTAAGAATAAGAGGCTTTAAGCTGTTGACCACCTGGGCCTGCAATGATACATTACTCATACTTGTTAGCAGTTGGTGGGATTTGGATATACAAAAAAGGCCTTCTTAACAGGCTTTTTGTATGTACATCCAGCTCATTTTAGTACAAACAACAAACAAAAGTACAAACTGCAATTTCTTCTGAAACAGTGACATAAGATGGAAAAGCTCCCCAAGACAATATGAGGAGAGAAAATGATGTTGCTACAGTAGAGTTGTTGCTATAGTACAAGAGTAATTTGTACAGTTCATAAATCTATTTTTTGTGTTTGAACCATGTGGTCCTTTTTCCAGACACTGTCCTTTTCTTTACGTGAAGTACCATGTTTAAGAGTTAGTTATAGTCAAGCTCAGGTACAAAGTTACCCCATCTATGCTTGACTTACTTTTTTGGCCACGTTGCTCATCTTTTCCATCCTTTTAAAATAAAGTTGCCAATAATTTTATTTTTGCATATACCTGTGTTTTGTGATTCTTCCATCTAGCATGGTGAGGCGCTCATCCTCATGTGTGCATGGTAGGGAGGCGGAAGAGCACAAGGTGGGGTGACCATCGGGAGCGCCTGAGTGGTAGGGCACACAGAGTGCAGAGTGTGAGGGCAGGAAGAAGATGAAGACGAGCTTGGGGGTGGCAGGTGGTAGCTGGCTGCAGAGGAGGGACCTGATGAGGCAGAGTTGGAGGGCAGGCGGTTATTAGGGTCTAATGGTGGAGGAGTGTGCTTGAGCTGGATCGAGATGTCACTTGAGGCCTCAGAGGCACTGCGGCCACGCTGCGGAGGCGGCCAGGACTCAGGGTGCAGGTACTGACCACTGTAGTCACTGCACTCAGACATACGGGGGCGGTAGAGAGCAGGATGGGGCCGGTACATTTCCTCTTCAGCATAGCGCTTCATAAAGAGGTAAACCGACATTACACCTGCACCCTGAAATATACAGAATGAACACAATAATAAATCACTTACACAAAACTATCCAATAATTTACACTGCAACTTCAACATTACAAGCAGATGAAAAGCTGGAGGTTTTAGGAACCGACTGATCTGTATAGCTGGTTGGATAAACTGAAAAGTCACTAAATGCTCCAAATGTGGCACACCATTTTGTGTAGTGAGACCATACCAACATAATCATCAAATCTAATGATCATTGTTTTACTGGCGTTTTTGAATATACTCACTAATGATATATTCATATGCAGACCCACATACTGTATGCTCTCTGTATTCAAATGGCAGACTAATTTACAATAACGTTTAAGTTACAAATTGCAACCTTTTTGGAAAGATTCATACTGTTTTATTTTTAATTCTATATAAATATTATCTGAGCCATTTTCTTTATGTGAACAGATACCATCATGTTGCATGAGTGGGACATGCAGTGGGACTGTGACACGTGCACATGACTGTGGTGGCCTAGCAGTTAAGGTACTGGACTATGGACCAGAAGGTCTAGGGTTCAAATCCTGCCTCTGCCAACCTGCCACTGTTGGGTCCTTGAGCAAGGCCCTTAACCCACAATTGCTTGGATTGTAAGACTGTATAAGTTGTAAGTCGCTCTGGATAAGGGCGTCTGCTAAATGCTGTAAATGTAAATGGGGGCTACAGTCTGAGACCACTTGTGAAAATGCTTTAGTTTTTCATTGCAAGTCATCAGCATAACAATTTTGAAGGAAAAGTTGATATTTTTTATATTACTAGTACATGGTATGTCTCTCCATTTGCTGTATAGTCAGCGTAATCTCATAGACTCTGCAAGTTTGTGCAAAATCTGATGACCCATGTTATCCCAGAATGATTTCGCAATATTAGGAAGTGCATCTTGTCACTTTACTGCATGCTTGGCTTTGTCTTCAACTGCCCTCAAAATACACAATGAGGTTTAGGTTAGGTAACTGTGGATAAAAGTCCATGACAGTCTGCGCTCCTTTATCTTCTTCTGTACATCTCTGCAGTGCATTTTGGGTCACTATCATGTACAGTGTGAATCAGGTCAATCAGAGGGTCAATCAGAAAAGAATATCCTCCTTTAATGCATGCAATTATGAAAGTATTATTTTCAGAATGCAGCTCACTGGTGATAGTCAGCTGTTTGGAATGGCAGCTCTTCTGTGGAAGGGAAGGTCAGCTGGTGCTTTCATCTAACACTGCGATGGACTGTGACCAGGTTGTACCTCTGCTTGTACCCAGAAAATTCCAGGTTAGGATCCATTCTTTGCTTGCTTCTTTGTTGAACAAATAGCCAGCAGTACTTTCAGTGAAGTGTCGACTTCTCTGTTGGCCTGTGGTGGTGCAGTAGTTAATTTAAGTCTGTTACTGACCACAAGGGTTCAAGTACCAGCACTGGGCAAGCTGCCACTGTTGGGCCCTTGAGTGAGTCTCAATCTGCAGTAGCTTGAATTGTACCTTTTGAGATCAGTTTTTTAAGCTGTCTCAGGATAAGAGTGTCTGCTAAATGAGTAAGGTAAATGTAAACTTATCCAGAAAGTTTTATTCAGTTGCCAGATTTCCATAATAATCAAAGAATGAAACTTTGTTGTAGCCTTCAGTTAAATAATATCTGGTCTACAAAGGAAAAAAATATGTTAAATTAATTCACATTTCTTGGAACCTTGATTGAGGTTAGGTTTATATGAATGTGTGATTGGCATCTTGCATGCATTAATGTAATTAGTTCTATAAATAGAATTATGCAGTGGTGCCAAGGTGAGGAGGTCTGCTCCTGGTATTTATTATCAGCATTAACTCTGTACATCACTGTGTGACTGTATATATAAGCTTATCACTAAGCTGGACTATTCATTATTGCAGATTATTGCAGACTACTCATGCTAAAATGGGAGAAACCCTGTTCAGGTTTTTTAATTCAAATAAGTTATTTCTTTTCATCTTCTTTTGCTTTTCACTGGTCTGGGTCATCGTGGCTCTGCAACATATTCCTGGAGCACACAGAGCGCAGGTAGTCTCGTGGCCTCAATGGAATGCCCGACCAATGCAGCATTAAGGGCATGATCCTTCTCAGACACCACTAGCCTTGCTTGCATGTGAAGGCAAACCCACCTGGAGGAAAACCTGGGTCCCTGCAGTGATGGCCTAGCATATCAGACAACTCCCCACCTGAGTGCCCTGAAAGTTTATTTGCTTTCAAAATAGCATCAATTAAACACAGATGGAGTAGCAGTCTAATACCATAGCCCAAAATGTGGTGACCAGGGTTGAGTCCCAGCAGTTTGCTCTGGCATAGGCACCAAACCCCTGTGACTCTGACCAGGACAAATGGAAATAAAATGGGCAAAACATTCTTATTCATACAAATTACTGTTTTCATTATATAGTATCAACAAATGTGGTGGCTCAGTGGTAAGAGCCAGTTGCTGGAAATGGCAGTTTCTGGGCACTTGAGTTTGAATAACTATGTGCAGGTAGGGTGATATGTTTACGGAACCCTAGGATGTACTGGTGCCCTGTCCAGCATGTATCTTTGCCTGCATCCAATGAATTCCGAGTTTGGCTCTAGACCTTCCCCTGCAACTCTATCCAGGATACAGTGGGGCAAAAAGTATTTAGTCAGCCGCTGATCGTGCAAGTTCTCCTACTTAGAAAGATGAGAAAGGTCTGTAATTTTTATCATAGGTACACTTCAACTATGATAAAAATTGTAGGTATTGTAGGTATTGATTGTAGGAATTTTAGAATTTAATTGTAAATTATGGTGGAAAATAAGTATTTGATCAATAACAAAAGTTCAACTCAATACTTTGTAACATAACCTTTGTTGGCAATGACAGAAGTCAACATTTCCTGTAAGTCTTCACCAGGTTTTTGCTCTCACTGTAGCTGGTTATTTTGGCCCATTCCTCCATGCAGATCTCCTCTAGAGCAGTGATGTTTTGGGGCTGTCACTGGGCAGCACCGAACTTTCAACTCCCCTCCACAAATTTTCTATGGGGTTGAGGTCTGGAGACTGGCTAGGCCACTCCAGGGGACCTTAAAATGCTTTTATGAAGCCACTCTTCATTGCCCGAGCGGTGTGTTTTTGGGATCATTGTCATGCTGGAAGATCCAGCCAGTCAGAACCAGTTGAGTTTTTATCAAAAAGTTCAATTTTGGTTTCATCTGACCACATGATATTCTCCCAATCCTCTTCTGGATCATCCATATGCTCTCTGGCAAACTTCAGACAGGGCTGGACATGTCCTGGCTTAAGCAGGGGGACACGCCTGGCACTGCAGTCCCTCTCGGCGTAGTGTGTTACTGATAGTAGCCTTTGTTACTTTGATCCCAGCTCTCTGAAGGTCATTCATCAGGTCCCTCCATGTGGTTCTGGGATTTTTGCTCACCGTCCTCATGATCATTTTGATCCCATGGGATGAGATCTTGCATGGGGCCCCAGGGCCTCTAAGTAGGAGAACTTGCACAATCAGTGACTAACTAAATACTTTTTTGCCCCACTGTAAGAGGATGCTTTGCTTTTTCTTTGAGTTTGGAATCGAACCAATTCTGCTAATAATGTTAACATATCAAGCACATTAATGGCCTTCACAGTTTTATTAATTAACTTTTCATTTTCATTTATAGTGGTAACTCTGTTCTCGACCACCTCGGATCTCGTCGAATTGGTTCTTGACGCATTTTTACTGCTAAAATTTGTCTCAGTTGTCTTCGGTTGCTTAAACTTGTATGAGTTGAGAAGCGTGACTCATTTTAGCAGAAACTGGATTCACGATTCAGGACACAATAGCCTTGCTCAGAGATGATCTGTGCTGTGTTTATCGTGTTTTTCTTTATTTTTACATCTACAGTACTGTATTCTTAGTGCAAATAAGTCTCCATGGGTCCTAAAAAGGTTAGTTAATAAGAGCCAACTGAAACCAAAACAGAAATTTAATGCTCAAGAACACAGGTTGCAGTTAGCTTAGCAGTTATGCTGGCGCCCTGATTTCACCAATAGAGTAAGTGTTTTGCTTAGGTTAATGTAAGTGTTTTAAACATTAACTTACTTTCATTACCTATCATAGACTATGCTATGATACACCAAACACTTGGATTTGTCAGAATGTATCCCTTTTGTATAATGCATATAATTCCTTATACAGCATGCATATAATTCCTTTATATAATATATAATTCCTTCATGCAAAAAGTCATTTATTTTGTACAGTTAGGCCTCTGTTAAACGTTCACACAATTGCACACAGTTTCACACCCTGCTCAAGTCTGCCTCATACAGTAAACTACACATTAGTTTCAGATGCATTTTGAGCATAGGTTGAAGCTTTGTACTAAGACTGGCCAATGATAAAGTCATTGCAATGAGATGTCAGTGTAAAGCACTGCTCTATGTAAATATGCATGTTTTAGAGGTAGCATAGGTACTATTTTAGAGCCAACTTTAATGCATATTAATGAGAGAGTAATGTGTTTAGTAGCTAGTGGCACAAGTTGGCAACAGTGCTGCATTTAAGTGGTGTCCAGTAATGAGAATGTGTATCATGCCAAGTTTCCCAGTGTGTCTAACCTCTTTGAGCAGGAAAGAGCTGGCAGCAAAGGCAAATGACCAGCCATAGTGATAGTGGAAAAACTGCTCAGGCTCCCTCGGTCTGTTCATCACCTCATCGTTTATGCTAGATATGTAGAGCACCAGGCCTACCACCAAACTCAAACCTGGGAAATAAAGTAAGTAGAAGGTACAGATTGAATAGACCTACATACTGTACAAAACATACTCTACATACTGTTACAATTAGTTGACGTTTGAGAACCCTTTGAACTTTTTTTGAACAATTTCTGCATAAATATGACTTATCACCAGACTTTCAGAAGTTTCCCAATAGCCTTCTGGCTTGTCCACGTGATCTTTAGGAAACTGCAAATACTCATAATATCTGCATGTTCTTTCTGGACCACAATTTCATGCTCATAGTATAAACAACACTTTGGCACAAAGTTTTAACTCTGGTGTGTAAATCTTTAAAATGTAAAAGCTATTTTGTAATTTATTTCAAGCCAGATAAAGAAGTTCAGTTTTCTGAATGTGTTCTTTTATGGAATGCTAGTCAACAGCGTGTCAGCTTCATTTTACACTAGTAGTATGTTTACAGTTATTCTCATCCCATTCAAATGACAGTGCTTTGCATAAATATCCAACATTTTGTGCTATTACAACCTGAAATTGAAATGAAACTTTATTTGAATTATATGCCTGTTTATGAATCTATACAAAGTATTCCATAATACTGAAGTGTAAATTAATGTGTTTCACACATGAACAAAAACATGTGTAGTGCACATAGATCTGGTGCAACCAATTGCCATCAGGATGCGATTATAAAAAAATATCCCAAGCTTTAAATATTCCACAGAGCACTAGCAAATCTGTTAGGAAATGGAAAGAATATAGCGCAAACATAACTTGGCTTAGATAAGACCATCCAGCAAAAGTCAGTGACCAATTAGGAGGTCAATAATCAAAGACTCACCCAAGAAATTTTTTAATTTTGTTTGGATTGCACTATGAGTGGAACACTCTTATTTTTCTACATCAAAGTAAACTAATTTTTAAGAAAAGCACATTAATGACTATAAATATAAAATATTTACTACAAATTCTAAATCGTACAAAGGGTAAAAATGGATTTAAAATAATTATTGACCACGTGTTCCTAATAACCTTTCACAGAGTATTGTTTTGGTCAGACCCAACAACAGTAATTAGATTTTAAGGCAATTTAGAATAGTTAGAAAGTTTATATACATCCAACATTGTATTTGTAATTTGGTATTTGATTTTTCTATATAATTGATTCAGGTCATTGTTATTCATTGTCATTTACCAAGCCTTTTGAAATTGGTGATTGTGTATAAATTAATACAATGGAAGGGGAGGTTCCATATTTTATTCATATTAAATAAAAAAACACAAAGTGTTAGTGCAAGTTAGACTGGATAATCTATCGTAGCAAAACTTAAGAGAGCTTTAAACCAAACCACAGTTTTACAATGAAAAGGACAGACTTTTGCTTAGTAGTGCCCAACAACATCCATTCAGGCATAGAGCCCATAATGCCAACATAGGGCCTTAACAAATGAGAACTAGTGAGTGAGACTCCTACAAGGACGGTCTATGAAAAAGGAAAATTAAACAAAGAAATAAACCCAAAATAGCCAACAGCAAGGAACTCAAAATGGCTTCTATAAATGACATATTCCCTGTTTCAACATGTAGGATAGAAAGAGGTTAATCAAACTCAGACTGGGATTTTTACCAAGCAGGGTATCTGTCTTCCAATAAGCTCCCTTTATCAACTTAATTTACTTCCTTCATATGATCTTGTCTCATGACTCCCCTAGATCAACGTTCATGTTTTCTTCTTATGTATATATAAGTATTGTATTTATTTTGTTTGTGTGTTTTCTTTTTTTTCCTTTCTTATTCACAGCTACACACACAATCATACCATTTAACGGTAGGCTTTGTCAGTTTAAGTAACATATTAACCAGGCATCGGTTGTTAGGACTAAATGTATTAACGCCACATGTACGTGCCATGGCTTCTGGGCAACATGTTTATAGGGCTGCCATTTAGATTATACAGAGTGCCTCTGCTACCCTCTGGTGGTGCCTACAGAAATGACTGGCACGCAGATACTCAGCTGCTGTTTCCAAAAGCGGTATCAAATACATTATTTGCTGGAAAATAATAATATTTTGAGCTTACAGACAGTGCCATATTTGAAATAAAATAATAATAACAATAAAAAAACGTTAAAAATGGTAAAAGAAACACAGACATTAGATTATGAATTACTATTGTGATTGGAGCTTTCACTCCAAAGGTAGAGACAAATGTAAGTGTAACCTGATCTCTGGGAAGAAAGAAATACAGAATCATGGATTGATGGCATGTTTTTAAGATGCCGTGTTGAGACTGATGTTGAATGTGCCCGATGTTTCTAGACATATATCAAAAAACGTGCTTGTGGCCAGTGACACATTTTTGCAATTTAGGCCTATTGGTGCCATAAATTTGCATGTAGGCAGCCCATAATATTTTCAAATCCATCCCCCAAAATACAGGTAGGTAATAAATGTAATAAAGCAGAAAGACATTGACCCTCTCTAGAGCTTTTGAGTTTTCTTTAAACAACAGAAATTATTGTCATAGAAAACCATCATAAAGGGAATTCAAGGGCACAATTCATTAAACTACAGATGTCTCAGGATGTTGCCTAGATTGCTGTGGCCTGGTTTAGATACTGGTTAGAAAGCAATTTCACTGAAGCACCACACCAGATGATTCATTAATAATATAGAAAACTTGCACACACTCATGTCTTATTTTATATTTTGCAGGATTATAGGTCATTCAGATGTTAACTACACTGGACAAATGCAGTACCTGATAGAATGAAAAATATTCCAGAGATGAAGGCTAGGATGGTCCTCTGGGGCTGGATGTGCCCAATGTTGCTAATGACGAAGGCCATGAAGACAAAGAGTAGGGAAACCATTGGAAAAGGAGTTGCTGTTCTCACCATTTCTGAGAGCAGGAAAAAGAGCAATACTTTTTAGCATATACTTTTTAATGAATATTAGCAGAACATGTACATATTAATGCTTATCATACTTTATTACAAAGTATGCTCACTATTTTCAAGAACAGCATTACGGCATTTTTTTTTGTTTGTTTGTTTTGATGCTGATCCGACCATTATTATCATAAAGTGTGTGTAGTACATTGCAGTTTAGTTCATATTTGCCCCATGAAGAGCTGATACATTTACAATAGATATATGTAAATAGCATGTCTGGTTCCAATTCAGTCAAGAACAGGAACCTGAAGCCGCAATGGGCACAGGGTCACCGAAACTGGACAGCTGAAGACTGGAAAAACATAGCCTGGTCTGATAAATCTCGATTTCTGCTGAGGCACACAGATGGTAAGGTCTGAATTTGGTGCTAACAGTGTGACTCATCCTATCTTTTGTCAACAGTTCAGGCTGGTGGAGGTGGTGTAATGGTGTGGGAAATGTTTTCTTAGTACACTTTGGGTCCGTTAATACCAATCATTCGTCGCTTGAATGCCACAGTCTATTTGAGTATTGTTGCTGACCATGTGCATCCCTTCATGGGCAAAATGAGGCCATCTGTTATTGGCTACTTCAAGCATGATAATGCATCACGTCCCCAAGCAAAAGTAATATCAAACTTTGTTCCAGGAATATTGTTCATTGTTCTTCGGTGGCCTTCCCAGTTACCGGATCTAAATCCATCAGAACACCGTTGGGATGTGGTACAACAGGAGATTCAGCAGGAAAGTACACCTAATAAATCTGCAGGAATTGCCTGATGTAATCATGTCAACTTGGAACACAATCTCCATATGAAAAAATGTAGTCCTTGCCACAAAGAACTGAGGCTGGATTGAGAGCAAATGGAGGAAGGGAAACAATAAAAACCTTCTGTCCTATTTTCCATTTTGTTTTACCCATGTCAGTTTACCATCTGTTCATTCTTCTATAGTGGTGAACTCGTATTAACTTCCTTAATTCACCTTTACCTTTTAGATTTTTAGCACAACTAGTCGAATTAAAACAAATTCACAATATATTATAATAAATAACACATCAAGAGTTGATACTAATACTGAGTTGCTAATATTGAGATGGCCCATACTCAGTATATTTGCAGTGTTCTCAGTCGTGATCTCAATCTCTGGCTCAGTGAAATATTCTGATGCCACACATCTCCCCTTCTCTGGCCCTGAGAGAGAAAGAGAGGAGAGAGCAATATACAGATATGTGCATGTAGAGAGGTGAGGTGTTTATAAATAGATCAAGGGAAATGGAGAAGGTTAGAGACATACAAAGAGTGACAATGACAGACAGATACAGAGACAGACAGTAAGACAGAAAACACTAAATATGAACAAAGCGCTGAATCTGATGCAGTCATGAAGGAAAATTCTCAAACCAGCAGTCACAGGTACTATACATATCCAACCATATGCTTAAACAATTACAGACATGGATGCGTATATAATTTAAATATAATAAATACATACAATATATAGGAACATCCTTTACAATGCTATATTTCACCATCGCATAGCTCTAGAACAAGGTGACATCATGCTTGTATTTCTAGCCGCCCAACACCACCAAAACAAATGGTTTGGCGTCGTTTTTCCGTCCAGCTCAGCATTTTCTGCTCATGCTGGGAAGTGAAGCCAGCATGCAATACAAACAGAGCTCATTTATGCAGCGTTTAGAAATATGACCATTTATATGGAAATGAGCTCTCTCCCCCCAAACAGAAGTAGACATTTTATACTTTCTTTTAATGGAACTGCATTGGAATGGTGCCTATTCTCTCTCATTCAAATTAAGAAAGTAAAAGAATGTGATACCACAGGGCAACAAAAATGATAGGATTTGACTGCAAGCACGTCTGGCAGGCATCCCACAATCAATAAGCACTGAAGTGGGTATGATACATGAGATATAGAAAATGCAGAAGGTAGAATGTAGAATTGTATGTGGCAAGAGATCAATGCAAAGGTAGTAAAAAGCAATAACACTGTTTAAAGATATAATCTTTTACTGTAATAAGCTGCAGTTAAATTGGTAGAAGGAGGGTGTGATTTGCAATAAGATTTTGAAATTACAGTGGTACCTCAGTTCTCGTCATTAATTTATTACAGAAGGCTTGTCGAGTACTGAAAACGACAAGTACCGAGCAAATGTTTCCCATAACGAATAATGTAAAATGAATGAATCCCCCAGAAGACCCCCAGAAAATCCACACTATTTAAGGCATTATATACAGTACATTAGTGGAGTTGTATTCTACAGGTGCTCCCTGATTCACAATGGGGATATGTTCCGACAAATCCATCATAAGTTAAATGTACCATGAACCGATGTGTTTAATACACTATCATAGCGGAGCCTATTAAGCATTAACACTTACATTAGCCTACAATTGGCCCATAACATTAACACAAAGCTTATTTAAAAAAAAAGTGTTGAAAAATCTCATGTAATTTAGTGAATAATAAATTGAAAGTGAAAGTTAAAGCAAAACACTTACTCTATTGATGATATCAGAGCACTAGCTGCTAACGCTAGCTGCTCAGCCTGAAAGCCAGTTTTCCTTTCGGTTGGCTTTCATTTCCTTTCCTATACAGAAAGTTTTCCTTTCAGCTGGCTGTCATTAATAACCAGTAAGGACCCATGGAACCTTGTTTGGACTAAGAAGACAGTACTGTAGATGTAAAATAAAGAAAAACATGATAAACACAGCGGAGATCATCACTGTTGTGAATCTGAATCACTGAGTCACTGTGTACTGAATTGTGAATCGTGAATCATGAATCGACTTTTGGCTGAAACAAGCTCGACTTATACAGGTTTAAGCAAGTGCGCCGAGTACCGAGCAAACGACAAGAACCGAGAGAAACTTTTCTAGTCAAAATTCCCCGAGAACCGAATTCGATGAGTTCAGAGGTGGTCGAGAAACGAGGTACCACTGTACTGAAAAATGTAAAATACTGGTCAGTTAGAGGAGAATCTGTGCACTACATACAACTCTTCTAAGAAGTTGATTTGGATAAAATTGAAAAAAAAAAAAAAAACTGTCAGGAGATATAGGGTATTTTAATACCCTAATTTGCTATCAGACCGCTGCTTCCCAATATAAGGAATGGCAATAGGGAAAGTAGTAGCAGTAGTGGATGGTGTTATAAATGACCCTCTCTGTTTCCTTACGATCTCTGTTTTCATTTTATTCTACTTTGATCGTGTGGTACCAGTTCATTGTTTATCACTGTAGTCTTTAGTGCTAGAAGAAAAGAAGCAAGAGAGTAGAAAAATGAACACATATTAGAACTAGTGATGAATGAGACCCTGCTCACATCAGACGTAAAGCTCTGTCAAATACACAGGTATCAGTCACTAGGGCCATTTAAAACACTCCGTGTACAACTACACATACAATAAGAAATATTCAATCCCTTCACCTTAAAAGGTATTATGGTGATGCATACAGAGCTGAATGAAAATATACAACCACAAGTCTCAGTAAACAAAGAAGTATTCATTGTTACATAGAAGCAATTTTGATTTAATAATCTGTCATAATTTTGAGTTTAAATGAAAAACACCTGTTTTTTTTTTGACAACTGTCCAAGTGTACCATTATTCAATCCCCGAGCTCAGTACTTGCTAGAGCATTCTTAGCATCATGCCTTGATAACCTTGAATAAGTGATTTCTATGAGTGCTGACAAGGTTCTGACACCTCTCTCGTGGAGTCTTTGCCCATTCTTCTTCCACCTCATTGAGGTTTGATGGCTTCCGTAAATTAATTACGTAATATCGCTAACTTAGAAATATCCTCTCTTTTAATGATGCAGAGAAACTGGTTCATGCGTTTTATGACCTCAAGGTTGGATTACTGTAACGCCTTACTTACTGATTGCTCTAGTAAATCTATAAATAAACTTCAATTAGTTCAGAATGCAGCTGCTCGAGTGCTAACTCGAACTAGAAAATTTGATCATATCACTCCTGGTTCTATCATCACTACACTGGTTACCAATTAAATTCTGCATTGATTATAAAATACTTCTTATAACTATAAAAGCTCTACATGGCCTGGCCCCACATCTGAGTGAACTCTTAGAGTTTTTACAATCCAGCTCGTCTACTTCGTTCGCAGGGTCAGGACTTCTTTTAGTTCCTAGAATAAAAAAGACACAGCAGGGGGGAAGGCTTTCTCATACATGGCTCCCCAACTATGGAATAAACCTCCCACTTTCGTTTGAGACTCAGACACTCTCCAAAATTTTAAGTCTAGGCTAAAGACATACTTATTTAAGCAGGCTTTTTTTGACTAGATTTAGACTGGGATGCATGGCTCGGGTCACTGGGGCCGGAGTCTGGAGTCATGTCTGCCTGCCCTGCCTTGTCCGTTAGCCGGGAGTGTCGAGTGGGCGGTCTGGCTGAACTGGGCTTCAGTCCTCTTGATCTTGACTCGTGCATCCTTGCCTTAGACTAAGGGCAGAGCTGGGGGTTCATAGTCAAAGAGTCTTATGGTGATCAGAGACGTTGGGTTGCTGTCTTCTCTTGCCTACCGTGGGGTTTGCTGATGTCTCATGTGATCCCTCTTGGCTGTGTTACCTACCAGTTCTCCTCTTTCTAGCTATGCTGCTATAGCTAATGCTGCTGGGGTCTCATGCTACACATGGCATCAGTGATTGTTAATAGACACTGTGCTCTTAATCAATAACTAATTGCATTTATTTTTTTCTCTACGAGCTGTGTTACCGGTACCAGTTCCAGGTCCACACATGATGTTCATCCCCTTCAGCTTCACTCAAGCTGCTTCCGTCATCAGCTTCAGCCCCATCATACCCAGGCCAGACCAGAGTACAGTCATCCTCCTCCGGCTGGCTGGGGTCGAAGTGCCGCCAACGACTTTCCTGTTTAGACTCAGGATCCTGGAGTGACTGTGTATCGGACTACTTAATGCCGATGTGCATATTTCACATTTTATTTGAAGTATGACTCCATGACTTTAGTTTCATTCTTAGATTTATCATCTACGCTGCCCAAGGAGGTTGGGTCCCTTTTTGACTCTTGGTCCTCCCAAGGTTTCTTCCTCATAACACTTAGGGAGTTTTTCCTTGCCACTCTTGCCCTAGGCTTGCTCAATTTGGGATTGGACGTAGATATTAGGAGATAATCTAAACTTGTAAAGTTGCTCAGAGACAATGCTCCATTGTAAAAAGCGTTATATAAATAAATCTGACTTGACTTGACTTGGCTTCTGTGCAACAACTTTTTTTTTTAATCAGACCAAAAGAGCAACTGAGATGGCCATTCCAGGACTTATTCCTTAACTAAGCTTTGGTTGACGTGGAAGTGTGCTTGGGATCATTGTCTTGCTGGAGAGTCCAATTATCAACAAGGTTCAAGTTCACCACAGAGAGCATAACATGCCCTCTCAAAATGGATTGGTATTTCTGTGAATCCTTGACTCCAGTCACAGGATCAGGATTGCTAGTTACTGCAGCACAAAAACATCCCCACATCATTACTGACCCACCCCTATGCTTACCTTGGGGACCATATTCTTGGTCATAAGCCTCACATTTCTGGAGCCAGTCAAATCTCTGATCTTTATGGCCAAACAGTTATAATGTGGTTTTGTCACTCATTAGAAATGTGTCCCAGAACTCTGCATGCCTATCAAAATTCCTTCCGGCATATTCCAGTTAACTCTTCTTATGCTTCTTATCCTATGAAGTCCTGTAAAGTGATCTTCTTATCGTTGACATTGTCACATTTGTCCCTGCCTTCCTCAAGTCATCCTGCTGCAGTTTTGCCATAACAATGGGTATTTTCTTCAGTGACCTGATGAGATGGATATGACCTTTTGACAAAACCTTTGGCTTTTTCCAATGGCTAAGCATGTTTGCTGCTGTGCCTTGCATTTCTTCTCCAGGGTGTCTCTAGGAATGATCATGGTCTTGGATACCTAATTCCCATTTGGTGCAATGAAATTCTCTCTTCCTTTAGCTTTTGTGAATGCTCATTAGTCTTCACTATGACACACCTTGAACACATTTCTGTGTGGTGTTTATATAAACACATTACAGCTGAAGAATTAAGGGTCATTGTTGAATTCTCAATGGTTGTTTTAACCCAACTTTGGGTGAAACAGATCAGTACTAGGATTTAAAATCAGCAATATTATAAAGAGGTTGAATAATTGTGACATGGCGGTATTATCTAAATATCCTGCTACTCTGGAATACTAAATCATTCATTTTTTTTGTTCATTTACTGTATCATACAACTGATAAATACTTACTTTAGAGCTACATTTAGCTCTGCTGAAAGGTTTAAAGTTAGGATATATGATGTGTTTGGTTTTTTTTTCTTACAAAAAATTGGCTTTCCAAAGAGGAAGTGCAAGTGGTTATCTTGGTTTGAATGTAATGCCATATCATAAAATCACTCTAGCCAACAACTGTTTTATGTTAAGAACAATCAAGGAGGGTATTTAGGACTCAGCAGCCTACCAGCAACAAAGCAGACTCTCCACAGACCAGAGTGCAGAGCCATCTTAACCTCTAAGGACTGATTTTGCTGCAGAATGATGCCCTCCTCCATCAGCAGCCAGTAGTCTGTGGACACTGCTACACCCACCAGGAGGAGTCCGCACGCCCCAAACACAGAGGAAAGAAGCGTAAGGGCTCTGGTGCTGAATGAGCCCATCTGTGTAGACATATTGTGAAAAAGAAAACAGAAAAACAGTTTTCAAGCTATGGTGCAAAGGAACAGTAAGCTGATCAAAGTGTAATTTAATTTCCCAAAAGATTTTTTTTCAAGAAATACTCAACCAAAGCAAGAAATAATCAAGCAAACCATTGTACAGACAGTATTGTATGAAAAGATTTAAAAAGCTGCAAACCATCTGCCCTGTTCCACATGCCTAGTGAGATAATCCATCATTACCATAAAAGTTAATCATAAAAAGGCTCTGTTAGGATAAGATGATACATGTACTCCTCCTCGCCATTTTATTCAGTCTCTGTCCATCTGTTCCTCCCAGTGGAATTTGCTGTGTGATTAACTGTTTTATTTAAATATAATGATTTATTATAAGATTTATTATCAGACATTATATGACATTATATGACATGATACACTGTCTGGCATGATGATGAGGTCTGTGTGACAAAGTATTTTATTTTATTTTAACTCACTGATATGGGGAAGCAGTCAGGGAAAATAGAGCAGGAGGAACAGCTAAAGCATTATCCTAGTCAGAAATCAAAGTAATAGAACAATATAGGTATATATAGTGTAATATAGTGTAACATATTAAACATACAGAAGTCTTTAAACATGACACATAGCAAAGGAGTGGGATAATGCGGTCCAGAAAGAGAGACAGAAATGCAGAAAGAGAGACGGACAGATAAAAAACAGCATATGCTCAAAAGCAGGGAAAGAATTCTGAAATGGCAAGATGAACATCTGATTGACAGGCCTCGAGGAAAGTGCTGTTCCCATGATTCATGGATTTTGTGCTATGCAGTCACTGAATCAAAAACATCTGATAACAGCTTGGTCTAGTTCCTTCCTGCTGATTGAAACATAAGCTTCAGTTACCCCTAGACTTAAAAAGACTACACATAGACATGATATAGATGAACAGTTTATTAACTGATGAAATAGGTTGGAGAGTAGCCTACGTTTCAAAGACACTAGTCTACCAGGCAACAGACAGAAAAAAACAACTAACAACAAAGTAGTGTGTAGAATAATCTAAACAAAAAAGAACAGATGTCCAGTGAGGACCAAGACAAATGAAAAATCACTAGCAGGGTTGAAATATATAGGGAAAAATAATAAGAATCTAGAAAGCCATCCATATTTGTGACACCTAGGACTGTACGCACCCATCCATCAAGTTCTCTTTTCTTGTTTTCTCATTTCTAATCTTGTGCTTAGCCTAACTAGCCCTTTACACTATTTATAAAAAAAAAAATATATGCACCATTAATTCAGCCTGTCCAGCCAGATGTGATATTTCAGAAGTGAAGCATTAAAAATACAAGACTAATCTCACCTATAAAAATACTGCATAATGTAAATTTTGCTGTAGAGTGTTTCATTCATTTTTAAAAAATGACTGCAAAAAAAATGCTCAGAAGAGCATAATAACTAAAAATAAAGACATTTTCGCCCTGGTGGTTCTCAGCCAACCATATGCACAACCCCTGCTAAAAAAGGGGTGTCATATGCCAGCGAGTGCCTTCACAATTTGCAGACACTGATCACTTCTTTTCACTGCCAGACAGTACACTTCCACACCAAGAGTGCATCTGCATAGAGGAACAGAATAAAATTGCCGTGTCCATCTACCACCTTTACCAGTGTCTCAATCAGTCATTGGGGTCTGTTGGAGTGGCAGGAAGATCTGTCCTTCGCTCCCCAAAATATAACTTTAATTCCCAACAAACTAAGGCTGAGATGGACTTCCCCCAATATCCCAAACTCATTTAAAAGCTTTCTTATTTTCTCATTTAACTGTACTCTAACCATGACTTAACGAATTATTTAACTTTAAACCTTCTAATTTGGGTCTGGCTTTAAGCCCCAATCTCTCTCTCTCTCTCTCTCTCTCTCTCTCTCTCCCAAAGTAACAAAGGCTACCATCAGTAACACACTACGCCGAGAGGGACTCAGATCCTGCAGTGCCAGGCGTGTCCCCCCTGCTGAAGCCAGTACATGTCCAGGCCCATCTGAAGTTTTCCAGAGCAGCATATGGATGATCCAGAGAGGATTGGGAGAATATCATGTGTGGGTCAGATGAAACCAAAATAGAACTTTTGGTAAAAAACTCAACTCGAAGAGAAGAATACTGAGTTGGATCCCAAGAACACCATACCTACTGTGAAGCATGGGGGTGGAAACATCATGCTTTGGGGCTGTTTTTCTGCAAAGGGGACAGGACGACTGATCCGTGTTAAGGGAAGAATGAACGGGGCCATGTATCGTGAGATTTTAAGGCCAAAACCTCCTCCATCCGTGAGAGCATTGAAGATGGGAACGTGGCTGGGTCCCTTCAGCATGGACAATGATCCCAAACACAACCGCTCGGGCAACAAAAGAGTGGCTTCGTAAAAAGGCGCTGGATTTCAAGGTCCTGGAGTGGCCTAGCCAGTCTCCAGACCTCAACCCCATAGAAAATGTGTGGAGGGAGTCGAAGAAATGTCTTGCTGATGCCAGAGGTCAGAGGAGAATAGCCAGACTTTTTCAAGCTGATAGAAAGGCAACAGTAATTTAAAAAAAACACTCATTACAAATGAGTTATGCAGAACAGCATATCTGAAGCGCACAACACGTCGAACCTTGAAGCAGATGGAGAGACCACACAGGGTGCCTCTGCTGTCAGATAAGAACAGGCAATTGAGGCTACAGTTTTGCATGGGCTCACCAAAATTGGACAAAAAGTAGATTGGAAAACATGTTATCATAGTCTGATGAGTCTTGATTTCTGCTCTGACATTCAAAAGGTAGGGTCAACATTTTGGTGTAAACAACATGAAAGCATGGATCCATCCTGCCTTCTATCAACAGCTCAGGCTGATGGTGGGGATGTGGGATGTGGGAATATATTCCTGGCACACTTAGAGCCCCTTAAAAAAACCAAGTGAGTATCGGGATAGATGCCGCAGCATTGTTGCTGACCATGTCCACCCCTTTATGTACCCATCTTCTGACGACTACCAAACCTCCACCAGGATAACCTGTCATGTCACAGAGCTTAATCACATACTGGTTTATTGAACATGACAACGAGTTCGCCGAAATCAAATGGCCTCCGTAGTCACCAGATTTTCAATCGAATAGAGAACTTTGGGATGTGGTGGAACGGGGGAGATTAACATTATAGATGTGGCAGCTGACAAATCTGCAGCAACTGCATGATCATATCAATAAATTTTACCATTTAGGATTATGATTACAAATATGTAACCATAGCCTATAGCAGATCAAAGAACCAACCAAGATCAATAAAACACTTTGATTGGCTGTTATGCAAAAAGCCCTGACATAAAACTCCACATTTGAGATGAATGGAATGGCCAAAAGAGAGCTAGGACATATTATGAATAAATTATTGTTTGACTGCACATTCAGGTTCCAAAAATCTAGTGAAAAGCATTCTCAGAAGAATGAGACTGTTGCTGCAGCAAAGCAGGACAAGCTCTATAACTAATACCCATGTGCTTGGATGTAAATTTTTTGTATCCTCCTCAAACTTTTTAGTTCTATAGTGAAAATGTGAGGCTGGAAATATTGGCCATTTAAGGCCCTCTAAGTTGCACTGGTATATCAAAGAGGGGGGCAAGTGGGATAACCATAGTCGTTAACATTAAAATTTTGATCCAAAGTTGTTTATACAAATCTGCATCTCAATAACTGTGGCAGTTACAACAATATTAATGGTTGGGCGTTTACCTTCTACCATAACCTCATTAATTTAAAAGAGTAAGTGCAGAAAGATGAATAAAATGGAAGATTGACTTCATTTTGTCCAGTGGAGTGTCTCTAACATTTGTGGTATAATATTAATTTATTGATGAAGAATTTATTAACATTTTGCCATATATGTATTATTTATGTTTTATTCCCAGATATTTACACTGTGTGACATTTTTTCTGCTAAGCTTTATAAAACAAAATAAACTCAGGATGTAAGTAAAGATGATGGACCAGCTACTGTGTTTTTTCGACAATCTAACCTCCAAGAAAATCCATAACAGTAAATACAGAAGTAGATTTGGTTGGCAGTGCCTTTTCCCTTTTCCTAAAACAGCATACTCCAGGTATTGTCATTTTATGGAGCTGTGCCAGGCTGAAATAGTGTTGCATATGTAAGTTCTGAAAAATGTCATTTACAAATACTATTTGTAAGAGGACAGCTCATTTTGTAAGTGTTGAAAAAATATGGTTACTATATATGTGGAATGCAAGAGGGAAACGAGTAACCTGAAAAAGCCTCTGCCATGTCCTCATTCTGACAACAACAAACGCAACGTTACAGACACATTCCTGAAAGTACAGGCCTGCAAAGAGGAATGGGATTAAAGCATAATGAATCAGTGTGCACATACAGCAGATATAATTCATTAATTTACTACAACTCCCCAAGCACAGTGCACTGGGATTCCACAGATAGTGGGTCAAAGTAAAGGGGCTATAAAGATTCAGCAAGGATTCCATTTGGTACAAAAGAAACCATCCACTGTTTCACTGTAAGCAGGTTAGATGAGATTAAAATGAGTATGAGAAAATTGTGTGTGTGTGTGTGTGTGTGGTGTGTGGTGGTGGTGCGTGTGTGTGTATTTGTGTGTGCGTGTGTGTATGCATGTGTGGTATATGCATTGGAGGCTGGGGAGAATGACGTTCACAGGAGACCCTGGCCAAAAATGTCTAGAGTAGGACACTGTTCCTTGTCACGCAGTCCGTGCACAACCCTCACAGTGAGAGAGAGAGAGAGAGAAGAGAGTAGGAGAGAGAGAGAGAGAGAGAGAGAGAGAGAGAGAGAGAGAGAAATGCCATACTGTTCAACAGTAAGGTTTCAGAAGCCATGAAGAATTAGCTTTAAAACTCCCCCCAACCGAGACTGCATTTAACAGCACTCTTTTTTTCGCCCTTAAATCCATAGCCACTGAAAAAAGTGTGCTGTCACATTTAAGACCAGTACACACAGCCCATTTGTAACAATAAACAGTCTGGCTGAGTATACACCGATATTTATAGCCTATTCTAACAACTCACGCAAACAGTATGACTAACTGCACAGTTAATTCGGCCATTCTTCGTATCACTTTACTCTGGTCTTCCCCCACTGCCATACCCCACACACAGACAAACAGAGTGAGAGTGGTTGCCTTAATACTGCTATGGGGAATTTTCCGCTAATGCGTTTTACGTTGCCTTAATACCAAATTTTTATAGAGTATATAGTTCCCATAAAGCTGTAAATACCTGCTCTCTCTCTCTCTCTCTCTCTCTCTCTCTCTCTCTCTCTCTCACACACACACTCACACACTCTCACACACACACACACACACACACACACACACACTTGCACAAGTTTGTCATTTGTGGGGACTTTCCATTGACATAATATTACTATAACTACCTAATGCTACACCTACACCTAATCCTAACCTTCAGTTACCTAAATCCAATTCTTTGGCTCTTTTGTTGTTGTTGTTTTTATTTCAAATGAAAAAAATGGTTCCTTTTGGGGACCAGTATAGGTAAAACTGTCATACCTTTCTATCCTTGTGGGAACATTTGCACCCCCAACACACACACACACACACACACACACACACACACACACACACACACACACACAGCGAGCTACTGCAGCACTGGCAGCAAACTCCAACGTGATTCCAGGAGCGCCATGCGTTATGTCCTCATCTCATCGTCATCACAATCATCATCCGTACAATTTTCATCATCCACAACCTCTTGCACAGCTGAGCCGCATTAAATTAGCACAGGAGGCTACACGGTGAGCCAACACAAGGTTTTAAGTCAAAGTAAGATGAGGAGAGGGAGGGAGAGAGCGAGAGAGAGAAGGAGAGAGAGTCTCCAAATACCGTAAGCATCCACGTACCTTTAATAAATTCCCAGTCATCGTTCTCGTGCTAAAAGGCTTGCATTTGTGTGCTGGTGGTTCCTCTCACATGTGCACGAGCTGACTGAGCAACTATGATGCTGCTCCATGAAACTCCCCTCACACACACAGCGCAGCTCTACAGGACCAACTAACATAATCAGTGTGTGCGCATGCGCAGAGCATACGACACGATCCGTGCGGTCTCCTGTTGTCTCTCTATCTCTCTCATACACACACACACACACACACACACACCACACACACACACACACTCACTCTCTCACACACACACACACACACACACACACCTCTGTCTCTCTCTCTCTCTCTCTCTCTCTCTCTCTCTGTACTCGTGTGTTTATGGGACTTTTCATTGGCAATGATTAGGATAATGTAGCTTCAGTAGTTACTGTAATAATTACTGTAACCTCGGTAACCTAAAAGATAAACGTAGGCTCTTTTGGTTTATAATAAAAATTGCAGTATTTGCAAACAAGCATTTCACGTTGTGGAGACGGGCAAAATGTCCCACAAGGTCAAAAATACCGCTGTTCACAGCCTTTAAAAGAAATATAGTCCCCACAAGAAGATGAATACATGGTCGTGCGCACGTGCCTCTGTCTAGCTATCCTTGTAAGGTCTTTGCACTGACATAATGATTACTGTGGCTAATGAATGCTATACTTGCACCTAACCCTAACCTTAACCTCAGTAACCCCTAAAGCAAATCTTTTGCCTCTTTTGGTATTTCAAATAAAAGTTGCTATTTTTGTAAAAAAAAAAAAAAAAAAAGTGAGGAAGTGAGGACCAGCAAAACAAGCCTCACATGTCAAAATTGCCAGGTTTTGTCCTCACAAGTATAGGAAGACAAGGCACACAAACACACACACACACACACACACACACACACACACACACACACACACGTTTCTTCTTACTCATTCACATCTCTACAGCATTGCAGAGAACTCGCTACACTGATGAGAGGAAAAGAGAACAAAACAGAACTGAGAGAGAAAGAACTACTGAGAGAGCAAGGAGTTACACAAAAGACAGCGGGAGATACTGTACAACCTCTATGCAAAACAACGCACAATTAACTAGCTGATTGTTTACAAAACAGTTGTGTGTCACCTGGAAAGGTATCTCTGAAAACTTTTGCACTTCCCAGCTTATACCAGTATGTTTAAAATGAATTCATTACAATTTGCAGTAAAATATTTAATATATCACATATTGGTTGTCTGTAAATGTACAAAACATATCCTTATGCCCAAACTTTTGCATATGACTGTTCAAAATTGTAACATTTCTTTATGGCAAAATATGTTTTCTAGGTGTTCTGTCTAATCTATCACCAACTGTGTGAGTGTGAGAGAGAGAGAGGAGGAGGAGAAAGAAATAGAGAAAGAGAAAGGAGGAGGTCGATCTTACTGCAGTGAATGTGTGTATGCTTACTTTGCTCTGCTGTGGTAAAGGAAACGCCACACATATGCCACACAAGGACTGCAGCACATATACAGTACATGTGTTCCTACACTGTAGTGTGTGTGAATGTTTGTGAGTGTGAGAAAGAAAGAGTGGTATTCTGAGATGCATTTCACAGCCTCAATTATCTCAGTTCTCAATAAACACACACATATATAAACGTATGTAAAAATATAATTTCTTTCTGTCCTTTTGGGGACATTTGGGTCCCAAAATGACAGATAAAAACACACAGATATATATTACAAGAAACACCTTTGCTGATGATCCAGCAGAGCTTGTAAATTTGTTCATTAAATTTGTCATATGTCAGACGTAAGTTAATTCATGCAGAGGTCGTGTTTAGAAAACTAGTAATTTGACCATGGGTGCTCCAGCTTTTGCATAGTAATCTGTATTCCAGCTTTTTACATGCTGGATTCCTTTCCACACAGCTAGTACCACAGTTGTTGATGTGCATTGTGTAACACCTGCCCACCAACAACTGTAGCTGTTTATGTGTGAGTGTACATGTGCCCTCCAAAGGACTGGCGCCATGTCTAGTGTTGGTTCCTGCCATGCACCCTGTGTTACTGGTTAGACCCCAGGTCCCTGCAACACTGAATTAAGTGGGCATGAAAATGAATGAACGATAGAGCTTATATTGCTATAATGTTAAGGAGGATCTTACACTGGTATTCTGGTAGATGAATGTATGCATAAGTATTTTCAGTACATTTTGGTTGTGAGGTTAGTCTACTGTGCTGAGCTTCATGTTGGTAAAAAGAACCGTGTGAAGAAGTGACTTCAGTATCCGTGATGTAAAGTAACAAAGTACAGTGGTACCTTGGTTCTCAACCACCTCATAACTCGTCAAATTCGGTTCTCAACCCATTTTGACTAGAAAAATTTGTCTCGATTATTGCTGTTTGCTCGGTACTCAGCGCACTTGCTTAATCTTGTATGAGTCAAGCCACTTGACTTGTTTCAGCCGAAACTCGATTCACGATTTATTGATTGACGAGTCAGTACACAGTGACTCAGTGGTCAAGATTCACAACAGCTCAGAGATATCTGCCATTTCTGTCATGTTTTTCTTTATTTTTACATCTACAGTACAGTATTCTTAGTGCATGCCCTAAAAAGGTTAGTTTATAAGATCCAACTGAAAGCAAACTAGGAATTGAATGCTCCAGAACAGAGGCTGCAGTTAGCTTACGCCCGGCGTTCATCAATAGAGTAGAATAGAATAACTTTCAATCCATTACTCACTAAATTACATGAGGTTTCTCAACACTTTATTTCTAAAATAAGCTTTAAATGTTAATGATTTTGGCCAACTGTAGGTTAATGTAAGTGTTTTAAACATTGATTTACTTATCATTACTTATCATAGACTCCGCTATTATACAATATAGACCGCAGTACCAAACACTTTTTAAACTCTTCAGTTCATGATACATTTAATTTATGATGGATTTGTTGGAACATATCCCCTTCATAAATTAAGGAGCACCTGTACAATACAACTCCATTAAGGCATATAATGCCTTATACAGTGTGTTTTTACTGGGTGTCTGAAACAGATTAATTCAATTTACAATATAACTTGTGGGAAAAATTTGTTTGGTGCTCATTGTTTTCAGTCCTTGACAAGCTTCCTGGAACAAATTAACAACGAGAACCGAGGTACCACTGTACTAATAATTTGTTACAGTACTTAAGTATTTTTTAGAGTATCTGTACTGTACTTCAGTTTTTAAATTCTGTTAACTTTCAATTTTACTCCACTACATTCCCTGAATTCATGCTTTTACTCCAATACATTTGACCTACTGTAAGCATCTTAGTTAAGTTGTTACTACAAGATCTGTAAGATCTGTGACAGAAAGCAAGCAAGCAAGCAGGTTTGGCGAATTTGTGATCCCAAGTCTAGAGTTGTTCCTTGCCTTGTATGCTATGTTGACGGCACAGGCTTTTCCATGACCCTAACCAGGATTAAATGGATGAGACATGAATGAATGAATAAATGGAAGAAAGATTATTCGTACCAGATGAAATGTCTCTTATGCTTACCCAAAGATACGGAAATATTGGCATTTAAAATACCAATCCAACATCAATTAATAAAGTAAAGCTGCAACATTAATGCTATATATCAGAATTTACAGTAATCCTGTTCAGATAGTATTTCTGATTATCTAAACCTTCTTTTTTGTAAGGTAGGCTCAATTTTAAGATAGTTTACAGGCTTAAAAGAATAAACTGCATTATTCTTAGAAATTCCTGACTGCTTTTTTATTAAAAGCATTTACTTGTAATTTTACTTACAATACTTAAGTACATATAATATTAATTTAATTTTAATACGTAAATACAGTAAATAGCAGATACTTTTATAATAACAAAGACTTTTATTCAACTAACATTCTAAGAGATGACTAACTTCTACCAAAGTCAGTTTCTGGTAAGATACTGGTACTTAAGTGGAGTTTTCAGGCACTTTATCCACCACTGTTCAATATTAAGAAATTTGTGCAAACAACTGTTTAAATCTGTAAAAACTGTTTTACCATTTTCAATTATTTTTGCATCTTATGTGGAAAGCAGTGTCAGTGACTGCCCATTTATTAGTACCTGATTGCCACAGACACAAATAAGTAGTTTGTCTAATAACTTTTCAGTGAGGCCAGATTAATCTGAAAGGAACATGGAAGGAACATCACTGGCCATCATGCCATGATAAACATGTGGGGGAGGAATCACATTGTATGGGCCGTCAGCCTAGACAGCATCCTCCACCATCATGCCACCCTTGTTACAACACTGCCCATATAGTTACATTTTTGAACAACTTGATAACATACTGTTGCAAGCAAGTGACAGTGATGGACCAAACCCAACAGAATACATTGTATGGCATGATAATAGAGGGTCTATGACAGCCAACCCCACACACACATGCCACTTATCTTTCTTTATGTAAATGTTCTTTTTAACCTTGTTGTTCCTGATTAGATTTCTGGTGTGCCTAACATGCCCTCGATGGGACCCCAGTCCATCTCCAATCATAATCACCAACTGGGAAACGAGTTGAAATTGTTGCAGCATGCTTTCCCTCAAACTGCATGAGATGCCTGACCTTGCCAGGAGGCATCGCCAAAGCCTAACATGCAGTGGATTAGTGTATTAGACCACACCACCCATAGACTGTCAAGTTATGGTGGTTTGGCAAACATTACCTGAAGCTATCTGTTTTAAAACTTTTTTGGAACAAAATATATCACTTTTTTATTACTTACTTTGAAGGTACAACTCGATATCTGTGACTCAGAGGATACAGCAGTTCTTGAGGACCTTGGTTAGCTTGTGGTTACAGCACAAGCAAGGTCAAAATTTTCTTTCTACTTCACAGGTACATAGCACAGAATATGTTCAAACAAAAATTAACAATCTGTTTTCCAACTTTGTCAATGAGCTTGTTTCTTTTCTTAGCTCATTTTCTCGGAATGGTAGTCCTCTGGTTCTGTTGAGTGAAGTCAACCTCCCTACTGACAGCATCATGTACATGGTTATTCACCATCTCAGAGTTTTTGACCTGACTAACATACCATCATCACAAACTCACAGACTAACACCCTTGATAGTTTTTTCACCAAGAACTCTGCAATGAACTCTAAAAATCTCGTATCACTTTTTTGTGTCTTTTTGCCTCCCATTGCTTCCTTATACCATTTCTACACCCTCCACTACAGTACCAGAAAATTAACTTGAAAACTCAGCCTTCAACTTGGTTCTTCAGTACCATTCACTGTCCTCTCATCTTTGCCAGCACTACTCCTTTTCAGCACTACTTGCTTACACTGTTGTTGGCACTCTCTTCACTGTCTTTGGATTTCAGATGCAAGCAAAATAAGTGTAATGTAGTCCCTGCCTAACTGACACTCTGTAGTCTCATTGAACAGTGCTGAGAAGTGCTTTGCAGTGCTGAGAAAAAATGGAGAAAAAACAGCTCGCCAAAAGACCTCGCTGAGTATAAAGCACTGCTTGCCTCTTTCTGTTCCTCTGTCAATGCAGCCAAACAGCTTTCTTTCACTTCAAAATCAACTCATGCATCTCAAATCCAAGGAAACTGTACTCAACCTTCTTTTACTTACTTAACCCTCCTCCTACCACACTAAGGGCTAAGGCCTACTATTCAAGCCCTAGATCAAATTGCTAATTTTAAAAGCTACTGCTAGACCTTTCCACCTGAAGTTGGGTTAAAATATAACTAATCCATTGGGAACTCAGCCCTTTGTTTGGTTCAGCTGTGATGTGTTGATATGAATATCACCCAGGGATGTATTCAAGGTATCTTACAACCATGGTGAAGGACTTGAATAATTGTGACACGCCAGTATTATCCAAATATCCTAAAATACTATTTATCATTCATTTTCTATGTTCAGCTGCTGTGTCATTCATCTGATAAAGACTTGATTGTAAGCAAGGTCTAGCCCTGATGGAAAGTTTAAACTTATAAATGATTACTTTCATTAGGGGGTTAAATACAGTGGTGCTTGAAAGTTTGTTTGAATTTTCTGTATTTCTGCATAAATATGACAAAAACATCATCAGATTTTCACACAAATCCGAAAAGTAGATAAAGAGAGCCCAGTTAAACAATTGAGACAAAAATATTATACTTCATCACTTGTTATTGAGGAAAATGATTCAATATTACATATCAGTGAGTGTCAAAAGTATGTGACACCCCCCGTGCAGCAATAAATGCAACTAAAAATTTCATGTAACTGTTGATCAGTCCTGCACACCAGCTTGGAGGAATTTTAGCCCATTCCTCCGTACAGAACAGCTTCAACTCTGGGATGTTGGTGGGTTTCCTCACATTAGCTGCTCACTTCAGGTCCTTCCACAACATTTCGATTGGATTAAGGTCAGGACTTTGACTTGGCCATTCCAAAATATGAACTTTATCCTTCTTTAAACATTGTTTGGTAGAATGGCTTGTGTGCTTAGGGTCGTTGTCTTGCTGCATGATCCATCTTCTCTTGAGATTCAGTTCATGGACAGTCAATGTCCTGACATTTTCCTTTAGAATTCCCTGATATAATTCAGAATTCATTGTTCCATCAATGAGATGGCAAGCCGTCCTGGCCCAGATGCAGCAACACAGGCCCAAACCATGATACTACCACCACCATGTTTCACAGATGGGATAAGGTTCTTATGCTGGAATGCAGTGTTTTTCTTTCTCCAAACAGAACGCTTTTCTTTTAAACCATAAAGTTCTATTTTGGTCTCATCCGTCCACAAAACATTCTTCCAATAGCCTTCTGGCTTGTCCACGTGAACTTTAGCAAACTGCAGATGAGCAGCAATGTTCTTTTTGGAGAACAGTGGCTTTCTCCTAGCACCCCTGCCATGCACACCATTGTTGTTCAGTGTTCTTCTGATGGTGGACTCATGAACATTAACAATAGCAAATGTGGGAGAGACCTTCATTTGCTTAGAAGTTACCCTGGGGTCCTTTGTGACCTTGCTCTTGGAGTGATCTTTGTTGGTCAACCACTCCTGGGGAGAGTAACAATGGTCTTGAATTTCCTCCATTTGCACACAATCTGTGTGACTGTGGACTGGTGGAGTCCAAACTCTTTAGAGATGGTTTTGTAACCTTTTCCAGCCTGATGAGCATCAACAACTCTGTTATGCAGAAATATAGAAAATTCTAAAGGGTTCACAAACTTTCAAGCACCACTGTATTTCTGATTGCAAGTGTAAATGTTTAGGAGACATCAGATCTTACGGTCAGGGCTGCAGGAGCTCTGATGTCTATATGAAAGAAAATCCAAGCAAATTACAAAAACCAGGAAAAAAGCAGCATGACACCAAAACATAAAACAAAAATGTAAACCACTTTATAATTTAATTACACACAACAAATAACAATAAAATACAAACCAGCTATTCATCACCATTTCCAAGGAAATCATTGATTCTCCGTCTAACATAAGGACATAAAATAATTTTTTAAAATGTAATATTCCACATGTATTATAAGCTCATTTTAATTAGTTGAGTGCATTAGTGCAGATTACAGTCTGATCTTCAGTTTTTCTTTTTTTAAAACCTTTTAAAACCTTTAGTTTAGCAATATGTCTCAATTTAAGAATTTATTACTGCATATGGAGGTAATGTTAGTGCGTAGTGTTCTCTCTTAGTGAACTTTACACGGACACAGATCACAAATCTGTTGGATTCTTAAACAAACAAAATCATACATAAATATTCATCATTGTATTATACAATGTTGTGTATTACACCACAACTTTACATGTGTAATCTTCATAGACACCACAAAAAGCTCATTCTGCACACATGCTCCACATTAAAATAATTTACACTTACAGCATTTAGCAGATGCCTTTATGCAGAGGGACTGTCGCAATCTCACAATGTAAAAAGCCCAATAGTGGCAGCTTTACAGTACTGGGGCTTGTACCCTTAAATTTTAATAGAATCTTTACAAGTGCACTGAAGTATTCCAAATTACTCTAGAAAATACACTGTATTTCAAAAGGCTATGTATGTACATGTAAATTAAATGTAGCACATTACTACACACCTCCACCTTGTACACACTGATTGCTGTTATGTACATACAGTGTGCCATGTAATATACTTTTAAATACATTTAGTAAAACTAGCTCAATAATTAACATTTTAATATTTGTTTGGTAGATTAATATTTTTTTTCACCTTGAATATGCTTGCCACCGTCGCGCTGACAACAGGGAATGAACTGGGATCAGATGTAAGTTCAAGTGAGGCGTATTACAAATACATGGTGAATACAGAGACAGGACGATAGAAACAATAGAAACATGAACACACAAGACAGGGAACAGTACAGAATACAGGAACAGACAAACTGTAACAAGAGTAACAGGAGTGACAGGAACCACAGGAGCTGGGAACAGGAACTAACTGACAAGAGAAGACAAGACTTGACAAGGATGTGAACAAGAAAGAAAATTTGTATACTGTAGGGAAGAGACAAGGGTCAGAAGAGAGCAATGTATTGCACGAATACATGGCACCACCATTGCATGAATATGTACATATGTCAAGTCAAGTCAAGTCAAGTCAGATTTATTTATATAGCGCTTTTTACAATGAAGCATTGTGTCAAAGCAACTTTGTGTCTTTATGTCTAAAAATTGGCCACATATATAATGTATATGAAAAGTCTTCACAGATTTCCTTTGAGCCTGTGCTATTCGATATGTGGGAATAAAGAATCACAAGTACAGCAGAAAAAAGAAAGCAGGGAAAGGAGATAGAGAGCACAGCCATAGGAAGAAGAACAAATGGCAGATTAAAGAAGGGAAATTTAAAATCAGAATATAAATGAGGGTGAATGTGGGATAAAAGGTTGTTTCAATGAACAGCTAGAAACAGTACGATGTTATCATAATGGGAATTATGAAAATGAGTGCAGATGTTAGCTGCATGTCCATAACCCCTGCAGTGTTTAGTTATACACTTCACATTATCAGTGCTGTTGTTATTAAATTATGTACATATGATAACTTTTATACTATAGGACTCATAATGAGGAAGAGATGATAGAATTAATGGATGACACAGCAAAATCCTTTAGGTATTGTAGCCTGACTTTTCTGGCTGTGGAATAAGAAAAAGTGAAAAAAACTGTCATCAGCTCACCATGACAACTAATGAAAAGATGTATTATTACTAAACCATCATAACACAAAATAGTATTAATCCACACCTTACAACATCCATGTATTGCCATTATATGTTATTGTTTGTAGTCTTTCTGATACTGCACTACTAGCAGAATATGTTACACACACACCCCCCCCCACACACACACACACACACACACTAATCTTGCTTCAAACCTTGACCACTAATCTCTAAATATCTAGAAGTGAAGTGATTGTGTTTTCAGTTAAAATGTTGTTCAGTGTTATCATTGATTGCTTGAGCTATTCCCTCTTACTGATGGAAAACCGTCCCTTATTTGCTCAGGTATTGGGTATTATGTGTGCACACATTCATTATCACTATCTTTTCCTTTATGGTCGTAACATGTCTAATAATCAATTTACTTTTGATTAATCTAATTTGCAAATTCATCTGTTCACGATGACTAATAACCTTATTTTAAGGTTACCTGGAATCTTCGGTTCAGTTCTGCTTAGTCCACATAAGTAGTTATGAAACTACTGAGAATGTGATTGTGTTACATTAATTAAGTTGCTTTATCAACAAGAGCTCGTTTGTGTAATGTATGTGACATTACCCCAGTCATGCAAACTTATCCCGGTACTGCATAAAAACTGTTTTAAACTGGTCTGAAAAATAGTAAAAATCATCACCCATCAAGCTATCAGAAGGCTACAGATTAAAAAGTTATAAGCACAAGGTTTTAATCTTTTGTGAAATGGTGTCAATGGTCAACCACAGAGCCATAAAAAGCTCCAAACTAAAAAAAAGAAATAAGGCAAATCAGTTAATAACTACATTTCTAAAATGAATATACATGTGAGAAAATAATAACTTTTCCATAGAAAAACTGATATGCTTGTTTCTTTCCATTTGATCTCCTTGATGCCTAGATGAAACTAAAGAGATATTAAGAAGATCTGGTTTTCATGTACATAAGAGTGTCTAAACTGCAAAAGTGAGAGTTTTAATGTGGGCAGTCTCAGTTTCTTACTTCAGACCCTGACTGTGACCCACTTTGCAATGCTAGTATGCTTGACCTGGGTGTACTGACACTCTGTGTGTGTGTGTGTGTGTGTGTGTGTGCACGCTTTAGCCTCTAGCTGCCCAGCTGTGTATGTCATCTGTCACTGTCACATTTCTGGACCTTCAGGTATCTAGAACTTAATGTTTTAGTGTTTCAAAGTGTATGCCTCTGTGAGAGTGTATATATATATATATATATACGTATACATATACATATACGTATATATATATATATATATATATATATATATATTATATATATATATATATATATATATATATATATGCCTGTGAAATAGTATATGCAGTATATACTAAGGGACTAAGAGACTAACAAGGAGCCCTATAGCAGATGGTATGGGCTCCCCACAGAGCCCTGATCCCAGCATCGCTTACTGGAGGTAGTCCTTTATGACTTTGGCTGTGTGTTTGGGGTTACTGTCATGCTGCCAAATGCATATGGACCAATCAGATGTCTCCCTGATAGAACATGATGGATATTAATCTGCTTGTACTTCTCAGCAGTGAGGGGGCCATTCATTTTGGCCAAGTCATCTCCATCAGGCTTCACTGTTGAAAACAGACCCTGATTCATGTAGCATTGATACTCTTCATTGATATTCAGTCACATTCAAGTTAGACCAATAGGCCAAAATAACCTAATGCATGTATTTGGAATGTGGGAGGAAACCAGAGTACCTGGAGTAAACCCATACTGACACAAGAAGGACATGCAAACTCCACACAGGCGGAGTGGGAGGTTGGGATTGAACCAGGGATCTTTGGAGCTGTGTGGCAACCATGCTAACCCTTTGTGCCACTACGCTAACCACTTACTGCCTCAGAACCATGGCTGTTTAGTTGCAACATTTCCATGAAGGCCACTTTTGATGACTTCTGAAATTCTCATTCTGAGCTGAGAGTGTGCTGGACATCTTCTTATTACAAAAAAGTTAGCCTGAGGTATTTCAAGTCTTCTTCATTCAGTTTCTGTGGTCGATCACTGTGTGTCTTGTTCTCACATTGCCTGTTTGTTTGTACTTGAGCTGGGAATTACAATTCCTTTATTCTCATTCAGCTATGCACTCATAAAAAGTCCACACAGCACAAGAAAATTCTGTTGCATTTGACTTTACCGGTAAAAAAAATAAATAAATAAAAAAAGCAAAAATTCATACAGATAACAAATAATTGTAATATAGAATAAGCAAAGGGAAAACTGTATAATTTACCAACATATATTTAAAAAATATTGCACATGGTATATTGCACGATTCAGAAGACTTAAACAGACTATACAGGATGTAGACTAAAAACAGGATTGAAGTTTACCAGTTACTGCAAGGTTTGTTCAATGTCCTTGGAATAACAAGTACCATTATGTTAAAAAATATATTGCACTTGGATATCTAGCACCAAAATGTTAATATAATTACATATATATAAATATAAAAATATACGGCACATGGGTTCTCAACTATTCAGTTCAGGTTATTTTAAAAATATTAACAAACATTTAATTTTTTTTAAATAATAACAAACATTTAAATAGCAACCATATGTGATATTCACTTGCACTGAAAAGTTAATTTAACTGAAACATGGGGACACCCCTGGTCTAGTAACATGACCATAGCAGACCCAGTCCCAAGATGGTCCTGTTGGTGACCTCTGTGATGCCAGAAGTGCAGGTTGCACTTTGTACACATTCTCTTCACCAGGTTTCCTGAGTCTCCAGTGCTCCTTGGGATGGGAACTGGGTATACTGTTGTCATATGACTTGACCAGGGGTCCAATGTTTGAACTATGGTGAGGAGGGAAATTTCTTGTATAAAGAAAATCAAACGACGTTAAAACAAACCAACCAACGAAATCAAAATAAAGAAAATCAGGGGTTGCTGTCCTCTAGTGGTAGAACAGAATATAACATATTGCATTTACTGCACTGTATGGGGACTGTTCTTCAGTTTTATTTAGGTAATATAGTGGATATTCAGTATTAACCTCATCATGTTTAAGAACTAGTAATATGCATACTATCCAGAAAACTATTTTAATTATAATGTAAATGTAATTAATTTCACAATTATCAATTCAAAATACATGGGTATGCATTAATGAAATTAAATAAACATATATAATAATTATTCTTTTTAATAATTACTACCCCAGGTTTCAAGATTTGAAGTTTCATAAAATAGCTTTTCTGTGTGCTTATTTGAGTGATTTTGTAGTGTTCATGGCCCGGGGGGTGGGCGCATCCAGGGTCCCAGTCCGCATTGCGGTTCAGTGGCAACACTTATTCATTTGTGTGTGTTCATGCATTATGTATTTCTGTTTAAATAAGCAAGTGGTCATGTGCGTACGTTTATGTGCTTTATGTGCATTTTGAACAACTGGGATTGTTTCTGATGTGCCCACTCTGAACTGGTGTGTGAGAGTGGGTAAGCTGGGTTGGGCCCTGTTCTACATTTTTTCCATCATTTACATTTACATTTACAGCATTTAGCAGACGCCCTTATCCAGATCGACTTACAATTAATACAATCTTACAATCCAAGCAATTAAGGGCCTTGCTCATGGACCCAGCAGTGGCAGCTTGGCAGAGGTGGGATTTGAACCCTGGACCTTCTGGTCCATAGTCCAGTACCTTACCCATTAGCCTACCACAGACCATCACACTAATCAATAGATTGTTCTCAACTAGGATGATAATTCTGTGTATGACATTATAAGCAGTATGAGCATAATTTCTATCTATACTGTGCTTTTTTTGTATACTCTCTCACTACAATGTTAAGAAAAGCCAACTGGGGTCACCATGGACATTTTTGAACAGGCTCTATATCTGTGTGTTGGGGGGCATTGGAGAGCACTGTTGGGAATAGCTGATTTTCAAATAAATAAGTATTTATGTAATTATTTATAGAGGTATGTAAGTAACTATATAAATACAAATCTATATAATTGGTATTCACAGAACAGTCATACTCTTGAGTGTGATTCACAAAAATTGTTTTGTCACTCATAATCTTTTGTCACTTTTCGTAATTTGTGGTGGTGCAATGGTGGTGCTCATTACATTCCAGGTATAGCTGCAACACCTGCTAGCACCCCCAAGGTGCTATCATTGCATTAGCATTATTTATTTAGGGAAGGCTGAAGGGAATAATTGCAGTGTTAGTGGCATACATAATGCATACAGAATGCACACTGATGCATTGGGGTGGAAACGCTAGAGAGAATAAAAGCCTTTTTCATTAACTCTCGGATTATCTTGATTTACAACTAAAAATGTTCATGAATCACAGGAGTACTTGAAATAGTGGTGATCTAGTAAGAACAAACTATTTGCTGCTTAAAGTGAATCTCATTAAAAAGTGTTACAGTTCATTGCACTTGAGGGAGAATGCAGCTCACATGCTGATGTAGCACATGCTGATGCAGCTCTGTGCAGAATGCAGACATCATGATAAAATCTTCAAACGTGATTCATGGAATGATATTATCAGTCTCGATCTGCTGGTCTATGTCGTGATATAGACTTGCTGAAGTGTTAATAATGTACACAGCGGAGTGAAGATTGATCTTACTGCGGGTGCAGATTAAAAAGATGTCTGCATGCTCCATACAGCTATACATGGCCAAGCAAAGATCTTCAGTAATGTTCCTAGAGCCTTTACCTACAGCTGGGGTTAAAATGCGATGTTAATGTGATGTGTGTTTTAAGAGTAATGAGTGGCACTTTACAGTAGTGTCTAACAGTATTATAAGATTCAACAAATATAACCACATTAATAATCTTTCGTACATGCCAAATGACTATGGGTTGTGTACTTCATATACTGTGGGGCAAAAAAGTATTTAGTCAGCCACTGATTGCGCAGGTTCTCCCACTTAGAAAGATGGAGAGGTCTGTAATTTTCAGAAAAAATATCCGGGCAATCACACTGTAACATTTTTAAAGAATTTAATTGTAAATTATGGTAGAAAATAAGTATTTGGTCACCCACAAACAAGGAAGATTTGTGGCTCTGACAGACCTGTAACGTCTTCTTTAGGAAGCTTTTCTGTTCTCCACTTGTTACCTGTATTAATGGCACCTGTTTGACCTCATTATCTGTATAAAAGACACCTGTCCACAGCCTCAAACAGTCAGACTCCAAACTCAACCATGGCCAAGACCAAAGAACTGTCGAAGGACACCAGGAAGAAAATTGTAGACCTGCACCAGGCTGGGAAGAGTGAATCTACAATAGGCAAGCAGGTTGGTGTGAATAAATCATCTATGGGATCAATTGTAAGAAAATGGAAGACATACAAGACCATTGATAACCTCCCTCGATCTGGGGCCCCACGCAAGATCTCATACCATTTGGTCAAAATCATCATGAGAACGGTGAGCAAAAATCCCAGAACAACACGGAGGGACCTGATGAGAGCTGGGACCAAAGTAACAAAGGCTACCATCAGTAACACACTATGCTGAGAGGGACTCAGATCCTGCACTGCCAGTCGTGTCCCCCTGCTTAAGCCAGTACATGTCCAGGCCCGTCTAAAGTTTGCCAGAGAGCATATGGATGATCCAGAAGACGATTGGGAGAATATCATGTGGTCAGCTGAAACCAAAATAGGAGTTTTTGGTAAAAGCTCAACTCATCGTGTTTGGAGGAAGAATGCTAGGTTGCATCCCAAGAACACCATAACTACTGGGAAGCATGGGGGTGGAAACATCATGCTTTGGGGTGGTTTTTTGCAAAGGGGACAGGACGACTGATCCATGTTAAGGGGAGAATGAACAGGGCCAAGTATCGTGAGATTTTAAGCCAAAACCTCCTTCCATCAGTGAGAGCATTGAAGATGGAACGTGACTGGGTCTTCCAGCATAACAATGATCCCAAAACACCGCTCGGGCAACGAAGCATTTCAAGG
Organism: Ancistrus triradiatus; assembly: GCA_025084515.1. Lineage (NCBI taxonomy): Eukaryota > Metazoa > Chordata > Actinopteri > Siluriformes > Loricariidae > Ancistrus > Ancistrus triradiatus. The sequence goes on along the minus strand of JAJAGP010000889.1, from coordinate 203,180 downwards.
GCCTGGACTGGCCTAACCAGTCTCCAGACCTCAACCTCATAGAAAATTTGTGGAGGGAGTTGAAAGTCTGTGTTGCCCAGTAACAGCCCCAAAACATCACTGCCCCAGAGGAGATCTGCATGGAGTGTTAGGATCCGTGCCTTTTTTCTGTTTTTTTTTTTTTTTTTTTTTTGGATTGTGGGCCATCAGAACTACGTCGCTCACAATCCTTTTCATGACCAAGGTTGCCGGATCCTAACCGATGCGACCACCACACAAGCAGACGGCGGGTTCCAGTCCCATGCCACGCCACTGGGATCCTTTCGATGGAGACCTCGGTTGGTGCAAGTCATTCTTGGTTCAATACAGGCCGCTCCTCACCTTTTTTTCTATCTTCCCACAGGAGGACCTGTTGCGTGCTGTGGTCCTTCACCTCCGGGGCAGAGCCAGGGACTGGGAGTTGGAACAGTGGCTGCAGTTCTCACAGCGGTCAATGGACCAATTCCTTGAGGCGCTGAAGTTAGAGTTCGGCCACCGCTCTAACAAGCTCAGCCGACCTCCCTTTGTCTGCCATGTCCTCGACCCACCGCTCATGGGCTGTTGGGGGATTCGGATGGGCACCAGGTCCAAGTCTGCCCAGAGCGCCACCACCTGTTGCGGAGGACGCTGAGACCACCACCTCATTTGTTGAGGTCGTCCGGATTGCCGCCTTGCTCATCGAGATCATCGAGAATGCTGCCTCATTTGCTGTGGACGATAAAAGCACCTCCTCGCTCGCTGAGGTCATGCGGATAGCCGCCTTTTTCATTGAGATCACCCAGAATGCCGCCTTGGTCGCTGAGGTCATCCAGAGTGCCTCGTTGCTCCTCTCTAAGGACACCCAGAGCCCTACCTGACCAGGTCTGTTCCTTTCTTGAACCGCTAGCATGTCATAACTGTGTATCCGTGTTCGCTAGCCCCGCACCCCTCAGCTCAGTTAGCACCAAAGAACTATGTATCTGAGCCTGCTAGCCCCATTTTTGCGCGCGTCACACTGCGTAGCTCCATAAGTAGAGTCCAGTAATTTAGCACCAGAGCACGCTAACCCCATTTCCGAGCTTGCCGCACCTCTTAGCTTCATTAATCAGCCGTTAGTGTCCAGTAATCTGGTGTCAGAGTGTGCTAGCCCTGTTTCCGAGCTTGCTGTGCCATTTAGCCTTGTAAATGAGCCGTTAGCATCCTGTAATTTGGAGTCTGAGCATGCTAGCCCCGTTCTCGGGCCTTACGTGCCGCTTAGCTCTGCTAATAAGCCACTAGCGCCCAGTAGCCCAGTACCTTTGCACGTACCTTTGCTGTGTACTTGAGTATGCCAGCTCCGTATTTGAGCATGCCAGCCTCGTATCGATGCACGTCACATCTGTCGGCCCAGCAGATGAGCCGTTTAGGCCTCGTGGTGTCGTACCCGAGCAGCTGGAGCCCCGTTGCCTTGTTTTTGAGCATGTTAGCCCCGTTTTGAAACTCGCTAGTCCTCTATCCATGGCTCGGCATCCTAACCAGAGTCTTTCAGTCATGTCTTGTTTAGTTTCGCCTTATCGCTGGTTGTTTTTGTTAATTGCTTCCGCACACCGCTGGCGTTTTGGTTATTTAAGCTCCTTTGTTTCCCAGTTGCGCCACGGTCGCATAAACTTACCTGTTCACGGACGTTCTTGGGATCGTTGTAGGCTGGGTTTTTTGCTGCCATGCCATGCTTCACCACGCCATGTTTTGCCATGCCATGCCACGCCATGCCACACCAAGCTAAGTTTTCTGGGTTATGTACTTTGTCAGTCGTCGTGCATAGTTAGTTTTTCACCTCGTTCTTTAGGCCTTGTAATTGTTGTGTATTTTGTAGCTCTTTTGTTCTCTCGCCCAAGTCGTTAGCCTAGCCTCGGCTAGCTTGTTAACTTTCTTCTTTGCTTGTTCGGTTTCCGAGCCAGGTCTTTATTTTCGCTGTGTTTTCTCTGAGTTATATTTTCTTTATTGTGCCCATCGGCACTCAAGTCAGATTTAATTTTGGTGTCTGTTTTTTCTAAGTGGTTGCCCGTATTTTTGTTATCCTATTTAGTTTTCTTTATTTTTAGTTTTTCTGTGTTATTCTTTATCATGCTTCAGCATTCATGTCAGGTTTTATTTTAGTGTCTGTACTTCTAAGTGGTTGCCGTCTCTGTTGTTTTCCTATTAACTTTTATTCCCTGTGTTGCTCTTAGTTATTGTTTTCCTCACCGTGCTTATTGGCACTCATGCCAGGTTTTGTTTTGTGTTGGTTCTTCTGAGTATTGCTTGTTTCTTTATTTATCCTGTATTTTTATTTATTATTAATAAACTGTTTTTTTTTTTGACTGAACCTGCGTCTTCATCTGCTCATGCCTCGCCGTAACATGGAGGAATGGGCCAAAATACCAGCTACAGTGTGTGCAAACCTGGTGAAGACTTACAGGAAACGTTTGACCTCTGTCATTGTCAACAAAGGTTATGTTACAAAGTACTGAGTTGAACCAAATTTATTGACCACATACTTATTTTCCACCATAATTTACAACAAAATTTTTAAAAATCCTACAGTGTGATTTCCTGGATTTTTCCAGGAAATCACACTTTCTCCCATAGTTGAAGTGTACCTGTGATGAAAATTACAGACCTCTCTCATCTTTCTAAGTAGGAGAATTTGCACAATCAGTGGCTGACTAAATACTTTTTTGCCCCACTGTATACTGAAGAATATACACTATAAAAAGCATTGTAATGACTATATTAGCAATCCAATTTACCTCGAAAGTATCCGATGGAGTTAAGGTCAGAGCTCTGTGCAGACCAAGTCTTCATCAAATTTGGCCAATCATTCTTTTATGAAGGAGATCCAGGCAGAAAACTAGTAAACTGATTATTTGGGTGCAGGAAACCTGTGAAAGTGTCATTCTGAGTCACTGAGGTGTTCAGTAATCATTCTGTTTTCCCTGTTTGTCCATGGAGTGCCCTTGCTTTTATACTTCATATTACAAACCTGTCAGATACATTGAAATACCATTTAAAGTTTTTAATTCTTTAGCTTTGAGAGAGCAAAAAAACAATAACAAAACTACATGGCATGATAACTGTGCAGTCAACCATGATAATACAATAATAAGGAAGCCATTTAAGGTTTTGCAATATCTCAAATTATTTAGGTAATTTTCATGATATAATGCAGTACTTGTTTACTGGAGATAATTTTCTCATAAGATACGCAAGAAAATGCAACATTGTTTTCTCCAACATATGGTATTATGTTGCTCTCTTTAGATCTTGAAGAGTCATTTTCATTAAAAAAGCAGAGGCGCAACTAGGATGTCATCATCGGGTGGGCATTTAGGTTTCAAAAATCTTGCTTTTCCTAAATAAACAAGAGTGTAGTTTCATTAGAGAAGGGAGGCGGCAAAGGAAGAAAGCATAATTTCATTCAAGTGTTCTATTTCAATTAGTGGATCAGCATTTTGTGTATATGTCCTCTCGTTAAGAATTGGAAATGCCACATTTTCGCCAGGCAAAGCAATAGCAGGCATCATGACAGAATACTCAGACAGAATACTCTAGCCATAGTCAAGATTGATCCACCTGTCATCATGCCCCCATATAAAACCACATTCGTTTTTTGAACAAGACCTGAGGCAGTTTATTTTTTCAAATCTCAGAACAATTGAATATAAATCTGACTCACTGATTAATCACCAGCTCTCTGCTGTACAGAATGAATATTTGTATGATTTAAGTTAAGTTTAGCTCATAGAAATGTTGTATATAATATTCATAATTCACATGTGCACCTCATTTTGTGGTGGAAGATGGGATGTCTAGAGACTATCCCGGAATTCACAGGTCACAGGTCACAGAACACTGACCTCAACAGGCCAACAGTCCATCACTCAGGGCTTGGAATGGGTTGATATTGCAGTGTCAAGATACATTTCCCTGTCTGTTGTCCCCTCACTTGAGCATGGCCAGTTAAGTTTGTTTGAAGCTCAACCCTTCCAGAGGTCACTGCCAGAAGTTGAACCCAGGTAACTGTGGTGGTGGGCTATTGGATTGTGTCACTCAAGTGCTTAAAATATATAATATGTAATTGTACTTGTAATTAATGCTATCTTGATTTAAAGATTTAAAGAAAAGTATCCCTCTGATCTCAAGAAAACTTTCATATATAGGTCACACTTAAGGATATATAAGGGTACGTGAAATGGTTAATTCATGTTGTATTGAAATCATTAATTCATACACATAATACATTGTGAGTCATCATGAATATGCATAAAGTGAGCATGTGTCATGCATGCCTCCATGCAATATATTAATTCATTTAGTAATTAAGGTAGAACAAGGATGTTAAGCTTTACTAAAGCATTACTACATTATTTCATGATGTTTGTGGCCCTCACAATAGAAAACAAACAAAACTAATTCATAAATACTATATGAATCCATGGCTGTTTATCAGAAAGGAAAACATTTGTAATTTGTTCAGAGAAACTTGCAATAATTGCAGTTTCACTATGTTTCTTTAAAAGAAGCCTTCCATGTGCTAAAAGCCAGTGAACACATCAAACCTAATTTTTTTCTTCAATGTTATACTCATACATTAAATAAGAATCACATTGAATAGATACAGTGCTATAATAAAGTATTTTTCCTGCCATGTTATTGAGACAGTCTGCAAATATAATTGTTTATTTGGTGCATAGAACCAATGCAACCAAACTGAAGGGTAAATTAAGTTGATTAATTTATGTTTAGACTGATGGACAAATCAGATTTATTTTCAAGTCCAGTCAGACAGAATGACAAGTCAAACTCACATTCCTTCAAATTTATTTTCTGATCAAATAGAACTCAACATAAAAAATTTTTGGATCGGAAATAGTCAGATACCATGTGTTTTTCTGACGTTCTGGCTACACATAATCTGTCAAAATTAAAACTGGTTTGAGTTGCCTGTCTGAACATAGCCTTTAGGTATTGGGAACTTTAGGTACTTTAAGTACTTTAGGTACTGAGCAACTGTTCTTTGGGAATGCCGTCTTCAATAAAATCTTTGGCCCTTACCATAAAAGTGAATTTGACAACACAGGTTGCAAAGTCAGACACATCACATCACAAAGAAATCCTGAAAATACTAAAAAAAGCAATGGGAAAATATTTCAGGAAGTCAAAACAAATCCTAAAGCTTCATCCATAGATCTTGCCTTGGCTAACATGTTCATTACTTTACTGTCTGAAAGAAACTTTGGAAAAATGGAATTGATAAGCCCTCAAGAGCTTGAGAACATTTTGTCTGACATGGCTCCTGTTATATCAGATGAAAATTAAACACTGTAGTTCATAGTATAATATATATTTATAATATATAGCTGAAGCACAGCTGGGTCATGCAGCTAGACGATCTAGAACCACAGCTGGTCTACATCAATGTTTGATAAATAGGAAAATTAAGTTTGAATTAGCCTAATCAAAGTCCAGACCTAGAACAAACTGGTGTGTTCTTTGTCAACATGGATCCCTTTTATGCATTCTTGGGTTTGGGCTGAATATTTAATGGCATTCAGCGTAAAAAATATGCACTACAGAATTTCAGATGAGTGCAAAGGCTTTTTCACAGCACTGAATATCATAACTTAATTAAGCAGGTTCCACCTCAGGCCACAGGAAAAAATTCTGGCTTCTTTCATCCTACCGTGAAATTCATTTTGGCTTAGTTATTATCTCTCTGCCTTGCTCACACAGGAGGACTCTCTATTTTTTGGTTATTCCTCTGTTTCTATAATTCCCTTTTTAATCCTCTACCCTCTTATGTCCTTTCTTCAAGCCCTGATATCTGCTTTGTAAATTCAAGAGGGAAGAGAAGAGCAGAAAAATCCTTGTTTGGCAAGTTTGGCAAGGGTCAGAGATTTACCATTTTTAAATTATAATAAACTTGTTGAGAGGGCAATGAAAAACATAACTTAGCTAAGTTGGTGTCTAAATAGTAAGATGCTGCAGGAGTGGTGACTCAGAAATGGGTGTAAACAGAACATTTTGAGTCATTCTAAAGAATCAGGGGCGTTTGGAGATAGGAATCGGAAAGTAGTAAAGCCAAAGCAAATCAGACATAGCTCCTGTTAGCTTCCACATATTGCTTAATTTTTCTCTGCCTTGGCCACACCTCTGAATGTATAGTCTGTCCATGTCTTATTCTGTTGTCATCATCATTTTTGTATATATTCCAGATAAATAGTTTAGTCTTTGCAAACTGTTCCCTTGATTATATTCCTAGCAGTTTTCCTGTATATTAGTACTCGTGTGTACCTGATAATTGGTTTCAACCTATGTACAGTGGGGCAAAAAAGGGACAAAATGAGAAAAAGAAAATCCAGGAAATCACATTGTAGGATTTTTACATTTACAGCATTTACATTTACAGCATTTAGCAGACGCCCTTATCCGGAGCGACTTACAACTGGTACAGTCTTACAATCCAAGCAATTGTGGGTTAAGGGTCTTGCTCAATGACCCAAGAGTGGCAGCTTGGCACAGGTGGGATTTGAACCAGTATCTTAACCACTAGGCTACCACAGTCCCAGTTTTTAAAGAATTTAATTGTAAATTAGGGTGGAAATAAGTATTTGGTCAATAACAAAAGTTCAACTCAAAGCTTTGTAACATAACCTTTGTTGGCAATGACAGAGGTCAAACGTTTCCTGTAAGTCTTCACCAGGTTTGCACACACTGTAGCTGGTATTTTGGCCCATTCCTCCATGCAGATCTCCTCTAGAGCAGTGATGTTTTGGGGAAACACGGACTTTCAACTCCCTCCACAAATTTTCTATGGGGCTGAGGTCTGGAGTCTGGCTAGGCCACTCCAGGACCTTGACATGCTTTTTACAGAGCCACTCCTTCGTGCCCGAGCGGTGTGTTTTGGATCATTGTCATGCTGGAAGACCCAGCCACGTTCCATCTTCAACGCTCTCACTGATGGAAGGAGGTTTTGGCTTAAAATCTCACGATCCATGGGCCCGTTCATTCTTCTCTTAACACGGATCAGTCGTCCTGTCCCCTTTGCAGAAAAACAGCCCCAAAGCATGATGTTTCCACCCCCATGCTTCCCAGTAGATATGGCACAACTCCAAACAGGGCGAGTTGAGTTTTTACCAAAAAGTTCTATTTTGGTTTCACCTGACCACATGATACACGCCTGGCACTGCAGCATCTGAGTCCCGCTCGGCGTAGTGTGTTACTGATGGTAGCCTTGTTACTTTGGTCCCAGCTGCAGGTCATTCATCAGGTCCCTTCGTGTAGTTCTTTGATTTTTGCTCATCGTTCTCATGATCATTTTGAGATCTTGCGTGGAGCCCCAGATTGAGGGAGATTATCAATGGTCTTGTATGTCTTCCATTTTCTTACAATTGCTCCCACAGTTGATTTATTCACACCAACCTGCTTGCCTATTGTAGATTCACTCTTCCCAGCCTGGTGCAGGTCTACAATTTTCTTCCTGGTGTCCTTCGACAGTACTTTGGTCTTGGCCATGGTTGAGTTTGGAGTCTGACTGTTTGAGGCTGTGGACAGGTGTCTTTTATACAGATAACGAGGTCAAACAGGTGCCATTACTACAGGTAACAAGTGGAGGACAGAAGAGCTTCTTAAAGAAGAAGTTACAGGTCTGGGTAGGACTGCATATGCCCATTTGCTACCTTATTTGCTCTGTGTTGTTTTAGGTGGCACTCTTCCTCCTTACGCCTTGCTTCCGTGTTGCATTTCGCGATCTCCACGCATACACTCGAGCCCTCACCTGTCACTCGCTCTTCCAGAGCAGTACCTGGCTTTGCGCCATCGTTTTTCCTTCTCACCTTTTTCTTTGGTCAGGGACAGCGGACGGACTGAGCCCGCTTAGGGTCTCAGTTCCCGTAGGCCTGGGAAGCCCGAGGTAACCTTTTGTTCAAGGCTTAGATGTAGTGTAGGATAAGCCCTTTTTGTTTTCTTTTGTGTTTTCGAGATCGTCTTTTTAGAGATCGCTTCGTTGCTCTCCTCACCCTCGCTCAGCCACCTAGCCCTTGCCATAAGAGGCGCCAGTGGCCACCCAAGAATCTCACATGGGTTGCTGTGGTTGGCCATCACCTTTGAGCCATTGAACCCTGGTCAGGCACCAGAGTTGCCACCTGACCACGTCCCATCTCCCAACCCACCGAATATGAAGGGCCGCCGCCGCCCAAGGCAATGACAAACTATCAGCTCTCCTTTGGGGTGCTATTGCCCTCTGGTGAGTTTAAACTCTACCCTCGGGCCCGGACGGAAGAACCGCTCAGTATCTTTACATCCGCTGAGCAGATTCCCGTGCCGTGGTGGGATCTGCCTACCCATACACCTGGGTCGGCCATGCTATCTCGCCTCGAACCGAAGCAGATCAGCATTCCTGAGCCATTAGCGCCACCAAGCTCTGTATCAGAGCTCGCCGCACGCATTAGTTCTGTTCTCGACCAAGTTAGCTCTCTAAGCCAGCACCTAGCACTGGTCAGCTCCGCTTTTGTACCTGAGCATGCTGCGCCTGTAAGCTCCGAATCTGAGCAAGTAAGCTCCGTTCCTGAGCAATTAGCTCCCCCTAGCTCCATACCTGAGCACACCGCGCCTGTAAGCTCCAAATCTGAGCAAATAAGCTCCGTTCCTGAGCAATTAGCTCCCCCTAGCTCCGTACCTGAGCATGCCACGCCTGTAAGCTCCAAACCTGAGCAAGTAAGCTCTGTTTCTGAGCAATTAGCGCCCCCTAGCTTCGTACTTGAGCACTTGGCACTCTTTTGCTCCGTACTTGCGCACGCCGTACCTGTAAGCTTGCTACCTGAACAATTGAGCTCCGTATCCGAGCATTTAGCGCCGCCTGATTCTGTATAGGAGCACTTGGTGCCCTCTAGCTCCACACTTGTGCAATCCGCGCCCATGGGTTTGCTACCGGAGCAATTGAGCTTCGTATCCGAGCATTTGCCGCTGCCTGACGCCGTGCCTGAGCAATTAGTGCTGCCTAGCTTCGTACTTAAGCGCTCTGCACCTGTCAGCCCTGTATCTGGGAATGTAGTGCCCATAAGTGCCATACTTGAGCCGCGAGAGCCACTCAGCCCCCTTTTGAAGGCTCTTTCGGGCCATCTGGGTCTCCAGCCACATGGAGCTGGCCTTGGTCTCAAGCCTGACTCAAGTTCTGTATTGGACTTGTTGTCCCCTGCCCACCCATTCAACCCCCATTTGAGGACCACTTCTGCCTACCTGGACTTTCCAGTCCGGCTCAACCCTGAGCATGTCTGTCAGGCTAGAGGGGGTGTTGGTGGTGCTTAGGCACATCAGGATGCCTCCCCTTGGGGGGGGGGGTACTGTTAGAGGTCGTTTGTTGGTTATTTCTTTGGTTCTGCCTCAGTGGTCTGGTGGTGCGTTTGATTATATTGTGTGTCACTGACACAGCTGACTATGGTTAATTCCCCAGCCACTGAGGTGGCTTTCTTTATTTATTTTTCTTTCCTTTAAGTATATTTAGTTTTGTTTATTTATTTATTTGTATTTTTGGTTCATTAATTCTATCTGGAGCTAACTGTATTTTGGGTCTTAAAAACCCCCATTTTTTAACGGTCCACCGGCGGGCGCTTATGGTGACCCGTAACAAAATGTCCTATTTCTGTGGAATTAAAACACCCACAGAACATCACAAAACCTCTGCCAGCTTGAACCAACCTTGTATGCAGTCCTCAGTCCTCGCCTAGCATCATTCACACACAGGCAGAAACGAGTTTCATCTGACCAATTAACACATTTCCAGTCATGAACAGTCCAATCTTAATGTCTTTTCACCCACTGTAACCGGGTAACTTTGTGAGTAGAAGTGAGCAAAGGCCTCTTCTGTGCCACTCTATATGTTTTATATGTTTATGGTATGCTCTATATGTTCATGGTATGCAGTTCCCTGCAGAGTATTCTTTCAGAAATTTCAGAACCGTTGACTTCTAGAAGCAATTCTGGCCTGGCAGCAAAGCGATTTTTATTTACAAGCTGTAAAACACGCCAGTGGTCCCTGTCTGTGACTTTCATCTTTCAGCCAAACTGATGAGAAATTCCCGTAGACTGGGATTCTTGCCACTGCTGGTAGACCCATATGACCAAATTTAGTTAGAGCCTTCACACTATGGCCTTTGACACACCCAACTTCAATCACTCCTTTTTGTCAATCATTAATATCTGATTTCCAACCCATTTTTCACACATCAAATGAGACATTCAGTGCACTGTACCACCTCTTCTCAATGTATGAATCCCTTTGCACACCCCACAGATATTCAATGTCCGATCATCCTTATACAACGCCATCTGCAGGAGCCTGAAGGTACTACCACCTTAAACATGCTATACCTATTATTAACATTGGCACAATATGCACTCCTTAGGTACTCTGATATGGCACTTTTGTAGATTTCAGTTAGAATAAAAATTCTAAATGATATATCCTGTGACGGCACTCAACACTTCAGAAACAGCTGTTTCCTAACTACAAAGAACATTACTTTCACACCCCAAGGTGAAGTCAAAGTTCCCGTTTCCTGTTTCTGCAGTCTGCTTCTTTCAACTTCTTTTGTTGTTCTCATCATTTGATATCCTTCCTTTAAAACTGCTTCATGTAAAAAAAAAATAAACCAGACTGCTTTTGAAACTCATCCGGGTTTCATGTGTCCTGATTCAAGAGCAGTCTCCAGGCCTGAACACAGAGCAACAGTAAAACAGCAGCCAGCTTCATTTTTCTACCCTAAAGGAATCCGCGTTAACACAGGCATTTATAACGAATTCTAACATCCAACTCCCAAACAAGTCAGTTTATCAGTTCAACATTCTGTTCTGTCTGCCATAAAGAAATAGTTTGTCATCATTGATGAAGAACTTGGCTGTCTTGAACAGAACCCTGACTCTAACTCCACCAGACACTTTTGAGGTGAACTGGAATGCCAGCAGTGAGACAGGGCTTGTCAATATCATACAGTCATGTTTGAAAATCTAGTGGAAATCTATCTCAGAAGAGTGAAATCAGTAGCAGCAGTAAAGAAGGAACAAACTTCATACTAATATCCATGTTTTTTGAATGTAAGTGTTGGATGTCCACAAACTTTTGGCTATACAGCTTACATCTTAATAACTCCCATGTGTTACACATTTCTCACTGGACAAGACTGGATTAGATTGTTTGAGAAGCAATGTCAAGCAATTTCCCCCCTCTTAAACCCTACTGTATACGCTCTCTGGTGAATACAGTGGTGTGAAAAAGTGTTTGCCCCCTTCCTGACTTCCTATTTTTTTGCATGTTTGTCACACTTATGTGTTTCGGAACATCAAACCTATTCAAATATTAGTCAAAGACAACACAAGTAAACACAAAATGCCGTTTTTAAATAAAGGTGTTTATTATTAAGGGAGAAAAAAATCCAAACCATTGCGTGGAAAGTGATTGCCCCCCCTAAAACATAACTTAACTATGGTTTATCACACCTGGGTTCACTGTCTCTAGCCACACCCAGGCCTGATTATTGCCCTATACCTGTTCTCAATCAGGACATCACTTAAATAGGACCTGCCTGACAAAGTGAAGTACACCAAAAGATCTTTAAAAGCTACACATCATACCGAGATCCAAAGAAATTCAGGAACAATTGAGAAAGAAAGTAATTGAGATCTATCAGTCTGGAAAGGGTTATAAAGATATTTCTAAAGCTTTGGGACTCCAGCGAACCACAGTGAGAGCCATTATCCACAAATGGCAAAGACATGGAACAGTGGTGAACCTTCCCAGGAGTGACCGTCTGGGACTGTTTTGCTGCTTCAGGACCTGGAAGACTTGCTGCGATAAATGGAACTATGAATTCTGCTGTCTACCAAAAAATCCTGAAGGAGAATGTCCAGCCATCTGTTCGTGACCTCAAGCTGAAACAAACTTGGGTTCTGCAGCAGGACAATGATCCAAAACACACCAGCAAGTTCACCTCTGAATGGCTGAAGAAAAACAAAATCAAGACTTTGGAGTGGCCTAGTCAAAGTCCTAACATGAATCCTATTGAGATGCTGTGGCATGACCTTAAAAAGGCCGTTCCTACTCGAAAACCCTCCAGTGTGGCTGAATTACAACAATTCTGCAAAGATGAGTGGCCAAAATTCCTCCTCAACGCTGAAAAAGACTCATTGCAAGTTATCGCAAATGCTTGGTTGCAGTTGTTGCTGCTAAGGGAGGCCCATCCAGTTATTAGGTTTAGGGGGAAATCACTTTTTCACACAGGGCCATGTAGGTTAAGATTTTTTTTCTCCCTTAATAACAAACACCTTCATTTAAAAACTGCATTGTCTGTTTACTTGTGTTGTCTTTGACTAATATTTAAATTGGTTTGATGTCTGAAACACTTGTGTGACAAACATGCAAAAAATAGGAAATCAGGAAGGGGGCAAACACTTTTTCACACCACCGAATACATTGCATATTGCATTTATCTTACTTTCCTCTCTGCTGCGGTGCAATCTACATATTGCATGCTTATTTTACTTATGGGTTAGGCAATCTCACACAAATCTGGATACTAATTCTGCTTGGTTGATAGCTTGGTTATCTCATACCCCCAGCATTTCTCCTAGGATTTATACACACACACACACACACACACACACACACACAAAGCAAAAGCACATTACCAGAACTGAAATGAGCACTGCAGTTGTCAGGATATTACATCAGGTAAAACAGACTGCAGAGTCATCAGAAGCACAACTGTAAGAGCATAAGGGACCTCTTAAAACAGCACCACATAAGGCTTTTCTTTAGGTTTTAAAATATCTTTACAACTGTTGTAAAGGTTCAAGGCTTTGTCATGACCCTTGTACGAGTGAAAGAAAAAAGTTGTTTGTAATGTGATCACCATTTTGGGTATAAGCATTTAAAATATAGAGTAACACAATTATTTGGTTTAACAAAATGTCATGTAACTCATACTGGAAAATATATCCAATATAAATATAAGTCCTCAATACATAAAGAATGCTTAAAACATTATAATTTTGCAAGATAACCTACATGTTTAAGAATGGTCATATAAGACAACATTCTATGCCATGTTGTAGGGTTGGGACAGTATGGAAGATACTTACGTACTTAGACTATTATGATAGCTTTGCCATTAGGTAGTGCAATGCATTTAGTGGTACTGTGCAACAGCTACAGTCTTTCTTTAATTTGGCCTTTATTAAAAAAAACTCATGTACACATCTGCATTTAGTGAACAGAAATATGCCTCTTCTACTAGACTCCTTGATGAAATGATGAAAAAATAGCAAGTAATCTTGGACACTCCATACAGAATATCTCCACATTCTCCAGAGTCCTAGACACTATATTGTGGACTCTCCACTTCAGCTCACTGAACCATTTCTGTGTGGATTTGGACATAAATTTACAACAACAAATCAGAAAAGGTTGGGACAGTACGGAGAAAAAAAATGCAGTGTGTCTTACATTTACTTTGACTTTTATGTCACTGAAGACAGTATGAACCCAAGATATTTTGATATTGTCTGATGAATTTCATTTAACTTCTTAATATAATCCATTCCTGCATTTCAGGCTTGCAACACAAGTTGGGACAGTAAAACATTTACCACTTTGTAATGTTGCCATTACTTCTCTCAACACTTAAGAAAATAATACCATGAGAAAAGGGTTTCAGCTGTGATTTTGTCCCATTCTACAAACACATTAAGATGTGCAACAGTACAGGGTCGTTGTTGATGCACTTTTTTGTTTCAAAATTCTCCACACTTTCTCTATTGAGGACAGGTCAGGACTGCTGGAAAGCCAGTCCAATACCCACACCCTCTTCTTCTGCAGCCATGGCTTTGCAGTGTGCAGCATGTGGTTTTGCATTGTCTTGTTGAAAAATACATGGACGTCACTGAAAAGATGTCATCTTGAAGGCAGCATCTGTTGCTGTAAAATCTCTATATACTTTTATGCAGTAATGCTGCCATCACAGAAATGTAAATGACCTTTTCAAAGAGCATTGACGAAATCCAATACCTTGACAAAACCTGGCTTTTGGACTTGTCCTTATGACTTGTCATCTTTAGTCCAGAGCACACTGCATCCAATTATTCCAAAAAAAGATCTGGAATACTGGTTCATCTGACCACAATACACATTTCCACTGTGTGATGATCCTAGCCAGATGCATACCCAGAAGTGGACACCCACTTCTGGACATGGTTAACATGAGGCTTCTTTTTTAGACAGTAAAGTTTTAAGTGGCATTTGTGAATGTATCTCCGTCTTGTAGTGCTTGAGGAACACAAATACACAAAGATGTTTTTAAACATTTCAATAATTGTCTCACACATTTATTGAAAAACTGGAGATGCTTTGCCCACCTTTGCCCCTTAAAGACCTAGCTTTTCACGCATACTGCTTTTACTGTATTCTGAGATTGTTTATTGATAGATATAAATGTCACTGTTTTATATCCCACATGCCTTCAGTGGAAGTTGTGTTCTCACAGATGCTGGGTTACAAGCACAAATTAATACAATTACAACAATTGAAATGCTGGCAAATGAGCTAAGAGAAATAAAAGGGATAATGTCTGATATCTCAGCATTAAATGTACTTGAAAAAATTTAACCTTGCATTGGAGTCCAGTTATTTACAATCTCAAGTCCTCGTGCAATTGCAAGTAGTTGGAGGAATTAATGCCAATACATAAAAAAGGCTAATGGACTGGTATACTCTAATAAGTCAGTAAACACATCAAACAAAATAATGTTTAGATATTAATTATTTTTTGACTTACTGGCCATAATGGAGCTTAATTTGGTATGAACTGATACACTTAAGAATGCTCTGTGCATTAAGCTGCAATTCTCTATTTTACCACAGAGTGTCATAAATTCCAGCTCTCTTCCAAATGTCTTATGGCTGTACCCATAGCTCAAAGCTGGTGTAAATTTATGCCTATATTTCTGCCAAGTATTCCTTTATAAATCCCGGGTGTCTACCTGAGATGTTGCTTATGCACATTTCAGACCTATTTATAAATGAGGCCCCTGGTGACCTCATTTTCATCACCTGTTTGAAATCAAATTATTATTTAGTTTCACTTGGCCCTTTCCCAGCTTTTTTTGGAATGTGTTGCAGGCCTGAAATGCAAGAATTGATGTTTAGTAACAAATGAAATGAAGTTGTCCAGAAATTTTTTTTTATATTTTTGGTTCATATGGTCTGCAGTGCAATAAAAGTGAAAGTAAAGTAAATGGGTTCACCAAAATTGGACCACTGAGGTCATAAATGGAAAGACATGGTCAGCAATAATACTCAGGTACACTGTGGAATTTAACGATGCTTAATTGGTATGAAGAAGGAAAACAAAAATATCCCCCTCACCATCACACTACTACCTGTCAAGGTCCACCGCACCTCATTTTTTTTCCGTTTTGTTATTTGCTTACTGTTCCTGGTTTTCCACGTGCGTTTGATTATGTTTTGAGTGCAGCATGCTTGTGTTGTGTTGTGCTTCCCTTCCAGATCGATTGGCTGCTTCTCGTCACTCATTACTCCACCCCCTGCATCCACCTGTTCCTGATCTCTGCTCATCATCTCCTCTCCATAAAGCTCCGGTCGCTGCAGCCACAGATCGCCAGATCATCAGCTTATGTATACTGGTACCTTGCCACGCCGCTAGCCTAGCCTAGCCTAGCCTAGCCTAGCCTGGCCTGGCCTGGCCTGGCCTGGCCTGGCCTGGCCTGGCCTGGCCTGGCCTGGCCTGGCCTGGCCTGGCCTGGCCTGCCTTGTTATTCCACAGTTTTAGTGTTTGTACCTGCATTTAGCCTAGCCTTGCTAGCCCTGGGTTCTGATTTTATGGCTCTCATTCCGGTTTACTTTGTCCTTGGTCATGCTAAGTTTGTTCGCTTCCAGCCTTCACCTGTTCCTGTACCTGGTCACATCTCTCTGGATATCTCCAGTGCCGGGAACGTTCCAAGCCCTGGGAAGCCAACCTTCGCACTGCCGCCGCACTCTTGGTTTTCTGGGTTTACTGGTAAATTAAATCGCTTTCTTTTGCAATCTTCTCAGGTTTCCATTCCTAAAGCCATGAGCCAGACCACCCCCACCTCTGGCGGCACACTGGATTCCACATCCCCTCTGAACGCTCCTTCGGGGCCACAGTCCTTTGCTCCCTCCACCCAGGGGCCACCGCCAACGTCACAAAGAATGGATGTCCCTTTCACTCACCCTGAACCCTATGGGGGAAACCTCTATAAATGCCAGGTGTTCCTCAAGCAGTGCAACCTGGTATTTAGGTTACGTCCCACAACCTTTGCCTCTGATATCAGTAAGGTCTTCTACATTATTGGCCTTCTTCGGGATAGGGCCTTAATGTGGGCTGAGTCTCCACTCTCCAAGGGGGATTTTGAGGAGGTCTCGTACGGCGACTTCCTCCACCGATTTAGGGAGGTTTTTGACAACCATAGCCATGGGGAAGCGGCGTTGAGCCACCTCATCAGCCTTCGACATGGCTCTCGGTCAATCGCAGACTATGCAGTAGATTTATTGTCATAGACCATGGACGCCTAGTGGAATGACCCTGCACTGCGAAAGGCATTCCGCAAGGGGTTGTCCGAATGCCTTAAGGATGAGTCGGTGGCTCGTGACGAGCCCTCTTACCTCGTGGCACTGGTGGCTCTGGCTGTTCACCTTTCCAGTTGGAAAGGGCCCAGCATCTGGTCCAGGTGACCCCGTCTCCTTATTCCAGGTCCACTGCTGCTGAGGCTTTGCCCCTAACAGTGTTGGCTTCTGTCCCCTATGAGGAACCTGAGCCTATGCATTTACGCTGTGCCAGGCACTCACTCTGGAGCACTCTAGATGCAAGGAAAAGGGGTTGTGACTGATTAGGCCATTCTCCTCTCCCCTCACAGAGTTTTGAATGCCATTACCAAAAGGAATAGGTACCCTGTCCCCCTCATTTCATCTGCTTTCGATCTCCTCAAAGGGGCTACAATCTTTTTTAAGCTAGATGGAGAACAGGCTCTACATCAAAGCTGAGAAGTGCGAATTCAATGCAAGCACAATAGCCATCTTGGACTTCATTATTCAGAGGGGGGGCATCAAGGTGGACCAGGTCAGGTCAGCGGTAGAGTATTCAGTTCCCCTGTGGTGAAAGGAGCTACAACGTTTCTTGGGTTTTCCTAACTTTTACCAGAAATTTATCAGGAACTATAGTAAGGTAGCGGCCCCCCTCACTTGACTTACCTTCACGAAAACGCCCTTAAAGTGGACCCCGTAGGATGAAGTGGCGTTTAGCTGGCTCAAGGAATTGTTCACCTTGGTCCCCACATTGGTCCAGCCTGATCCCAGCAAGCAGTTTGTCGTGTAGGTGAACGCCTAGGATTCTGGATTAGGCACCGTCCTCTCCCAGCGAGCGGGCCCAGATAACAAGCTGCACCCCTGTGGCTTTTTCTCCCGTCGCCTCATGCCTGCGAAAGTCAACTACAATGTTGGCAACCGGGAACTCCTTGCTGTCAACCTGTTGGAAGGCATGGAACAGCCCTTTGTCTTTTGGACTGACCACAAGAACCCGGCCTAAATCTAGTCGGCAAAGAGGATGAACTCTCGTCAAGCCAGATGGGCCCTGTTCTTCTCACGATTCAATTTTATGTTAACCTATCGCCCAGGGTCTAGAAACGTCAAGCCTGATGCTCTTTCTCACCAGTTCTCTACAGAACCCTCCGAAGCTTTGGCTGATACCATCCTCCCTCCCGAGTGCTTGGTAGCCCGACTGTTGTGGGAGGTTCAGCAGGTGCACTGGACCGAGCCCGACACCGGGATTGGACTGCCTGGCCGCCTCTATGTGCCCACATTGGCCAGGTCCATTGTGCTCTAGCTGGGCTGGACTTCTTCACTCTCTCTTGACTCCGGGCCGCCCCTGGTCCCACATCGCCACGGACTTCATCATGGGGCTACCCGAGTCCAACGGCAACGCGGTCATCCTTACTGTGATTGATTGTTTCTCCAAGGCCATCTGCCTTATTGCCCTGCCTAAACTCCGCACTGCCTTGGAAACGGCAGACCTTCTCTTTGACCAAAATTTCAAGGTTCACAGAATACCGACGGATATTGTGTGGGACCGCGGCCCCCAATTTACCTCCCATGTTTGGAAAGCCTTTTGTAATGCCATTGGGGCCACTGTACCTCATTTAGTTTTTTTCTCCATTTTGTTATTTGCTTACCATTCCTGTTTTTACATGTGTATCTGTTTATGTTTCGAGTGCAGCGAGCTTGTAATGTGTTGTGCATCCCTTCCAGATTGATTGGCTGCCTCTCTTCACTCATTACTCCATCCTTGCTGTTTCCACCTGTTCCTGATCTCTGCTCATCAACTCCTCTTCATAAAGTTCGCTGCAGCCACAGATCGCCAAATCATCAGTTTATGTATACTGGTACCTTGCCACGCCGCTAGCTTAGCCTAGCTTTGCCTAGCCTTAGCTGTTAGCGCTTGCTAGACCTTGGCTCTGCTTTTCCGGCTCTAATTCCGGTTTACTTTGTCCTCACTCATGCTAAGTTTTGTTTGCTTCCTGCCTTCACCTGTTCCTGTACCTGGTCATGTCTCTCTGGATATCTATGCTGCATGGAATGCAGCAAGTGTAACAAGTGATTGCAGTATGAGTTACCTTTGCCTTTTGAAAGATATAATCAGTATTAACAATTCACGATAATTATATGGCTCTGTTGCAAGCGTTGTTATTTTGTACAGAATGTTCTGTCCCTGCTCTGAAAACTGCAAGGCTTAGCATAACGAACTATTCCGCAACTCTTTGCTCTTTGGACATGGTTGGTTCTGTGACTAGGGTCACCCTGACCTGAAACTTTGTAACTTCTCCTTTTCCCAATGAACATGTGTACCCCCATCCTCCATACTTCCCCTTCTCTTCTCACGCAAGCTCGCCTTACAAGAGTATAAGTACAGCTGTGTGTGTATGTTTATTTTGAGATCCTTGAATAAACCCTCTGCTGATAAAGCTTTGTGCTGGTTTCTTCTTATCGTCAATGGTATGGTATGAAAAAGATCTGGATGGTTATCATAACTTATATACGCCAAAAAAAGGTTTTGAAGGGAATCCCTAAGCCGACTTCCCTGAAATCGGTTAAACCAGCAGAGGCAAAGGTCATGCCCAAAAACTTGCCTCATCCACCCCCATACAAACCCCCGCCGCCAACGGCACCACAGGCACCCTTAATAGCTGCTATGCAGATTACTGAAACAACTACAATCATTGAGAATAAATCAGAGGCCGAACCAAGTGGCCCAGAGTCGGCCACAAAACCAAAAAAACCCGTGCAGAGGAAAGAAAGATCCTCAGGGGTCAGCTCAGATTCCGAGGAGGATTCTGATTCTGAGCCACTCACTAATGTGGCCGCTGTTTGGAAACGTGTCCCACGGGGATACAAAATATCACCACCGAATCCTTCCACGCTGAAGGATATCATTAATCTTCTACCATCCACTAGTAAGGCGCTCCCTTTCGTGGACGCCCTGATTAAACTCTCTCGCAGTTGCCAACTTGCCGGGGCTGATTACCGTTTATCTTGCCAGATAATTGGGGGGACAGCTATATGAAGAGACTTACTTTTAATGTGCCCCTTTTAAGGCCAGAAATGAAACCAAGACACCGAATAAATTCGGAGGAAAGCGGTCCAAAGGGGCAGAAAGAAGGTGCGAGAGACCGTGGGGAGTGTTTTTATTTGGAGTCGGCCAAGTACGCTGTCCACTTTGAGCGATCAGTTGAAAAAATATCTGCTGGGCTTGAAGGAAGCCAGCAGAGACCTTTCTCAGGTTACTAACTGTAAGCAGGAAAAGGCTGAAACCACTAGTCATTTCTGAAATAGGTTCTCCGAGGTGGCGTCATCTCGGTGGCATGGACCTAGATGTACAGAACCCTAATCCCCTTTTCCTTTGTACTTTTCTGGCCAATTGTCGCCCTGAAGTGCAAACAGCACTCAAATTGCAGTTTAGTGATCGTTCTAATCTAAAGATTGAGGATGCTGCTAAGAATACTGGATACTGGAGGCTGATGGTTTGTTTGACACCAAAGCAGGCAATAAGGCATGTTTGAGTGTAGCAGGAGGTGGACCGCAGAATAAAGGTCGTGGCCGTGATGGCCAGGGCCAGAAAATGAAAGGGAAATGTCATTATTGTGGTAAGGAGGGTCATTGGATACGTGAGTGTAGAAAGAGACAGAGAGATGAGGCCTCAGGCCGTACTGAGGGCTGTCAGCCCGGTGGACAACAACAATTTCCGCCGCCTCCGCAACAATGGCAGAACCAGACACAACACTGGGGCCCCGCTCCACCGGGCCCTGAGAGAACCTATCAGGGTTACTATGGGTGCCTACAGAGTAAGGAGCCCGCGACCATTAGTATGTTGAACCTCTCGTTCACTTCCCCAGCTAACAGAGACAAAAAAAAACACAAAACAACAACCAAAAAAAAAAAAACAAAACAAACAAAAAAACAAAACACAAAAAACAAAAACAACAAAAAACAAACCCAAAAAAAAAAAAACAAAAAACCCTGGGGTGTTGTGGGGGGGGGGGGGGGGGGGGGGGGGGGGGGCGGGTGGGGGGGGTGGGGGGGCGGGGCGGGGGGGGGGGGGGGGGGGGGGGGGGGGGGGGGTGGGGGGGGGGGTGGGGGGGGGGGGGGGGGGGGGGGGGGGGGGTGGGGGGGGGGGGGGGGGGGGAGGGGGGGGGGGGGGGGGGGGGGGGGGGGGGGGGGGGGGAACCAAACCAAAAAAACAAAATCAAAAAAAACAACCAAAAAACAACAAAACCCACCAAAAAACACAACCAAACAAACCAAAAACACCAACAAACTAAACTGGTTGTTTGAAAAAAGTTTTTTTGTTGTGTTTTTTTTTGATTGTTGTTTTTTTCTTGTTTTTTGTTTAAAAACAAAAAAAAAAAAAAAAATTTTTTTTTTTTTTTTTTTTCTGTTTTTTGTTTTGGTTTTTTTTTTTTTTTTTCACACCCCAATTTTTTTTTTTTTTTTTTTTTCTTTTTTTTTTTTGTTTTTTTTTTTTTTTTGTGTTTTTTTTTTTTTTTTTTTTTTTGGGGGGGGGGGGTGGGGGGGGTGGGGGGGGGGGGGGGGGGGGTGGGTGGGTTGTTGTGGGAGAACTGAAGATCCGTTCATGTTGGACACTGGTGCTACCATGTCCTCTTTGGGACAATCTTACGGGGGTGGCTCTTTCTTCACGGTCGGTTAGCTCTGTGGGAATGACGGGATCCTTTTCTGACTCTTAATTTTACAGCCCCCAATGCCTGTAACTTGTCTGATGACCCTTCTTTGTACCGATGCATTCTTTTGTGTACATGCCCGCTTGCCCTTTTTGTTTACTGGGAGGGATCTTATGACGTAGCCAAATTTATCTCTGAATTTCATGGTTTCCGGACTGACTGTGTGTGTGCCTGATGTGTGTCACCCCTCCTTTACTGCTCTCTCTCTCTGTCCATCTCCTCGAAGAGAATTGAGGAAGGTGTATTTGGCCGTCTCTAACACTTTCCTGTTTTTTACAAACAGTTACCGCTTACTCTGTTGTGCTGGTCAGAAACGATGTGCGGGGTTTGTTTCCTGCGCCCCCTATGAGGCCCCTATAAAACATACTGATCCCTGTATACATTAGACAATCCCCTTACACCAGCTAAAGCTGGCCGTATTGAACTGTGTTCTCTCTTCCCTCTACAGCCAAGGCCGTGGTGGTCCGTGCACAAGTCCAACAAACACACCAGTTCATCCTGTTCCGAAGCCCGATGGGCTCATGGAGTTTACAAAGACCTCAGAAACAATAACTCAAGTGTTATTCCGGTGCCTCCAGCGTGCCAGATGGCCTTCTATAATCGCTCGGTCCCTCACAATCATGTTGTTTCTCTGTGATTGACTCATGTTCTGCCTTTTTCAGCATTCCTGTTGGAAAGCAGACACAGCCTCTGTTCGCCTTCACGCACAGGGGCCGACAGTACACATGGACAAGACTCCCTCAGGGGTACATTGATTCACCTGCAGTGTCTGCCGCTGCTGTCCGAGATGCGTTACGGGACCTGACCATTCCCCCTAGCTCTGTTGTGTTGCAGTACGCTGACGACCTTCTCGTCTCTGCTGTTGATGAGCCCACCTGCAGAGAAGCCACTATCATTCTGTTGCAGAGACTGGCTGAAAAGGGTTTCAAGGTATCTCGTTCCAAGCTCCAATGCTGCCTTCCCTCCGTTCAGTATCTGGGACACGAACTCTCCCAAGGTTGTCGCCGTCTGACACGAGACCGAATACAAGTTATCGTCAACACTGAACGCCCTGCGACAAAGCACGCGTCTATGGCCTTCCTGGGACCGATGAACTATTGTAGGCAACGGATACCCGACTGCTCATACTATGACAAATGCCTGCGCTCCGCCATTCGCCACAATGATCCTCTGACAGAACCTCTGGTCTGGACTCATGACATGAACAATGCCTTTTCTGAACTGAAGCGGGCCCTGTGTGTTGCCCCTGCACTAGGCCTGCCCAACTATGACCTGCCTTTTCACTTGTGGGTCACACAGCAACTAGGCTCTGCGGCCGCCGTCCCGGCACAGCGGCACGGAGGTGGTCTACGCCCATGTGCGTATCTCTCTAAAACTTTAGACACCGTGGCACAAGGTTTGCCCTCATGTCCGCGTGCTGTCGCCGCCTGTGCGTCGATGGTGACGGATGCTCAGAAAATTGTCCTGTCGCACCCTTTGATACTTCACACTTCCCACCAGGTAACGCACATTTTACGTCATTTAAGTACACGACACCTGTCCGCTCGGCGCCGATCAGGTTATGAGGCCATCTCACCGGGCACCGAAAACTTGACTATAAAATCGACGTCCTCACATGACACGCATGCGCATGCCCTGCAGCGCCTTATAAACGCGCAGGATGACTGTGAACCAATTACTGATGACACTGATCACGATTGCATGTCTTCCATTGTGCACGAAACCAGCATCAGAGCTGATCTGTCTTCTCTCCCTCTCCCAACAGGAGATGTTCTCTTTGTCGATGGTTCCTGTTCTAAGCCTGCAAATGGTATTTTCTTGTGTGGTTATTCTGTTTGTCGTTTACCTGATGTTGTGATAGAGGCTTTCTCCTTGCCCTTCTCTTCCGCTCAGGCTGCTGAACTGTATGCATTAACCCGTGCGTGTGTGATCTCACAGGACCACGACGTGACTATCTACACTGACTCTCGTTACGCCTTTGGTGTAGCCCATGACATGGGTCGCATTTGGGAGTCTAGAGGCTTCGTGGGTGCCGATGGTAAGCCCATTTCGCATCAAACCCTTGTACAGGATCTGATTGCTTCCTATTCTCTGCCTAGATCTTTAGCCATTGTCAAAACTAAGGCTCATTCTCATGACAACACGGACGAGGCCCGTGGTAATTCCCTTGCTGACCGCATGGCTAAGCAGGCTGCTTCCTCTGGTAGCCCGTCTCCTTTCCTGAACACCTGTTTGGTTTCTCACAGTCACATGGTAAGTGCTGTCTTACCAGATGTTGATTTGCCTAGTTTACAGGCTTCCGCCTCGCCCTCCGATTGTGAGTTCTGGCAAACACACGGCTGCAGCGTCGTGAATGGCGTCAAGGTTGACGCCAAAGGCCGAATCTGTCTCCCTCGTTCGTATACTCCCTTTCTCGTCCGCGAGTTTCATGGCCCCACTCATCGCGGATGAAGAGGGGTAGCGGAGGACCTCATGGATGTCTTCTGCATTCAGAATCTGCACAAAGATACACACGCCATCCTCGATAGGTGTCTCACCTGTGCCCAAAACAATGTTTCAAAGCCCGGTGCCATACACCAACACATCCCAACTCCAGACACTCCAGTAGAAGCGTTTCCCTGTGCTAAGGAAGACGCCAAGACAGTGGTGGCAAAACTGACCCAAGAAATTATCCCACGATACGGGATACCTGTGGGACTGGATTCCGATAAAGGTACCCTCTTCACTTCAAAAGTGACACAACTATTATGCGCTGAGCTAAAAATCAATTGGAAATTCCACATTCCTTACCACCCTCAGTCATCCGGCATGGTGGAAAGGACCAATCGTACCCTGAAAAGCAAATTACGGAAAACCATGCAAGACATGGGAAACAAAAATTGGCTTCACGTCTTACCCTTGGTTTTAGCTGACATGAGAATGTCCTCCTTGATGGCTTTGGACCATTTGTCCCCTTATGAGGTAATAATGGGACGCCCCTTTTCGGTACCTTGGCAAAAGGGAATGCAGGCTGTGGGAGCAACCGACCTAGAAGTACACCTCAGTGAGTACTCTGCAGGACTCATCCAAAACTTGAACGATTACTGGATGAGGGTAAATCAAAAGAAACTCATCATCCCTATTGGGCATGCCCTTGATATTGAGGTGGGAGACAAAGTATTGATCAAAAGATTGGACCAAGAAAGTCTGACTTCATCTGATCCTTTATACAGTGGTCCTGCAGAAGTAATTGCTGTGACTAGGACCGCCGTGCTGACTGATCTTTTTCCACAGTGGATCCATGCGACAAGGATCAAGAAGGCCCCCTCTCCGGTCACTGCATCAAATCCAGTGCCCATGAAGTAATGATTTCTTTATCTTTCAGTAACCACTGACAACAGCTGACAAGTCCTTGCAGGAGCCTACCTTTGGCGTTTGGGAACACCCAAGTCCGGCCAGTAATCGAGGGAGGCCTGTCGGTGCGTCACAAAGGAGCTGAAAGGATAAAAGTGACCGGCAATTGCCGCCGGTACGAAGAGGGGTCCCTATCATTTGAACCACAAGATCGTCTGACAACGGATACACAGCAAGTGATAGGATGGCTGTCGGTTGGATCCTCGTCATAGGATTGCGCAAGTCTGCGTCCCGCAAGTGATAATAACGTCCAACATGCTAACACCTTTTGGGCAATATGCAATGGACTGCGGAAAATTGTATACGAATGAGTCCTGCTATGTTATCATCCTAGTGGGGATGGTTTGGCGCTCTGTTTGGCCATTTTGTGCCATACTTATATTGGCTTATATCTGTCATATGTATCGTATGTTTGATGTGCCTATTTGGCCCCTGTATATTTCGTTGTTTCATGGATCGCGTATATGCCATGTTTACTTTCTCACATAGCTACTCCTATGCTTCTAGGGACCAGTTAAAAGCTGTTTAAATAGTGATACTAGCTTAACACCAGTATCAAAGAGGGGATTGAAGGATATAATCAGTATTAACAGTTCATGATAATTACATGGCTCTGTTGCAAGCGATGTTATTTTGTACAGAATGTTCTGTCCCTGCTCTGAAAACTGCAAGGCTTAGAGCACCATGACCTACTCCACGACTTTTTCCTGTTTTGGACATAGTTGGTTCTGTGACCAGGGTCACCCCGACCTGTAACTTTGTAACTTCTCCTTTTCAATGAAATGTGTACCCCCATCCATCCATACTCCTCTCTCTTCTAAGGCAAGCTCGCCTTACAAGAGTATAAGTACGCGTGTTGTGTTGTTTATTTTGAGATCCTGAATAACCTCTGCTGATAAAGCTTTGTGCATGTTATTCTTGGACCTCCCTGCGCAGAACGGACTGGACTGACAAGGAGCAGTCAGATGGACGAGGGGCTCGCATAAAAACTACTAACACCTTTCTATTCAGCTTGAACCAATCTGGCATTCCCCTTTGACCTCTGGTGTCATAAGGTATTTTCAACCTGCCATTCACTGGATATTTTCTTTTTTTCAGCCCATTCTTTGTAAACTCTAGAGATGGCTGCACAGAATAATCAGCAGTTTCTGAAATACTCAGACCAGCCCATCTAGCACCAACATTCATGCCATGTTCAAAGTTAAAATCAAAATCAAAATCACCTTTCTTCCCCATTGTGATTCTCAGTTTGAAATTCAGCAGGCTTTACCTTCAGTTGCTCTGAATTACATATATATATATATGTACACACGTGTATATATACAGTGGGGAAAATAAGTATTTGATACACTGCCGGTTGTGCAAGTTTTCCCAACTACAAAGAATGGGGAGGTCTGTAATTTTTATCGTAGATACACTTCAACTCACATTGTAGGATTTTTAAAGAATTTAATTGTAACTCATGGTGGAAAATAACTATTTGGTCACCCACAAACAAGCAAGATTTTTGGCTCTCACAGACCTGTAACTTCTTTTTTAGGAAGCTCTTCTGTCCTCCAGTCGTTACCGGTATTAATGGCACCTGTTTGACCTCAATATCTGTATAAAAGACACCTGTCCACAGCCTAAAAAAGTCAGACTCCAACGTTAAGAACAAACAGCTGTCGAAGGACACCAGGACGAAAATTGTAGACCTGCACCAGGATGGAACGAGTGAATCTACAATAGGCAAGCAGGTTGGTGCGAATAAATCAAGTGTGGGAGCAATTGTAAGAAAAAGGAAGACATACAAAACCATTGATAATCTCCCTTCATCTGGAGCCCCATGCAAGATCTCATCCTGTGGGGTCAAAATGATCATGACAACGGTGAGCAAAAATCCCAGAACTACACGGAGGGACCTGATGAATGACCTGCAGAGAGCTGGGACCAAAGTAACAAAGCTACCATCAGTAACGCACTACACTGAGAGGGACTCAGATCCTGCAGTGCCAGGCATGTCCCCCTGCTTAAGCCAGTACATGTCCAGGTTCGTCTGAAGTTTGCCAGAGAGCATATGGATGATCCAGAAGAGAATTGGGAGAATATCATGTGGTCAGATGAACGTTTTGGTAAAAACCAAACTGGTCGTGTTTGAATGTGAGTGCATCCTAAGAACACCCAGACCTACTGTGAAGCATGTGGGTGGAAACATTAATGCTTTTGGGGTGTTTTACTGCAAAGGGGACAGGAACGGATGATCAGTGTTATGGAAAGAATGAACGGGGCTGTATGTCAGGGTCGGAATCGGACCCTAGGGGGAAAGGAAGGGGAGGACACAGGTGCAATGAACTCCCACAGGAGACAAGAAAGGGAACGACCAAAAACAGCGCCGCCCACGGCGGGATCAGATAAGGAGAACACCAGAAAAAAAAGGAGAGGAACGTTTAACAAAACGGCACGAGGAATAAGCCCCGTGAAGCTGGGGAATTACCCAGCTGAAGTGCCAAGCACGCTGGAAGTGGAGCGCAAGGCCTGACGCTGAACTCAGCGTGTGGTGTGGTGTGTGTCAAGCGCGATGGAAGCGGAGAGCGCAGCCTGGCCGCCATGAACCTCCGCGTGTGTGTGTGGCAGCAGCGGCAGAGGAGGGGGCTGCCTACGCGAGCGGGGGAAACGACGCCAACATGGCGCCACAGAAGGCGGCGTGGAGGACCGGATGGATACCGAGATTGCCAGCGCCCGGCCGAAATCTGCAAAAGTCGCCGAAAAAGC
This sequence comes from Ancistrus triradiatus, assembly GCA_025084515.1. Lineage (NCBI taxonomy): Eukaryota > Metazoa > Chordata > Actinopteri > Siluriformes > Loricariidae > Ancistrus > Ancistrus triradiatus. The sequence goes on along the minus strand of JAJAGP010000889.1, from coordinate 175,706 downwards.
GACACTCAAAGCTCCGGGAGAGGGGGGAGGAAATCCCTTAAGACAGGGACAGTAGCGTGGCGAGGAGAGAGCGGGGGAGGGCTGCACCGCCGCCGTAGGGAGACTAAAGGAGCGGTGCGTGAAGCAGAGGGAGCTCGGCTAACGGAAGCACGGAGACGCGGAGCTAAAACTACGGCTGCCGGACTAATGCCCTACCGTACCTCAAACCTGCGCGCTTTACTCTGCTTGCTCTCTTCAAAAGAGCGAGCTACCTTCTGGCCCTGGAGGAACCGTGGGTCGACTGGAGGAGAAACCAGGTTAGTAGCGATAGCTCTGGGTGAGAAAGTTGGAGCGGGACACGGTGTGGTGGCCGAGCGAATACGGCGTTTGGGAGCAATGGGAGTCGAAAGCAACGTGTTTGTCTGCGAGGGTGCGACGGCGAGGGCCACTTAGGACCGATTTATATAGGCAGGGATTCAGGTGTTGCGAATAGCATTGGAACGTGCCCTGCGCGAACGCAGTGTGCGAAGCGGGACCGGGATGCTAGTCCCGGGACGGGTGGTGCGCCCCTGCTGGCGACCCGTCCTGAGGTGTGGCGAGCGGACCCTAATAGGACCCCCCCCCCCAGGGGCGGCTCCCGACGCCCCGAGACCGGCGGCGCGGTCCCTCCGGAACTGCCGAACTAGTTCCGGATCCAGGATGCGGCGAGCCGGGACCCAGGACCGTTCCTCAGGACCATACCCCTCCCAGTCGACCAGGAATTGGGTGCTGCCCTGAACCCGGCGCTCATCCAGCAACCGGCGAACCGTATAATCCGGGGAGCCCCGGATCATGCGCGGGCCAGGGGGCGGGTCGGCCGGGGCCGTCCCCCCACAAAGGAAGGGCCTGAGGCACGACACATGAAAGGTGGGGTGCACCCTGATGGAAGGGGGCAACTCCAGCCGATAGGAAACCGGGTTGATCCGCCGGCTGATTTTGAACGGCCCGATGTACTTGGGCGCCAGCTTCCCGGAAGGACCCTTGAGGGGGAGGTCCCGCGTGGACAACCACACCCTCTGGCCAGGACGGAAGGAGATGGCGGGCGTGTGTCTGCGATTGGCTTGACGACACATGGCCTCCTGACTGCGCTGGAGGGAGGACCTGACCTTAGACCAGGTCCTCTTACAGCGGTCGACAAGCCGTTTGGCGGACTGGACTCCGACCTCTGCCTCCTGATCGGGGAAGAGAGGAGGCGGAAAGCCAAACTGGGCCTCAAAGGGGGACATGCCCAGGGCCGAATGCCACAGGGTGTTGTGCGCCATCTTGGCCCATGGCAGCTGTTCCGCCCAGGTGGCCGGACAGTCCCTCGTGAGGCACCTCAGCATACAGGAGAGTTCCTGGTTGAGCAGTTCCGCCTGGCCGTTGGACTCGGGGTGAAAGCCCGAGGACAGACTGGCCCCGGCCCCAATGTGCCGACAGAAAGCCTTCCAAAACCGGCTGGCAAATTGGGGCCCACGGTCCGAGACCACATCTCTGGGGAACCCATGGACACGGGCGACATGCTGCAGGAGAAGATCCGCCGTCTCCCTGGCCGAGGGCAGCTTGGGCAGGGCCAGGAACTTGCAGGCCTTGGAGAATCTGTCCACGATAACCAGGACGACGGTCATGCCCTTGGATGGGGGCAGCCCGGTAATAAAGTCCATGGAGACGTTGGACCAAGGGCGCGTGGGAACGGGGAGAGGGTGGAGGAGGCTGACCGGATGGGACCGCGGAGTCCGGGTCCGGGCGCAGACCTCGCAGGCAGCAACAAAGCGCTTAATCTCAGCGAGCATGCCCGGCCACCAGAAGCGTCGGCGGAGGAACTGGTAGGTTCGGGTCCCCCCGGGGTGGCAAGCGAGGCGCGAAGAATGACCCCACTCCAAGACCTGGGGCCGGGCAGAGGCGGGGACATAGGTTCTGCCCGGGGGGCCATTTCCAGGGTCAGGCTCGCGGAGAAGGGCATTGGCGACAGCTTGGTCGACAGCCCACGTGAGCGACGCGACCACTCGGGGGGCCGGGATGGAGGAGCGGAGTCCGACTCGGGCGGATCCCACTGCCTGGACAGTGCGTCCGGTTTGATGTTTTTTGAACCTGGCCGATAGGACAGGGTGAAGTCGAAGCGCTCGAAAAAGCATGACCACCGTGCTTGACGAGCGTTCAGCCATTTGGCCTGTCTGATGTAGGCCAGGTTTTTGTGGTCTGTCCAGACCAAGAAGGGGTGCTTGGCGCCCTCCAGCCAATGCCGCCACTCATCTAGGGCCAACTTAATGGCTAGCAACTCCCGGTCCCCGATGGGGTAATTACGCTCTGCCGGGGACAACCGACGGGAGAAGTAGGCGCACGGGTGGAGCTTAAGGCTCGGCCCGGTGCACTGGGACAGGACTGCCCCTACGCCTACGTCTGATGCGTCTACCTCGACGACAAAGGGAAGCTCCGGGTCAGGAAAAGCAAGGACCGGGGGGGAGGTCAGTCGCCTTTTGATCTCTAGGAAGGCGAGCTGTGCCTCCTTAGACCAGCAAAAGGGCCCCGGGACCTTGCGGTTTGCGCCGTGAGGGGCGCGGCCACGGTGCTAAAGTTTCTAACGAACCGCCGGAAAAAATTGACGAAGCACAGGAATCTCTGAAGGAGGCGGAGAGAGGTGGTCTGGGGCCAGTCGGCGACGGCCCGGAGCTTGACCGGGTCCATCTGCAGGGTGCCCTGGGAGACGATGAACCCTAAAAAGGCGACCGAGGGCGTATGGAAGACCGACTTTTCCAATTTGACGGAAAGGCGGTTTTCCAGCAACAGCTGAAGGACCCTCCGGACGTGGCTCACGTGGTCCTCGAGGGAGTTGCTAAAAATGAGGATGTCGTCGAGATAGACCACTGCGTATCGATCCAGGGCCTCACGCAGAACGTCATTGATAAGACGTTGGAAGACGGCCGGGGCATTCATGAGTCCGAACGCATAACGAGGTACTCATAATGTCCCGTAGGTGTCAAAAACGCCGTCTTCCATTTGTCGCCCTGCCTTACGTGAACGAGGTTGTAGGCACTGCGGAGATCCAGTTTGGTAAAGATGCTGGCCTTCTGCAATGCCTCGAACGCCGAGGACATCAAAGGCAGGGGATACCGGTCTTTGACGGTGATGGCGTTGAGGCCCCGGTAATCGACGCAAGGGCGCAGGGACCCGTCCTTCTTCCCCACAAAGAAGAACCCCGCACCCGCCGGGGAGGAGGAGGGCCTGATGAAGCCCAGATCAAGGGCCTTCTTAATGTAGTCCTCCATGGCTCTGTGTTCAGGGGGGCTTAAGGAGAACAGCCTCCCCCTGGGGGGGAGCGTGCCCGGTTGCAGGGTAATGGCGCAGTCGTACGGGCGGTGGGGAGGGAGTGTCTGGGCTTGCCGCTTGCAGAAGACCTCCCCCAGATCCCAATAGGGCTCAGGGACCTGGGACATGTCCGGGAGGCTGCCGCTACGGGAGGACGGGAGGACTGATCGGGGGACCAGACAGGCCTCCTGGCAGCGGGGAGCCCAGGCAAAGATCGACTGGGTCTGCCAGTCGATCCGTGAGTTGTGCGCGCGCAACCAGGGGATCCCCAGCACGATCCCCAAGTGAGGGGCTTGTGTGACATAAAGAGACAGTTTCTCCTTGTGTGAGCCCAACTGTAGGTCCACCGGTTGCGTACGGTGAGAAACAGGGCCACAACCGAGGGCCCGGCCATCCACCGCCCTGAACGGCAAAGGGTGGATGAGGGATTCGAGACGCAACCCCAGTTGGCGGGCTAGAACTGCGTCGATAAAGCTTTCTTCCACCCCGGAGTCGATGCACACTCGAAGGCGGGTCCCGGGGCCCCCTCCTTGAGCGATGAAGGCAGGAAGGGACAGCCCCGTGGGAGAGGGAGGAGCAACGCCTAGGTCCGACTCCCCCTGCCGGACCCGGTGCCCGCGTTTCCCGATTTCCGTGAGATTCTGGGGGGCCGGTCGTCACCAGGAGCGGTCCTGACCCCCCCGAGCTCCATGGGTGTAGGGAAGTCTCGGTCAGGTGACGCCGGACGGGGAGTCCTAACACCCGACCATCGAGCGGGGCCTGAGTGACGATCGGACGCCCTCTCCCTGGCTCTTTGTCGCCTGCGGGTGTCCAGAAGGATGACCAGGTCATAGAACTCAGCCAGGGAAGCGGGGGGGTTGCGGGTGGACAGGTCGTCCTTGAGCGGCTCACTGAGCCCCTTTTCAAAAACGGCCATAAGGGCCTCCTCACCCCAACGGCTTTCCGCAGCCACGGTGCAAAACTCGATCACATAGTCGGAGGCAGGCCTGTTGCCCTGGGCCAGATCGAGAAGGCGGGGAGCAGGGCGACGCCCCCCTCCAGGGTGGTAAAATGTGCGCTTAAGTGCTTCAGCAAAAAGCTCCTCCGTATTACAGGCGGAGGCCTTGGCCTACCACAGGGCCGTAGCCCAAGCCAAGGCTCTGCCAGTGAGGAGCGAGATCATATATGCCACCCGAGAGCGATCAGTGGGGAATTTCGATGGCTGTTGCTCAAAAACTAGTGAGCACTGCAAAAGAAATCCCTTGCAATGCTCAGACTCCCCGTCGAACCGTTCTGGGGTCGCCACTTGGGAGTCTGCCTGAGGCGGGGGGTGTGGTGGATCAGGAGCGGCAGGGGGCGGTGCAGGTTGGTTGGGAAGCAACCGCTCTATGTCCCCGCCTAGAGCCTGCAATTGCTCAGTGATCTCGACCAGGAGCTGCTCATGCCGCCCGATGGCGGCCCCCTGGATTTGCAATACCTCTGACAGGGATAGGGAGGGACTAGGGGTCTTGGGAGAACCTGCTGCGTCCATAGCTGGTTGCACCCTACTGTCAGGGTTCGGAATCGGACCCTAGGGGGAAGGAAGGGTAGGACACAGGCGCAATGAACTCCCAAAGAAGGACAAAGGAAAGAGAACGACAAAAACAAGCGCCGCCCACGGCGGGCTCAGAATAAGGAATACACCAGAAAAAAAGGAGAGAACGTTTAACAAAAGGGCACGAGGAATAAGCCCCGTGAAGCTGGGAATTACCAGCTTGAAGCACCAAGTGGGCTGGAAGCGGAGCCCGCAGTCTGACGCTGAACTCAGCGTGCGTGCGAGAAATGCCAAGCGCGCTGGAAGCGGAGTGCAGTTTGACGCTGAACTCAGCGTGTGTGTGTGTGGCCAGCAGCCGACAGAGGAGGGGGGGTGCCTGCGCGAGCGGGGGGAAATGACGCGCATGCGCCACAGAAGGCGGCGTGGAGACCGGCTGGATACCGAGATGCTGCGCCCGGCTGAAAAGTCCAAACGCCGTGGAAAAGCGACACTCAAAGCTCCGGAGAGCAGGGGGGAACCCCTAACGATGGGGACAGCAAGGGCGGTGAGGAGAGAGCGAGGGAAGGCTGCACCGCCGCCGAGGGAGAACCTGAAAGCGGCGCCTGGAGCAGAGGCGAGCTAGGCTAACGGAAGCACGGAGGACCGCGGAGCTACACCTACACCTACGGAACTAACGCCCTGTCGTACCTCAAACCTTGCGGCTTTACTCTGCTTGCTCTCTTCAAAGAGCGAGCTACCTTCTGGCCCTGGAAGGAACCGCGGTCCGACCAGAGGAGAACCAGGTTAGTGGCGATAGCTCTGGGTGTTGAAGTTGGAGCGGGACACGTTGTGGTGGCCGAGCGAATACGGCGTTTGGGAGTAATGAGAGTCAAGAACAACGCGTATGTCTGCGAGGGTGCGACGGCGAGGGCCGCTTAGAACCGATTTATATAGGCAGGGATCAGGTGTTGCGAATAGCAATGGGAAGTTGCCCTGCGCAAAAGCCGTGTGCTAGGCGGGACCGGATGCTAGTCCAGGGATGGGTGGTGCGCCCCTGCTGGCGACCCGTCCTGAGATGTGGCGAGCGGACCCTAATAAATGTATCGTGAGATTTTAAACCAAAAACTCCTCCATCAGTGAGAGCATTAAGATGGAACATGGCTGTTCTTCCAACGAAGGAGTCGCTCGTAAAAAGCATTTCAAGGTCCTGAGTGGCCTAGTCGGTCCCAGACCCCAACCCCATAGGAAAATTTGTGGAGGGAGTTGAAAGTCTGTTGTGCCCCAATTCATAATGCTGTAGAGAGATCTACATGGAGGAATGAGGCCAAAATACCAGCTTACCGTGTGTGCAAACCTGGTGAAGACTTACAGGAAACGTTTGATCTCTGTCTTGCCAAACAAAGGTTATGTTACAAAAGTACGAGTTGAACTATTGTTATTGACAAATACTTTCCACCATGATTTTACAATAATTCTTTAAAAATCCTACAATGTGATTTCCTGGATCCATTTTGTCTCTCAAGTGTACCTATGATGAAAAATTACAGACCTTTCTCATCTTTCTAAGTAGGAGAAAATGTGCAACCAGTGGCAGACTAAATATGCTTTTGCCTCACTGTACGTGTGTATATATAATAATATATATATATAGATATTACATATGCTCAAAAAAAAATAAAGGGAAACAGTGAACAACACAATATAACTCCAAGTGTTCCCTTTTTTTTTTGCGCAGTTATATATATATATATATTATATATCTATATATAAAATAAAAGGGAATAAAGGGAAAAATAAAAAAATAAAAGGGAAACACTGGAGTTAATTGTGTTGTTCAAACTGTTCCCTTTTTTTTTTGAGCCGTGTGGTATAGAAATATTATATATTATTATATATATAGAATAATATATATATATATATATGTGTGTGTGCGTGCGTGTGTGTGTGTGTGTGTGTGTGTACTGTATATTTCCTATACGACAGCGCATAGGACACATACACAGAACACTTCCTACATGCACAGCAGCACATTACAGATCCTGTACAGTACATTTGTTCCATTACATTTTGAGAGTATCAACACAGCGAAACGAAACAGAGGCAGCAGTCACTTGCTGTAATAAAAGAGTTTTATTCTGTTACTGTTTGCAGCACAGCATAATATATTCTCCCATGGTCTAGTGGCCAAGCACGTGGCCCCTATGTGGCTTCCCCACAAAGAGAAGAATGGCACTAGGAACCCACATAGTGGCACAGGGGCATGGCCATCCTGGCACATAGTGGCATATAAGAGAACTGGCCTTGCTCAGCTACATCAAATTGTAATACAGAGCGGTTTGGTGTGTGTGTTGGTTTGTGCGTGCTCGCATTTGTTAGCAAAATGCACTGTAGCTTAGCACAGACAAAGAACACACACATTACCGCACCCCTTTCTAAGCCAGGTCCCTGTGCGACATACTGCATAATGCAAAGCTAGTGGCTCCATCATATATACTATTCTTTGAGAAGCCCACTGTGGAGCCTTTTTATTATTGTCAAAATATTCTTTCCCACCAGTACAACCCAACTACAGTGACACGGTCATCTGGACGCACACACACACTTCAGTCACGGCATTGGTTGTAACTTGAACTCATAGTGGTTGATGGCCGGCCATGTGACTCCTAAACACAGTAGGACATTGGTCTCTGATATCAGTGAGTGTGAGACGAGAGAGGATAGACAAAGACATAAAGACCAACTTTTAGAGAATAAATATAGTAGATAAACATATGTATACATCTTATCTTTGAAATATAGTTCATATATATATGCTGCTAGTTATATAACAGACATATTCACAACAGTAAAAAAGTAGACACTATTAACACAAATAGACAAGTAGAGAAAGAGAGGCCTTATAAGCTTTAACAGTTGTAGGGTTAACAATTCAGATGAAAATCTGCCATCTTCCTCACCATCGTAAAATCATAGCATAAAGCATAATCCCAAATATCTTATAGCTAAATGTTTATAGAATCAATATGAACATATGAAGAAAAATCATTTTTAATGTAACATGTAGCACATCTTAATAATTAACTTATGCTGATAGAAATGAGTGAATTTTTAACTGTTGTCTTAATGGAACACATATTTCTCTATTGCTATCTAAACTTCACAAACACATATGGGACACATCTATATATAAAGTAATTCAGACAAGTATTGCACAACAATCAAAACTGTAATGATGTACATATAAGCTGCCAAAGGCTTAATTTAATGTCAAGATAGACAATGCATATGAGTTTACTGGAAATCAGTGACAATCAGTTAATGTGTCACTAATTCTAGCTTTGGGGAGATAAACAAAGTTGTTCTGTGCTCTTGATTTGTACATCACAGTTATCAGGGCTTAAGCACACAGTATCTTGACATTATTTTTCAGCGTATTGACAACAAAATGTAATTAATTAGTCTTACATTTGAAAAGCTCAGCATACAACAGGTAAGCTTAGTATGGCTCAGATGCAGTCACCAGCACACGAAGAAACAAAATTACCCTGTTGGCTGTGCTTAGGACTGGGTCAAATATGTTGAAAAGTTTTGGAGGGCAAGTAAAAGGAAAACACAAATTTCCTTTTCTCCAAATTTCGTCTTAGAAAATATAAACTTAGGAAAAGCTATTGAAACATTGAAATGCATATTTGACTCAGGCCTTGTACCAACATGCAGATGCCCTTAGCATTATTCACAGTCAATCGTAGCAATCACTAAGCTAATGGTAAAAGCTAAACAATTATAAATCTTTTTCAAGTTTTTGATCTTAAGTCATTTTTTAAGTGCCAGAAAGATTTGCTTGGATCTTCACTCGTCAAAATTGACAGTCTTAACATCAACATAGGTGTTGATAATCAAACCCTTGCCTTAAATATTTTTCATTTTTGTTGTAACCTTTAGGAACTACGCAAGTATGGATATCACGATAACTGGTGGAGAAAAAAGTTAGTAGAACAATGTAAAACACAGTGCTTAACTGTAAACAGAGCTCCCCTGCATATCACCCTCTAAACAACAGCATGTCCTAAACCAATCATGGTCATCTGACTGAGGGTACAGCACTCTGATATGGCTAGCTCTATCATGTCTGCACTTTAATCATTATCGAACACATTCAAAACTGGGCATTGATTTGAGTATTTTTCCCCCAAAAAAGCTACCATCTTAAAGTGTCTTCTTGTTTGCAGCACACTGTATTGTCATGGCAACATGTACATTCAGTTGTGAGGGAAAAACTACCACTGACTGTTAGGTAGTTGAAATGCTGCGTGTGCCCCCAGTATTGCACAGTGCTTATGTTCTTCATTAGTCATAATCAATATATATATATATACGTATATAAATATACATATATTAGGGATGCACCGATGTTTCTCTGGATAATTTAATCAGCATTTTAAAAAAGTTCACATTATAATCCATATATGAACTGTTCTTAAAAACTGACACAGTAATTCATTTTAGCAATAAAATAAAATAATAATAAGCAATAAAATGGGTAAATCAGATGTGCAATTGCTGTAAACACAAGTTGCAGTTTGCTCAAAGGAAAAATTATTGAATTCCATTTTATTTTATAACTGTCCTTTAAAAAAGGTAACTGGATATATAACTATAAACTCAGCAACATCAGATATTTTGCTTTAAGAGTAACAGCCAAAAGAAAAAATATATAATAAATATATAATAAATATTGGTTACAATATCGGCTAAAATTCTAATATCGGACCAATGCCGATAAATGAAAAAAATCCATATATCGACAAATAATATCGTGCATCGCTAATATATATATATATATATATATATATATATATATATATATATATACATATATAAAACATAAACATAAAACATACAAACTGAATGATGTATTGCTCAAGGGAGGAGAATGAGAAATATAATAAGACTGTGCATAAGCTCCACTTAAGTGTGGCACAGCAGTGAGTCAATATTAGATCTGATATGGTTGACTTACCCTGTTAAAAACACAAAGACACTAACAAGACACAGAATGCTAGATGACAATCTTCAGAGGTAGGGGAAAATGTTCTCAGGGTGACCAAAAGTAAACAGCTACCTGTAAACATCCCTTGAGATACAATATATATACAATGATCATGTCACAATTCAATGCTTAAACTGATAAGAGAAAAGAGGATGAATGGAATTGGGGCTATTATAAGGTCTTATGCGTCTGAATCTCCCTTTGAGACTCATGGGTCACACCTGAGTGCACCAACACCGCAACACTCAAACATGACAATCTTCTAGAATATTAATCCAAGTGCCCTATACATTTGATAGAAACAGAGCCAACTGCATTTAAACAATCACACTTTAACAGAGGTTTGTCAACAAGGCAGTACCATTTTATGTAGCATAAAAAGGAGAGCCGTGTGCACCTTTTTTTCTTACATGTCTCATACCCAGGGCCTCTTTTCTTTCAGAAGCACAATAAAGACTTGTCCAGAAAATGAATGAGCATGTCTCATAATCATAAGCCAAGAAGATTCGCAAGCAACTAACTAACTGCTGATGTTCCTTTCTTTTCTTTTTTACTTTAAACCTCACTCTCCACACTGGAAAAGTGGGCAGAGCCCCGACGTGAGCACAAACTCTTGGCTTTTAAGGGAAGATGTGGAGACTGGTACCTCTGGGGCTGGGGCACTGAACGCAGTCTCTGGTACTGGAGTTTGGCACTGGATGAGGACATAGACGATGGCTGCAGGGCACCAGGTGTTGAGGAAATGGCTGATGGCGATGAAACAGAGGAGGAAGAAGTTGCTGGAGGAACATGTGCTGAGTGGGAAGATGATGGAGGTGCAGGGAGAGCTGGAAGAGGGGGTGGTAAGGATGGCGGTAGAGTCTGAGGAGGTGATGATAGCTCTCTGGGCCTTTCAGAATGCTGTGATCTCTGACCACTGAGGTTGGACTGACTTCCAGATTTGACTTGGCCTTGAGCCCTGTCCAGTTTAGAGGACTGCCGGTTCGACCGAGTGGTGTTGCTGAAACTTTGGCAGTGAGGCAATAGGTCTTCCTGACTCCGAGAGGTTACCCGGTTCCACTTATAGTGGTGGGGTGACTGGCAGGAACAGGCAGTATGGCATCGGCTCTTCTCTTGAGATCTGCTTCTGGACTTCTTTTCAGTTTTCACTGGTAATTTGTCCACAGACCAGTATCTTCGTGGAGGTGGAGGAGTCATTGGTGGTGGTGGCCACTGGTTTGATCCTGACCCTAAGCCTCCTGACCCCCATCGTGATCCTCCTCCAAAACCCCAGTTGTTTTCTCCACTTCCTAATCCCAAAAATAAGTCATCCTTACTGTTTATGCTGCCTCCTCGCTCCCTAGCTGGATAGGTACCAAAAAACCAGCCTCCACCCCCAATGCCTCCAACAGCTCTTCCTTCATGGCCCTCCCAATATCTCTCAAATTTGCCAAATTCACCAGAAGAACCCTCATCATCTGTATATATGTCAACAGTTTTGTCTCTTTCCCTTTCAGATTCTGATTCCAGTCCTCTGCTCTCTCTTCTTCGTCTAATTCTCCTTCGTTCCTCTGCTCTCTCTCTCTCTTCCTCTGATTCCTCCCCCTCATCCACTTCTGAATCCCATTCATGGAATACCAAGCCTTCTCTTGAGTGGGACTTACCTCTTCCATTCATTCCCAAAAGGGGGCGACTTTCGCCTCCTTTCCCATGTTCTTCTCTCTCAGACCCAAATGATCTTTTCTTATAGTTCAGAGGCAGCAGGGGAACAAAAGAGGTAGGAGACTCAGAACTGGGGTTCCCACTACCCCAAAATTTTACCGATGTGGATTGCTTACTTGAAGTAGGATAGCGCTTACTGTTAGACCTTGGTCTAGAATGGTCATATGAGCGAGGGCTTCTGTGGTGCTTGTCTCTTCCCCTACCTCCTTCTTCATTTTCACCCTCTTGATCATAGCTCTCCCTCCTTCCTTCCTCTCTCATTATGTCCCAATCATAACTCCGGATGGAGCTTTCACTCTTCTTATGGAAAGAGCTACGTCTTAGTGCAGGGTAGGAAGGCAGATCCTGGTCTATATTTTTTTCAAATACTTCCTTTCTCTCAGTTTCACCCTCTTCTTGCCCAGATCTCCTTTCCCTCTGTCTTCTCCTGGATTTTTCATCTTTTTTCTTTTTCTTTTTCACTTTACGTCTCTTGTGCTCTCTTTCCCTCTCACGCTCCTCCTTCTTCCTTTTCTTTCGTCCCTTCTTCCTCCTCTTTCGCTCCCTTTCTCTCTCCTTATGATGCCGTTTCTCTTCCTTGCCCTTGCTTCTCCCACCACCTGCTCTCCTAGCTTTCTCTTTTTCCCCCCATGAGGCCCACCACTCCTGAAGTTGTGCCAGCTGGCTGCCAGCTCTGTCTCTTATCTGAGCCTTTTGTGGACAAGGCTTGCGGGGTGGTATTGGAGGAGGTGGACTGCAGGGCAGAGATCGAGATGACATGTGTGAATGTCTTTTTCTCCTACCCAAAAGAAGGCTGGACTCTTCTGTAAGCTCATCTGTATCATATTCCAAATACACATCTCTTGCACCAGCCCTGTACCTAAAACTCTGTGATGATGAATAAGAAGAGGAGTAGGAAGGAGAGTTGGAGCGTGAGACTGATACAGAAGATGAAGTGGAAGAGGAACTAGAAGTGCTAGAGGTGGTGGAAGTGTAATGCACAGAAGGTGAGGGTGAAGGAGGAGTTTGTGTAGGGGACGAGAAGGGAACCAGTACAGGAAGAGGCAAAGGAGGAGGACGACGGCCTCTACGCCCTCCTGCATCCCGCACTCCATATCTGCCCCCACCTCTCCGTCCCAGTGGAAGAATGTTTTCATACAGGGGTCCTCCAGAGCCTTTTCTTTTTGTAAGACTACTTCTCCTACAGAAAGATTGCTGTGGTGGAGTAGAAGGATGCAAAGCTGGGTTTATAGGTAATTGCCCAGAATGCTGTTTTTTTGGTGGCAACCTCGGGTTCCCCGAGGACTTTGTTTGATGTGTATTTTTTGGAGTTTGGGAAACCACACCTTGTGGGTCTGCAGAGACTCCTAAGCCCTCTGGATCAATGGGGCCATAGTATCGTTTGTATTCATCCAGAGTCCCTTCTGTCAGGCCTGCTGCAGCCCACTGAGATGGTATGCCTTGTGGGAATTGTGCCAAGTCTGTGATCCCACTACTGGCACCACTAGTTTTTTCAGGACCTGTTTTTGGACATGTCCACCGATCCACTACAGCCAGTCGTCGATCATGACGAGGTAAAAATGTGGAACATGGCATGGGTGCACCAAGGATTGGGCTGTTTGAAGGCCCAAGGGCCATGCCTGAATGTCCAGCTGTTGGTGATGAACCAGGAAGAAGGGCATTGTATACAGACTGTTTGTGTTGTTGCTGTTGTTGTTGTGCCATGGTGATGGAAGGATTGGTTACCGTTGTGACCACATGAGACGGTGGAGGAGGGGGCATAGTGGAGACATGATGATACTGTGGAAGTGTGCTTTGGTTACCTCCTGGGGCAGTTTCATCTTCAAAACTGCAACAGCTATACATTCCCTGTAAAAGAGTAGATTAATGATATTTAGTTTGGGACAATTTCCCACAATGTCTCTGAAACTGTTAGTACCATCTAACCTTCAGTACCACTGTAATGCTTTTGGCAAATTATTTGTTTTCTATTATATTGTGATTATATTTTTTAACTTTTCAAATTATACTTGTCTACCATATATACCACACAAAAATTTACACTAATTTATTTTCCAAGGAGACATTTTTCTGATATCCATTTTAATTTCACTAACTGCACAATATGTGTGAATTCACTAGGAATGTTGAATATACTGTCATAATAATGGCAATAATTATACAAAATGATGGCACAGTACATCTCATGTATTAATGTAATATCTATCTCCTGAAATAACATCAACTACAGACAAAAGGAAAATGTGTACATAGGAAAATATCTTCATCCACTAACCCGACTGAAGGCCAGCAAAAAGTCCAGTCCCTTTGAACGACCCAAGCAGTGGCGAAGCTTCCAGTAAACCAGGTGCTCCCAGGCAAAGACCAAAAGGCTTAGACCCATGGCCACCAGGAGCATATAGAAGACTCCAGCCATGTTATCTATGTCCAGTTTGGAGCTCATCACCTCAATTTTATCATTATGGCAAATTCCAGAAAGCCAGAGACGTTCAAGCATATCAATTTCATCTACAAAAAAGGTTATAGAGAACATACTGAAATGATTTACAGGCCCATTATTAGAAGTTCAAATTAGTAAAAAAGGAAGCAAAATGAACAAGTTTAAACATATTTTCCTGAAGAGCTGAACCAATAATTCACTGGAAAATACCAATCAGCCAACACATTAAAACCACACACAAACCGAATATACTATTGATAATCTTATCACAACAGCACATAATAAGCCCTGGGATGTAATAAGTATATGAGGACAGTCGGTTGTTGTAGTGAACATGTGGTGGATGTGGTAGAAATGTTCACAAGTAAAGACCTGAGTGACTTTACCAAAGGACAAATCGTAATAGGCAGAGGACTGTGGCACAGCATGTTCTAAACAAGAACATGAAGCACGAGCACAAAGCTTATCACTCACATGCAAGCTTAAAACCCGGAAGTACCACAAGTGATGTCAGTAATCTCCAACATGTTCAGGCACATGTGCCAACACACTCTGACAGACAAATAACAAAATAGTTTGAATGATCTACAGCACAGCTCACAATCCCCAATTTACAAATGTGAAGCCCAATAAAGCCCAACCTCCAAGTTAAAGTCTTTTGATAATCAATGACCAACTCACTCAGTACTGGTTAGAATTCTCCATGCAGGCCAGGAACACTAATTGGTTGTGGTCAGCATACTCAGGAGAGCTCCCTGCCATAGAAGTGCTAATGCTACTTATTGGTAGAACTGCAAAAGGAAACAAAGGGACGAGAGCTATCTCTCATCAGGAGCCATCTCAAGCATAATATTTCTTCATCTAGGTAAATGACACACACATTTTTTATGCCTCTGATCCATTGCAGCAAGCACATAATTAGTCAAACTAATTGTTAGTTACTAATACTTTTTCCTTTACTCTGTAAAGATCACCAAACTGAGTCTGGAGAGAAGACACAGACACTGGCAAGTTTCAAGCTTAGGAACATCAAGATATTAAGAAATCCATAAAAAACACTATAAAACGAGACACATTATACTCCATTACACAAAACACAGCAATGACACAGTCTCATACAGTCATAGGACAATGAATAAAAATAAATTTTCAATTTGGTGTTAAAGCAATTTACTGATGATGCCCCTCTAATATCCACAGTAATCGATGAAGACAGAAAACAGATGAAGTGGGCAGTAACTACTTCCTCATCAATACACTATCTTCAATCAAGTAAGTTACAAATTTCTTCTATGCACATGCCATCACATAAGCACGGAACATAGCAAGGTACTGCTGCACAAGAAAATCAACACTAATAGCAACAGGATCTGCTGCTATCAATTAGAATGATCCACACCACGGGGTTGTAACAGCATCCAGGACACTATGTGCATCCATCTGGTCTGAATGGACAAAAGGGCTACTGTAATATAAGTCAGAGAAATGTTTAATGCTGCTTACCCTGAGTCTGGGCATTCATGTGGATGTCAATTTGACACAAAATACCTACCAATTACTGTTACTGCTCAGGTGGTTTTAATGTTTTGGCTGATCAGTGTATACTGTTACTGAACGGTAGAATGAAAGAATAATAATTAAAAAAAGGCAAAACATAAGCAAACAAACTAACAAAAATATCATTTGGATAAGAATGAAGAAAGAGAAAAGAAGCTCATGTGACAGAGAAAGACTGAGGGAAATAATAACAGCTTTGATGGAGGGCCTGAAATGGGCTGTTCTACCATGTTGTTTGGAGATGAAAGCTCCAGATTCGGTGGCCTATTGATCCACAATAGCCATTAGGACATTTACAAGAGAAAAATGAGAAAAACAAACCTGGAGGCATGACAAAAGCATTCGTAAAAGACACATTACATGCATTTAGGTGACTCCTTTCCATCACGGATTATTCCTAATATGTCTCAGTACAGAGACTGACCAAGTCAGATAATTAAAAAACATGAAAACAAATTATAAACACAACTAAACTATGGTTATGAATTAGTTTATTTATTGGCTATGAACCTTTTAATACTTTTATTTATAGATTTATAAGTCATATTCTTCTTCATTAAATGCTTTAACAGAGAGAGAGGGCAAAAGATTTAAATGACAATATATTTAAATTACTTTACATCATGTTGAGAACCTGCCTATGGTACATGCCTCACTCTTCACTTATTTCCACTGAAGTGAAAGAATAATTTCATGTATAGATGTATTCCTCATTACTATCGGTGTTATCAGTATTACCTCATTAATGATCACTTGCTGGTTCAAGGCTAAAGTGAAAGTAACAGACCACCAAGAGCACTGTTGTAATCTTATGGTTTTTCCTTGCCGAACACAGGGAGTCGCTCACAGGTGAAATTAGGAAAGGTGAAGACGTTCATGGCAGGCTATGTATTTCCCATGTTAACACTTCCAGTAAAGACTGTGTGCTGTAGCATAAGCTGCTTATAATCTTTGAGGTTGTTAATGTGATGCCTGCATCATTAATCAGCCTTGACACTTTCATTTGCGGTTGTATAATATTGTATATTATAGTTAATGGACTGCTTGTTTCCACCACTGGAGGGCTGGATTAAGGCCTGTTATTTTGCTAGAAGTAACTTGCATCATTTGTGAGTGGGAGATAAGAAAGTGCTGATATAGACTTTTCATATCACAATAGAAAATTATAGTCAAATATAGCTTTGTAAAATGTAGTGTAGTCAGAAAATTTGGCATCTTTGGTTTTTAAGTGTAAAATAAATCAGCATAATGCCATTGTGGCTAATTGGAGGTGGGAGTAAGTCACATATGTGCAACTCACAAATTTAAAGTCTTAACTTTTAAGTCTCAAGCAAGTCCCAAGTTACTGTGGTGATATTCAAGTAATTAAAGTCCTGTCCGGTTTCCACATTTAAATCAGCCAAAACTCAGTGGTCATAAAGAGCTGAATCCTTGTCAAACTCATCATGAAAAATCGATATGTGAAAAAAATTGGAGACATTTAAAACTGTCCAAAGACTGAATGGTAACTTTGCTTATGCCAATTTTAATTACATACCCAACACAGCACAGATGCATTATATAATGTCTTTAACCACTCACTGCACGGCGACTGAGTAGTTGCCCAGGCTACTCAGTCCACTAATACTACACATGAAAACCAGGATGATAGGTACTAACGTCATCATTTAACACAATGCATCATCAACAGACACATACACATCACCACTGTAAGTAGGCCACAAATATATATGATGGTGCTTGAAAGTTTGTGAACCCTTCAGAATTTTCTATATTTCTGCATCAATATGACCTAAAGCATCATCCTATTTTCACACAAAACCTAAAAGTAGATAAAGAGAACCCAGTTAAACAAATGAGACAAAACTATTTTACTTGGTCATTTATTTATTGAGGAAAATGATCCAATATTACATATTAGTGAGTGGCAAAAGTATGTGAACCTTTGCTTTCAGTAGCTGGTGTGACCCCCCCAGTGCAGCAATAACTGCAACTAAACGTTTCCTGTAACTGTTGATCAGTCCTGCACACCAGCTTGGAGGAATTTTATCTCAATCCTCTGTACAGAACAGCTTCAACTCTGGGATGTTGGTGGGTTTCCTCACATTAACTGCTCACTTCAGGTCCTTCCACAACATTTCGATTGGATTAAGGTCAGAACTTTGACTTGGCCATTCCAAAACATTAACTTTATTCTTCTTTGCTCTGTTACAGAGCCCCTGCGCTTTCGCTTTATTTTATTATTTTGTTTGGGAGAGAGGACGGACTGGGCTCACCAAGGGGCTCAGTTATCATAGCACTGGGAGGCGTGAGGTAATCCTCGGTTAGGGAAGTAGATTTAGTGTACGGCAAGCTTTGTGCTTTTAGTTTTTTCCACCGCGATCTCTCCGCTTCCTTCTTCCCCCTCACGCCGCCTGATGCTATGCGCCTTTTTCCAAAACCTTAGACAAGAATGGTAGATGGGACACTGGTCTGAAATTTGACAGAACTGTCGGGTCAGAATTGGCTCCTTTCAGGAGAGGCTTAACCACAGCATACTTAAACACAGTTGGAACAGATCCTGAACTGAGGCAACTGTTAATAAATGAAAGGAGGCTTGGCCCCACTGTGCTAAAGACCTGTTTAAGCACCCTAGATGGAATAATGTCCAATGGACAGTTGGTAGGTCTCATTCCCTGAACCACCTCAGACAGAAGGGATAGAGACACTGGCTCAAACATATCAAACATAGCAGAGGGACACATGTCAAAAACAACAGCTACAGAACCAATGCTCTGTCTGACAGAGGTCACTTTGTCTATAAAGTAGTGTAAAAACTTATTACAAGTAGCCTCTGATTCATTTTTTAAGACATTGCTGGATGGGTTTGTAATAGATTGAATTGTTTTAAATAACACCTGAGGGCGATTTCGGCTGGTGGAAATGACGTTTGATAAAAACTGGCATTTTGCCTCTTTAACAGCTTTTTGATACTCAGCAAGACTGTCTCTCAGGATGCCCAGTGAAACATGTAACTTGTCTTTCTTCCACCTTCGCTCGGCTTGTCTACAGTGCCTAAGGGCGTGGGTGGTATCATTTAACCAGGGATCTGGCTTAGGTTTGGTGAAAATTAACCTAAATGGAGCAATAGTGTCCAAGATTTCTGAACAGGTGGAGTGGAAGGAGGAAATAAATGTCTCTGGGCACAAAGAAAGGGGAGACAGTTCATGGTTGATGTAAAAACTAGTGCTCATGAATGCAGCAGCAAAGTCTCCCGCAGTGGTGGAGGTGATCATGCCGCGGCATGAGGCTGGAGTAGGACATTTTGCTGTAGGGGCAGGGGGAGTGAATTCAAATATAATGGGGAAATTATCTGACATACAGATGTCACATATTTCTGTGATAGATACTAGGAGTCCATGTGAGATGATAAGATCTAAAATGTGACCATGTTGGTGCGTGGACACATTTACTGACTGATTCAGATTAAAAGATGACAAGAGATTCTGGAACTCAGCAGCCAGTTGGTCGGATGGACAGCAGTTGAAATCTGGATGTTGAAATCTTCACAGATCAGCAGACCATCATATTCAGGCATTAGATCAGCCAGTAGATCAGAGAACTCTATAATAAATTCTTTATCATGCTTAGGTGGATGATATACCACAGCGCACAGTACAGGACATGCAGTTTGCACCAGGAGTAATTGTAGTTCAAAGCTGCTGTAACTTTTGGCTGGAAGTTCACAGCAGCTAAAATTTTGTTTGAAGACAGAAGCCAGGCCGCCTCCATGGCTGGACTCTCGCGGCGTACTCTGGAAAGAATACCCAGGTGGGAGGAGCTCGGAGAAAGCGCTGTTATCACCTGGTTTTTGCCAGGTCTCCGTGAGAAGGAAAAAATCCAAATCATAAGTGGAAATCAAATCACTCAAGAAAGGTCTTGTTTGTGAGTGATCTGGCGTTCAGGAGAGCATTACGGATCGGCGCGCAGCTCCCAATCTGCTGTGCAGCTCGTCTGAGCGAGCGGAGATTTCCCAGTACACAGCCCCGGATCTGGGTCTTTGCTAGCCAGAGACACGGAGACGGAGACTCGTCAGGGAACACCGGCCGAAGCCACTGATAGCTGTAATCCAGAGAGGGACGCAAGTCATAATTTCCACATTCTGCCGATAATCCATTTAACGAACAGCCGTGATAATCTAACCGGGATGAAGCCACGTAAGAGTTAGACACGGATTCCTCCTCTCTTTCCGCGTCTCCTGTGCTTCTTGTTGCGAGGCAACGCGTAGACAGGACGCCATAGATAGGCTGGCACAGACGCTAGAAAAGGTGGCGGTGGGTCTAAATGTCCGTAATATGCATAGTGAGGCGAATTGTAAACTGTTTCACCAATTTCTAACAGCATTTGAGGGTCATACACCCATATAGAGGCCACATCCTGGATGACCAGCAAGATTAACAGAACAAGCAGTAGCAATGTGCACAGACGAAAACAGCGGGCCACATACAACAGCGCCATCTTGCAGTATCTTCCACCATTTAGCGCCGCCTAGCCCCATACAAGAGCTCGCCATGCCCGTTAGCCCCGCATCTGAGCACTTAAGCTCCATGCCTGGGTATTTAGCGCTGCCTAGCCCCATTCAAGAGCACGCCGCTCTGAACCTGGGTTCGCCGCGCTCGTAAGCTCCTCACCTGGGCAGCTTGGCCCTGTACCTGAGCATTTAGCGCCCCCTTGCTCTCTACCTTGGCTCGCCGCGCCCGTTGGCCCCGCATCTGAGCAATTAAGCTCCATGCTTGGGCATTTAGCGCCGCCTAGCCCCATACAAGAGCTCGCCGCACTCCGTAAGCCCCGCATCTGAGCACTTAAACTCCATGCCTGGGCATTCCACGCCGCGGTCCTGATTCCCGCGCCCTGGTCATCCAGGCCAATCCCTGCCCCGCGATCGTCGGTCCCGATCCCCGCACCACAATCACCAAGACCGATCCCTGCGCCGCAATCGTCGGTCCCGATCCCCGCGCCACGGTCACCAAGACCGATGCCTGCACCGCCTTGGTCACCTTTGCTGGCCTTGCTGCTGGGGCCCTTGGCGTCAGCTCACCTAGCCAGGTCCTTAGTGCCGACCTTTTTTGTCAGCGTGGTCGGGTCGGATCTGGACCCTGATTCGTTAGTGCTTAGCTCCACTCCTGAGCCACCGAGCGCCGCCCCTGAGCTGCCGAGCTCTGCCCCTGAGCCGCCGGCGCCCAGTTCCGCCCCTGAGCCGCAGGCGCCGAGCTTCGCCCTTGAGCCAGTCAGGTCGGTCCCCAAGCCCAGGCCGGCCATTGCACCTGCCGTGACTTGCCCCACCCTCCCTTTCAGCCCGTTTCTGGAGGCTTGCCCTGCTTCCCAGGGTCTCCCAGTGCACCAGACGCTCAACCCTGAGGATGTCCGGCAAGCCAGAGATGCTGGGGTTAACAATGGTCTTGAATTTCCTCCATTTGTACACAGTCTGTTTGACTGTAGATTGGTGGAGTCCAAACTCTTTAAAGATGGTTTTGTAACCTTTTCTAGCCTGAGGAGCATCAACAAGTCTTTTCTGAGGTCCTCAGAAATCTCCTTTGTTCATATCATGATACACTTCCACAAACGTGTTGTGAAGAGCAGACTTTCCTGTTCTTTAAATAAAACAGGACTCCCTCTCAAAGCTGATTGTCATCCCATTGATTGAAAACGCCTGATTCTAATTTCACCTTCAAATTAACTGCTATTTCTAGAGGTTCACATACTTTTGCCACTCACTAATATGTAATATTGGATCATTTTCCTCAATAAGTAAATGACCAAGTATTATATTTTTGTCTCATTTGTTTAACTGAGTTCTCTTTATCTACTTTTAAGACTTGTGTGAAAATCTAATGATGTTTTAGGTCATATTTATGCAGAAATACAGAAAATTCACAAACTTTCAAGCACCACTGTATGAATTCCACACAAAGCTGGGCTAAAGGAAGGGGTGTATTGTAATAATTCCCTCTTAGACCTCATCTAAAACCAATCAAAGAACTGTGCTCACTGGGAAATGTCACTCTTTTTGAAAAATTGAAAAGCTTTGACAATGTCACCAAGCTGTGTGATATCAGTCTGATCATAGTGAGGAGAGATAAGAGATAGCAGTGCTGTGTGACATTGGAAATTTTAACCCTTGTGATGCCATGTGCATGATGTGTGTTGTGTGTGGGTGTTGTCAGTGTGTGTGGTGCGTGTATGTGTGGAGTGTGTATGTGTGTGGGTGTGTGGTAGTGTGTTTGGTGTGTGCATGTTGTGCGTTGTGGTGTATGTGTGTTAGAGTGTACGTGTACATGGCAGAAGTGTGAGCAGTGAGAGGGGCTGTGTGTGTGTGCTGTGTCTGTGAGACTGAGTGGCTTGTTATGACATCATCGACTTCAGAACATTCCGTCATTCATATCTATGGGACATTTTTAATTGTAATTGTATGACTAAATGACTAAATCTGATCAACTCTAAAAATACATAGACACAAAAATACAAAATAAATAAATAATAAAACTGTCTTCATTTTTTGTGATATCATTGTCTCTAATGGCATAGTTATAACAGGTACAGTATGGTCTACACAAAGGATCCAGCCATGATGTTTATTCATTAACAAGCTATAGCAAGCAAGTTCATTACACTCTAATCCTCTTACCATCTCCAACCAGCTGCAGCAAAGCGAGGTCTAGAGGTCGCTTCCAGCGGGAGTTCTTGTGTAGGGCAATGCCGTATCCTGTAGTAGCAAATACCTTCCCTGAACCAATAGTCATCACTTTACAGCCTTCATCTTTCCTTGCCATATAATTCAGCACAGCTGCATCATAGATAAATGCATCTAGTTTGCTGTAAGAAGAAAGGAATACAAAGAGTGAATGACAGAGGATTAATGCTTAATGATTACACTGACCTATAAACAATTGTTATAAACAAGGAGAGGAAAAGAAGGATTACTGCCATGTTAAGGAGACAGAATTTAACTGCTCATCAATAGAGAATGTAAAGTTGACGTCCTGTTGCATGTCGGGACAAGGCGCCATCGTTGAAAGATGACTGGTATTGTTAACTAGATTATTGTTTGGAATATTTGCAATAGTTGGTCAATGCTGTTGTGTTAAATACTGCCAACACACATCACACAACCATTACGGGAAGAAACTCATTTAAGGGGTATGATTTCCTACTTTTCAAACTTGAAGGCGAAACGGAAAGATGAGTGAGCCAAAAGGAGTAGATGACTTGGGTAGCACTGGTGAGACAAAAGACATTCTCCATTCATTCTGGTGAGTTTGTTTACTTGTCTCTCTCCACACAGAGTTTAAGCACAGTGCTTACTTTGAATGGAATGGGGATATCAGTTTATCACAGGTCAACCTGCATAAGAAATGCTGGCGAATCATCCAGACTAAATGCTGTCTTTACATCTGGGTCACAATGAAATAAAGAGTACAGATACTGGACAACTGCCCACCAGGCAAAGAAAGACCAACATCAGTTAGATTATAAAGTTGTGGAGGTGACACGTGTTTATTGGATCTTGACTATGTATTAGTGAGGTACTTTCAGCAATGCAGCTTTTATGAATGAAAATAAGGAAAATAAGAAGTAAATAAAATAACATCACAGATTAATTTTAAATGTGCTTAATGTGACCAGTGTAAAATATGTAAGGTGTGAAAGTAGACAGTGTAAAACGTTCAACAAAAAACATTACATAATAATTTAAACAAATCATTAACTCCTTCAGTCCTGACAATGCCATATGGAAATAAAATCTGTATAATAAAATGGCTATAAAATCTGTTTAATGATATTTCAATATTTTTTGACATAATATACTGGTCCTTCTCAAAAAAAGTTAATTATTTTCTGTAATGTAATGATAAAAATTTAACTTTCATATATTTTAGATTCATTGCACACCAACTGAAATATTTCAAGCTTTTATTGTTTTTAATACTGATGATTTTGGCATACAGCTCATGAAAACCCAAAATCTCACAAAATTAGCATATTTCATCCGACCAATAAAAGAAAAGTGTTTTTAATCCAAAAAAAGTCAACCTTCAGATTATTATGTTCATTTATGCACTCAATACTTGGTCAGGAATCCTTTTGCAGAAATGACTGCTTCAATGCGGCGTGGCATGGGGCAATCAGCCAGTAGCACTGCTGAGGTGTTATGGAGGCCCAGGATGCTTCGATAGCGGCCTTAAGCTCATCCAGAGTGTTGGGTCTTGCGTCTCTCAATTTTCTCTTCACAATATCCCACAGATTCTCTATCGGGTTCAGGTCAGGAGAGTTGGCAGGCCAATTGAGCACAGTAATACCATGGTCAGTTAAACCATTTACCAGTGGTTTGGCACTGTGAGCCATCTCCATAAAGCTCTTCAGCAGATGAAAGCATGAAGTGCTCCAAAATCTCCTGATAGCTAGATGCATTGACCCTGCCCTTGATAAAACACAGTGGACCAACACCAGCAGCTGACATGGCACCCCAGACCATCACTGACTGTGGGTACTTGACACTATACTTCAGACATTTTGGCATTTCCTTCTCCCCAGTCTTCCTCCAGACTCTGGCACCTTGATTTCCGAATGACATACAAAATTAGCTTTCATCCGAAAAAAAGTACTTTGGACCACTGAGCAACAGTCCAGTGCTGCTTCTCTGTAGCACAGGTCAGGCGCCTCTGCCGCTGTTTCTGGTTCAAAAGTGGCTTGACCTGGGGATTGCGGCCAACCTGTAGCCCATTTCCTGCACACGCCTGTGCACGGTGGCTCTGGAATCGGCCCTTCTCCACAATCCTCCTCAGGGTCCGGTCACCTCTTCTCGTTGTGCAGCGTTTTTCTGCCACACTTTTTCCTCCCCACAGACTTCCACTGAGGTGCCTTGATACAGCACTATGGGAACAGCCTATTCGTTCAGAAATTTCTTTCTGTGTCTTACCCTCTTGCTTGAGGGTGTCAATGAAGGCCTTCTGGACAGCAGTCAGGTCGGCAGTCTTACCCATGATTGCGGTTTTGAGTAATGAACCAGGCTGGGAGTTTTCAAAAGCCTCAGGAATCTTTTGCAGGTGTTTAGAGTTAATTCGTTGATTCAGATGATTAGGTTAATAGCTCGTTTAGAGAACCTTTTCATGCTATGCTAATTTTGTGAGATAGGAATTTTGGTTGGGTTTTCATGAGCTGTATGCCAAAATCATCAGTATTAAAACAATAAAAGACTTGAAATATTTCAGTTGGTGTGCAATGAATCTAAAATATATGAAAGTTAAATTTTTATCATTACATTACGGAAAAGAATTAACTTCATCACAATATGCTAATTTTTTGAGAAGGACCAGTACATGATAAGACCTTACTTTTTTTTGACTGATGCTGCAAAACTGCACAAACTCTGCTAACACTCCACAAGCTTGCCATTAATAAACAAAGTCACTGGTCTTCACAATATGGCCCTGTTGTCCCAAAATGCAATGCTGTGTGACATATCTCCACATTCCCAAACATAGTACAGCATTTTCGTAAAAAATCATAACCTTTTTCAAACACAGATGTTGTGCAATGCTAATTCATTCCTTATACTGTATATGCATAATGTATTAGTTGAGCTTTAAATAGCAGATATAAATTTTGACACTATAAGTATTGTGGAGCACAGGTGCTTCTATAATGCTAATTATAATTTACATTTACAGCATTTAGCAGACGCCCTTATCCAGAGCGACTTACAATTGCTACAGTCTTACAATCCAAGCAATTGTGGGTTAAGGGTCTTACTCAAGGACCCAACAGTGGCAGTTCAGCAGAGATGGGATTTGTACCCTGGACCTTATGGTCCATACTCCAGTATCTTAACCGCTAGGCTACTACAGTCCCACAGGGTTTCTTATCATGATCTTGACAATCTAAACTGGTCATACCTCAGTGGGATAAGAAATCAACCTGTTAAGTTTTAATGGACCCTGAGAGTCAATATTTTATATTTTATATATTTAATACTTTTATTTTTCAAAAACAAAAACGAGTCTGACTTAAAACTGCAACAGGACATATGACATAGTATATATAGCTGACTTTTAGTGATGGTCACTGGGAAACAAATGCAGTGAAGACAAAGTGAAGTTGATATCAAAAAGACCTTGACAATTTATTGCTATGGTGCCAGAACAACTAATACTATTACAAGGAACTCAACTGCTGCATACCCTTCACTGGCTCCCTATTGCATAGAAATAGATGAAGAGAATAGATTGGATTAAGTCCCCGCAGGATTAGATGCCCCAGTTGCCAAACCCACAACTTTAGAGTTAGAGAGTTTCAGTCCAGTTGACATAAATATTTACATAAAAGTCAAAGGTAATGTAATGGACACTGCACTTTTTTTTTATTTTTCCATATAGTCTGATTTTATATATATATATATTAATATATAACCAACAAAAATTGTCAGCCCAACTCTAGTAGAAGTAATATCTCTCTGGTTCATACAAAGGGCGGAAGTCAGCTTTCACAAACACTCTGAACAGGAGACAGAATCTGACACAGCCAACAAAATAATTAATGCCTCTGCTGTGATGCATGCTTCATCCACATCCATCCATTACTTGTAGCACATCTGTTTTGCCTGTTGCATTGAAAGGACATCGTTATTCTCCAGGGTAATCCATCAGCAAGCTGATTTTTAAGACCATCGCTTAACACAACTTTGGGTTTTTAAGGAACACATTAAAAATGCTCAGACTTCTTGTAATTTATCACTGAAAATATCCAATAAAAACAGAGGCATATTCTCTAAATAATAAACAAGAAAAAGCAACATTGTGGGCAATTTACACAATATTTGTAGGACTTGATATAGTAATCTAATAACTATAGGATAAAATAATAAGCCTCTTAATGGGATTGCAGCCTATTAATTCATACAGCATTGATTCCATGTACATACTGTTATGTTAACTTTAGCAGCTCATATAATTTGGCCATAATCTGAGGTAAAAAAAAATGCAACAATATAATCCTCTTATCCTTCAGAATCTACATGCTCTTTAGCAGAAATTATCAACTCACCCAGTTTTAAGGTTGTCTATGGCCTCCTCAACTCCTCTCTGATTGTTGCGTACCATGAACTGATGCATGTTGGGGTAATTACTGCGGATGTTCTCCTCTGTGCTGCCATTTGGGACAGTGCCGAAGCGGAGGGGAGGGTATTGCTCTGTAGGTTGCTGGAACTGCAGGCAGAAACAATCAGTGGGAGAATTCATCAGATTACTGGCTGAGAATTAATCGTCATGTATCCTGTGAGACTGTCACCTTTCTAGAAAGAAATCAGTGGTGAGGTTTGGAGTATTATGGAGAACAGCATTCAGTCCACCAGCCTGCCTCCACTGCCAAGACTTGTTTGTTTATCTTAAATGTTACGAACTGGTACTATGTACTAAAAGCATTAGTGATGATGACACATCAGGTATCAGATATCATGACATAACAAGCAGCACACCATTACCATTTAGGCATTATTGCATGACAAAAAAGTAAAAAGTATGGTTGTTAATTGTCTTCAGATACAATAAGATGATTTCAACAGGTAAGAACTCTCTTTCTTGTTATGGGATGTCTTGCCTATGTTCTGATTACCTTTTTGTCACTAAGACCAGACACTGTGTCGATGTACTCCTCTTGGATCATGAACGCAGCCAGGTTAGCAGTGTAACTTGCCAAAAAGATGACAGCGAAG
The DNA here is from genome assembly GCA_025084515.1 of Ancistrus triradiatus. NCBI lineage: Eukaryota > Metazoa > Chordata > Actinopteri > Siluriformes > Loricariidae > Ancistrus > Ancistrus triradiatus. The sequence goes on along the minus strand of JAJAGP010000889.1, from coordinate 148,417 downwards.
AAAGCCCAAACTAGCACCATTATTTTACTTGTGGTTCCTCTAGGGTTCTCAACTGGAACTGAGTTATTAAACACAAGAGCCCACAGCAGCCATACAGATTTTCCTATGGTAAACTTAGATCCTCCTGCCCCTGAGATAGAGACAAAGTGGTAAAGATCATACAATAAATTTATAGTACAAGAAAGAGTACAGGACAGCAGTTATGCTTGTGATGTACTGAATGAGATACGTGCTGCTGACTCAATTAATCAAATTTCGAAATTTCAAAAATCGAAAATATTGTCAGCTTGCAATCAGTAAATCAGTACCATGGAAATACAGAGCAAATTACAAAAAGTGTAATTTCTCTTACTTTTGCCACTTTGTAGACTTCGGTTGTATCCAACAGGGCTGAAAAACTCGAAGATGAAGACAGTCACGGCCACCACAGAAAGGCACATGACAAACATCATCACCCATACTGCAGGACTGTATGGTTCTGGAAGCAAAAAAAGAAATCCCAGTGGAACAACAATAATAGCAACAAACTACTATTGCCATAAATGTTTTTTTTATTAATTGTGATTTTGGCTTTTCCTGATTAATAAGTGGAAGATCATAGTGGCTCAAAGCTCCAAAGATTCCTGGTTCATTTCCCGGCCTGGAACTTTGCGTGTGTAAAATTTGCATGTTCTCCTGTGTCTGCCTGGGTACTCTGGGTTCTCCGGTTTCCATCCCATATTCAAAAGACACAGATTATGTCAACTGGTGTCTCTAAAGTGTCCCAGTGTGAGTAACTGTGTGTGCACATGTACGTCTGCTCTGTGTAAGGTTAATTCCCATCTTTGACCCCGGTGCTGAGAGTTAGGTGCCAGCTCCATGCAACTCTGAATTCAATTAAATCAGTATGAAATTCAGAACAAACGAAAGTCTAATTTCAACAATCCAGCAGACAAATCCAGTTCAATGAAAATATTTTTGTGAGACATAGATTAAATTTAAGAAATATACAACATTAATTTAATCTCTTCTGGCTAGGGCTTTGTTGCTAATGTGAATTGGAGGTAATATGGGCTTAAGCATTCTGATGGCTAGATTACTTATTTGGTTGGAATTGTGACACATTTATCTCCACCTGCAGTGTAATAAGTGTTAGCAGTGTCTTAGTTTGGGTGTCTACAAGGTCATGCAGAACACATCAGTTCTCTTTCCCATCTAAGTACAGTTGATTCAGGAAACTGCTGGGCTTCTTTGCAGGCCTTATATGTTTCACAGAAAAGGATGTTTGCTTGCCCTCTTGACAGAGACAACATTACACCTCCAGCAACTTTGTTTTTTCCTTCACAATTATTAATTGTCAGATGCTGTTATCCAATGCAAATTTAAATTAATACAGAACACAACCTTCTGGCATTTCACAGAAATCTAGAATATGGCAGTATGATGACACAGCACATATCTTTCTTATGCTAAAATACCACTAATATCATACTAATATCATAAATCAAGACAGAGAAATACAGTAGTCAATGGAAATACACACAAAAGATGCCTGAAGAAGAAAACTATGAGCAGCATAAAAACACAGAGTTAAACAAGCTACTCACTTGTTGATCAGTATACCTATGCTATTTAAATGCCATTTAGAAAAAAGAACAGATACTGTCTTTTTTCATATCCCATAGGTCTGTATTAGTAGTAGCTAAATTTAATTTTAAAAAATTACTGTCTTTTTCTTCATTGATTTAAGTACCAAATAGCTTGTTACCATGTCTGCATCTTAGATACATATAAAATTTTTTCAGGATTGATTAGTCCCTTCAGGTTGGTCCATTTTTCTTTGTTGGCAAGTATCATAGATATAGATAAGATGTAGGCAGCTACAGGGAACCAGTGAAGGGAATGCAGCAGTGGGGACACACAAGTGAACTTGGGTAAACTGAAGACTAGACGTGATGCTGTATTTAAATCAGGTGGAGGGGTGTGATTATGCATGTGGGAAGGCCTGTCAGGAAAATATTGCAGTAGTTTAATCCACATTTAACAAGAAACTGGATAAACCCCTGAGTGGCTGCCATGAAAAGGATTTTTCAAATCCGTATGATGTTGGAAAGGACGTACCTACATGGTTAGCAACATAAGCAGAGAAACCCAGCATGTTATCAAAGACAGAGACTCTTTTTTATCTCAGACTCAATTTACTTCAATTTCCACATTTTTTACAGTGTAATATTGAGTTAATTCACCAAAAAGTGAATTTCTAATAACTAATTGTACTCATTTTCAAAAGAGTGTCAATAATAGTGCAGGGGTTTGTATGCAAACTGTGTTCTTTTCATTACTACATTTACACATTTTCATTTCTCATGTCTTGTCACTTCTTACTTTAGGCAGTCTGCCCTACACTATGAAACTTGTCATCTGCTTGTGTTTTTATGTAAGCTGTGATTTTATCAAGCAGTTTTGAGTTATGAAACATGCAATGAACTTTGAATTGATTATAGATGCTCACTGCCTAGCATCTGTGGGAGAGTATCGTACTGCATACCATTTGCCCCCATTGTAAAGTTGAAATATCATAAAACCATCGTAAAACGGGTAGAGCCTGTACATGACAATGTACAGCACAAGTAAAGATTAACACACACACTGTAGAACATGTATGATGTCATATAAACATAAATATCCAGCTCAAGAGGGAATGAGTCCACTTGAATAAACACTAATGTATAGAACAGGTAATGAAATATCACCAATGCTTAAAACCTTTAAGCAGAGAACAGTCTTTGGCAGATGACACCTAAAAGTGTCCATATGCAACACAAACCATATGTAGTTTATACTTATGCCAGTAGTTAATGCAAAGTAAATCTATATAATAATAAAAAATAATACAATAAATTAAAAATAAATCAAATAAATAGATTAAAAAAAAAAATATATATATATATATATATATATACATACATACATATGTAAAGAAAACATCAAGGTATGACATAAATAATATTTATGGGGTGTTAAAATAGCCATGCTAAATCTTTCGTAATTTGGCCAGCTGTGTACGGCTGCAATGTCCATAGCTAAAAGACAGATTTTCCTATTAACATTCGTCATTAAAGCAAATGAACATTGATCAGATGGTTGTTAAACGGTGCTTATCTGTACATGATTTCACATAAGGAATAGGGCAGAAAATGATTATCTATCATATATTTTCTGCAGGCTTCTTTAAAGTTTTGCTATTGAAATTCATCTCATTTATTGAAGATGTGGTGCGCAATTAATCCATCATGTCTGGAAAGAGTTGGTCTATTTTGGGAAACTGTTAGTGTAGGCAAAACAGTAATTACAGACACTTTCAAATAATTGTCACACAGGCTGTTAAGTCCTGAGGCATCTTGAGTTCTCCATGGATGTCTGGATTATGGTAATATCATGGTGTCTGATTGGTGGCGTTCACCATGAATGTCAAAACTAAAGTCAAAATCTTGGCTGCCAGCTGTTGTCTTACTAAGAATCCTTGAGTAACTAGGTGAAAAATACTGAGCTACCCCACCCCTCTGCTACAACCTAGTGTCAGTCAGCATACAGATATTAAAGCGTTCAATTTATGTGTCATTAAGCTGTCAGTTCACATATTTGCAGCATTGACTTGCCCAATGTCTTTAAATAAAGTGACTTAAATTAACATAAAGAAAAGTCTGAGCTGTAACTAAGTTTGGAACCTCAAGCCAGAATATCTCACCGAGAAAAGCAGATGGAGACACGGTTCCATTGCTCCGAGAGACCATGACACTGATGCCTGTCTCAACAAAGGGAACTGAGAATTCCACAACCTCTGACCTCTCTTCGTTGATGGTCAGTGAGCCAATGGCCATGTCTGCTCTTTTGGACACCACCTATTAAGAAATACAGTTACATCAGCACATGTAAAAGTAGCATGTACATATAACTGACACTCTTACCCAGAGCAACATACAACTGACATAGTCTTACACTTCAACCAATTACAGGTTAAGGGTATTGCCCAATTTGCAACAGTTGCAGCTTGGCAGAGGCAGGATATGAACCCTGGACTTTTTGGTTTACAGTGCCACCACATTTCTCATTTAACTTGCTTATACAGAATACGTTAGATAGCAAGCCATCTAATTATGAGGTAACTGGTTCAAATAAGTGGTGCTTGCTACCAGTAATGATTCATTAATACTGAATCCCCAATATTACCTCATTCCTGTCTGCTGTTTTAGTAAATATACATATGAGCCCTGTAATCCACAAGTTAGCACTGTTAGCTGCATTTTTATATATTTAAGCTAGCTCAAACTATCCAAAGTGTTTACCATGAGTGTCATAATCAGTTTAATCCTTTTATTGTAACATTTCTAGACAAATTATGTTGGATTTCAAATGATCAAAAAAGCTAGGCCTGGTAATCTAACACCTCACCTTATCTGTATCTAAATATCTCATTCTAGATCTTACAAATCTGCCACTGTGAGACCATGCTGATGATTCAGTGCAAACTGATTGAAGTACTTGATTTATGATGATGCGATACATAAATTATACAGTCCGTAAATTATTTATACACTCGACTGTCAACTGGGGCACGATGTTCTCTGCTGACATCTGTTTTTTTCGCCCAGATGGGAAACATCTTATCTGAACAGAAAGATGGCCAATTACCGTACTTTTATTTTTGAAATACAACAAACATTGACATAGTCCCTAGTTTATTTCCCCAACAAATTGTTGGTTTATTATTCTGTTATTGACTAATTCCATATCTAAGTCCTGTATGTTTTAAAGATGGGAGTATCTATCCATCACCCCATAAAAATGTATATAACAAGCAAGTATATTTTTAAAACATCACTGTGAAATTACATTTAGCTGAATTATTAATTATTTTAATATACCATTACTAAAAGATTAATATTAATATGTCAGGTCCTGACCTCCCCAACCATCCCGTTCCACTGTCCATCTATGTTCTTCCCATGCCTGCCATTGGTCACCAAGTAGAGGTCATAGGTGAAGCCCACAATTTTGGCCAATCGCTTGAGGACATCAATGCAGAAACCTTTGCAGCAGTGCTTCATGGAGTGGATGCCTTCCAACAGCACACTATATTGAAAAAGGAATGGTAAAAGGAGTTTTATTTGAAGTGAATATACCAAACAAGGTGACAGACTAAAAGAAGCAACAGGGAAAACTAAAATAATATCTAAACAAAGGAGTGCAGAATCTTGTACACATCTTCATTTTTTAGCACTCAAATAACTGAAGGCAAACATTGTTTTGAACATTTTACACATCACAAAAGAAAGAAATCGTTTCAATTGATCCCTTGCACAAAGACTGCACAGCTAATGAACTCTTATAAATTGTTGGTTATTTTGCAGTGCAGCAGCTTGTCTTGACTTTTTGTGTCTGTCACTGGAAAAGTCTTTTATGAAGTCCAACGTTGCCCCCTGTATCACACCCCGCCTTATGTGACAGTGAGATTTCACATTTCATCATTGTTTACAGTCAAATCTATAAATATGCCCAAAACCAACCACACCATGCCTGACATATTTTCATCAGTTATTACTGATTTAACCTGGAACCTAACAGAAGTACTTTTTTTGCTAGGCTAAGCCATAATGTTAGATATTTAGTCTTTGTGCCATGCACTTTATTTGTGGTTTGGACATCATGCTTTTTCTCTGTGCAACTTAGATCAAATGTTTTTTGTAATTTTTTTTTTCTTAATTTTATGTACTGCCCTTAAGGGCATTAATGACAGTTTGACATTGTTTTTAATAATAGCCTAGGACAATTCAAAAAGCTCACTTCACCCAAAAATCTTCATTCAGTATATATACTTTGTTACATTACAAAATACAGTGGCAGCAAAAAGTCTACAAGTGAAAACGCTTGCATTTTGCATTTTCCCCACATTTAATACAGTGTTTTTTCATTCGAAATCATATTATCAGCATAGCAATTTGCTATCAGATTGCAAAACACTGGATAATTTTCAGAATTTATTGCTATACGGTTTGTTCCCTCTTGTGCTGTAAAGACAATGTGCACTCACGCTGACTCTAAAAATGTGTGCAAAATGTGATGACCTACATTATCCCAGCATGAATTCACAATACAGTATTACAAAAAGCAGCTTGTGATGTTACTGAATGATTGGTTTATCTGTATTCAAGTGCCCCCATACATGCTTGATGGGGTTTAGGTCAGGGGCACCAACCAAACACTAATAAATTCTGAAATGTATGTATCTTCACTAGTGGAGTCAGACATTTGACCCTAACTATAGATACATATTGTAAATTCAGAGTATCTGCACAAAATGTGTCACCTTCTTGGCTATTCATCAATAAATAGGAAAACTATACAACCAATCATTACCAGATACTATTTGGGTGGTGAATAACTCTCTAAGCACATATTCTCTAAGCATAGGTACAGGTATGTTAATGTCACTGAGAATGATTCTATGCCTAAACAAATCTAGGCAGTGGTAATCCCTTTTCATTGACAAATGCTGACGTAGTTGTGTTTAGATCCAAACTTTCTGTTCTGCTCATAAAAAGTGCCTTTTTGAAGTGTGAGAAAGTTAGTTTAAAGTGCTAAAGAGGATAGAGACGGTGCTGTGCGCAAAGGAATGGTTTTCTAGGCATTCGACCTTAACCCAGTTAAGCTGTTCTAGGAGGAGTTGGATCAAAACATTTGAGTGAGATGTCCAGAACCACATACCTTTGGGAAGTCCTTGCAAGCAGAATGCCAAAAAACTTCTGATAAATTCCAGCTAAAACTGACAATATACACTCACCAGCCTCTTCTTTTGGTACACTTGTTCAACTGGTCCTGAATGCAAATAACGTATCTAATCAGTCAGTCAAGTAGGTGGAACTCAATGCATTTAGGTATGTAGACATGGTCAAAATGACCTGCTGAATTTCAAGGCAAGCATCCGAATGGGGAAGAGAGTTAACATGAGTGACTCGTTGTTGGTGCTAGAAGGGCTAGAATTTTAGAAACTGCTGATCTACTGGGATTTTCACACACAGTCATCTCTAGTGTGTACAGAAAATGGTCCAAATTGGTCTGAGAAGGGTCATAATTTGGTGTAAACAACATGAAAGCATGGATCTGTCCTGCTTTGTATTAGTGGTTCAGGCTGCTGGGGATGGTGTAATGGTGTGGGGGATATTTTCTCGGCACAATTTGGAACCCCTTAATATCAATTGAGCATTGTTTAAATGCCACAGCCTACAGTGGTGCTTGAAACTTTGTGAACCCTTTAGAATTGCTATATCTCTGCATGAATATGACCTAAAACATCATCAGATTTTCACACAAGTACTAAAAGTTGATAAAGAGAACCCAGGTAAACAAATGAGACAAAAATATTATACTTGGTCATTTATTTATTGAGGAAAATGATCCAATATTACATATTAGTGAGTGGCAAATGTATGTGAACCTCTAGGATTAGCAGTTCATTTGAAGGTGAAATTAGAGTCAGGTGTTTTCAATCAAAGGGATGACAATCAGGTGTGAGTGGGCACCCTGTTTTATTTAAAGAACAGGGATCTAGCTCTTCACAACACATGTTTGTGGAAGTGTATCACGGCACAAACAAAGGAGATTTCTGAGGACCCCAGAAAAAGAGTTGTTGATGCTCATCAGGCTTAAAAAGGTTACAAAGCCATCTCTAAAGAGTTTGGACTCCACCAATCCACAGTCAGACAGATTATGTGCAAATGGAGGAAATTCGAACCATTGTTACCCTCCCCAGGAGTGGTCGACCAACAAACGTCACTCCAAGAGCAAGGCGTGTAATAGTTGCCGAGGTCACAAAGGACCCCAGGGTAACTTCTAAGCAACTGAAGTCCTCTTTGACATTGGCCAGTGTTAATGTTCATGAGTCCACCATCAGAAGAACACTGAACAACAATGGTTTTCATGGCAGGGTTGCAAGGAGAAAGCCACTGCTCTCCAAAAAAGAACATTGCTGCTCGTCTGCAGTTTGCTAAAGATCACGTGGACAAGCCAGAAGGCTACTGGAAGAATGTTTGTGGACAGATGAGACCAAAATGGAACTTTTTGGTTTAAAAGAAAAGTGTTATGTTTAGAGAAAGGAAAAACACTGCATTCCAGCATAAAAAACCTCATCCCATCTGTGAAACATGGTGGTGTGAATATCATGGTGGTTGGTAGTTTTTCATGGGTTTGGCCTGGGGGGCTGTTTTGCTGCATCTGGGCCAGGACGGCTTTTGCCATCATTGATGGAACAATGAATTCTGAATTATATCAGAGAATTCTAAAAGAGAAATGTCAGGACCTCTGTCCATGAAACTGAATCTCAAGAGAAGATGGGTCATACAGCAAGACAACAACCCTAAGCACACAACCTGTTCTACCAAAGAATGGTTAAAGAAGAATAAAGTTAACGTTTTGGAATGGCCAAGTCAAAGTTCTGACCTTAATTCAATCAAAATGTTGTGGAAGGACCTGAAGCGAGCAGTTAATGTGAGGAAACCCACCAACATCCCAGAGCTGAAGCTGTTCTGTATGGAGGAATGGGCTAAACTTCCTCCCAAGCCGATGTGCAGGACTGATCAACAGTTACAGGAAACGTTTAGTTGCAGTTATTGCTTCACAGGGGGGTCACACCAGATACTGAAAGCAAAGGTTCACATACTTTTGCCACTCAGTAATATGTAATATTGGATCATTTTCCTCAGTAAATAAATGACCAAGTATAATATTTTTGTCTTATTTGTATAACTGGATTTTCTTTATCTACTTTAGGTTTTGTGTGAAAATCTGATGATGTTTTATGTCATATTTATGCAGAAATATAGAACATTCTAACGGGTTCACAAACTTTCAACCACCACTGTACCTGAGTATTGTTGCTGACCATGTCTACAGTGTACCCATTTTCTGATGACTACTTCAAGCAGGATAATGCACTTTGACACAAAGCTCATATCATCTCAAACTGGTTTCCTGAACATGACAAGGAGCACTGTGTTAAGGGGCATGCCCTGTAGAGGGCTTCTCTCACCCCTTTATTTTCTTGTGTGTGTATTATGTTTTGTTCTGGGGCAGCTTGGCGGCATCTTGTGGTGGTGGAGCAGACAGACACTGAGACTCGCTCAGCCAATAAACTGCGGCGGCTCGTTTCCTCGTGCACCTGCAGACCATCAAAGAGCAATCAGCACGCAATATTTACGAGGCGGCTTGGAGTGTGACTGATTGCTGGTTCGTCAGTGTTCTTACGCCGGTAGCGCGTGATTATATCACCTTTTCTTTCTCTAGTCCATGAATAGTATCACTATTTCCTTGTTCATGCTTATGCGCTTTACTTTCACTTTGTTTAAAGTCTGCTGCGTCTTCAAGCCCGCTTACCTGGACGATCTGACAGTGCAATCGCGAGAACTCATCTGTGCCATCCATGCAGACTCGGATTACCACAGCATGCTTCATCTGGACATCTCGCATTGGATCACCACTACTCACCACTCACTGCCCCAGACTCACGAAGAACACTTGCACACAATCACGAACACTTTGTAAATAAACTGCACCTTTTTGAACATTATTTCGGCTCTGCTCTTTTTTGTGTACTGCTGCACATTGGTATTAAAATTCCAAATGGACCAACAACAAGGAACAAAATATCTGAGGAATGTTTCCAGAAACTTGTTGAATCTATGCCACGAATAATTAAGTCAGTTCTGGAGGCAAAAGGGGATTCAACCCAGCACTAGCAAAGTGTACCTAATAAAATTACTGGTGAGTGTAAAAGAGTGTGGTGCATTGAAAGCTTTACAGGGCATATACATAAGCCCTGATATTCATTATTCATTCATTCCTTCATTTTCTTATCCACTTAATCCTAATGCCCAGGGTTGCGGGAAAGCTGGTGCCTAGCTAGCAGCACAGGACACAAGGCAGGAACAACCCTAAACAGGGAACCAATTCAGCAGCCTTGTTACTGTACTCACTCCTTCTTTGAAGCAAGATTTTAAGGTAATCTATCCCACTCTACAATCTACCACAGTCTTGCTTTGGGAAGGTTGTCCCTCACCCAGGTGTACCTCTACACAGCTGCTTTCTCTTTCAATGAATCAGTTTAGATTGATCTGCATATAATGTCATAGATCAGTAGCACCTAGCAGTTTTTTAATCATGCACTGAGTATACGATACTGTGTATATACAGTGGTGTGAAAAAGTGTTTGCCCCCTTCCTGATTTCCTATTATTTTGCATGTTTTGTCACACTTAAGTGTTTTGGAACATCAAACCAATTTAAAACATTAGTCAGGACTATCAAGACAGGACTTCGCTTAAATAGGACCCACCAGACAATGTGAAGTACACCAAAAGATCCTTAAAAAGCTACACAGTCATGTCAAGATCAAAATAAATTCAGAAACAATTGCGAAAGAAAGTAATTGAGATCTATCAGTCTGGAAAGGGTTATAAAGCCATTTCTAAAGCTTTGGGACTCCAGCGAGCCACAGTGAGAGCCATTATCCACAAATGGCGAAGACATGGAATAGTGGTGAACCTTCCCAGGAGTGGCCGGCCGACCAAAATTACCCCAAGAGTGCAGCGATGACTCATTAAAGAGGTCACAAAAGACCCCACAACAACATCCAAAGAACTGCAGGCCTCACTTGCCTCAGTTAAGGTCCGTGTTCATGCCTCCACCATAAGAAAGAGACTGGGCAAAAATGGCCTGCATGGCAGAGTTCCAAGACCAAAACCACTGCTGAGCAAAAAGATCATTAAAGCTTGTCTCAGTTCTTCCAGAACACATCTTGATGATCCCCAAGACTTTTGGGAAAACACTCTGTGGACTGACGAGACAAAAGTTTAATTCTTGGGAAGGTGTGTGTCCCATTACATCTGGTGTAAAAGTAAAACAGTATTTCAGAAAAAAACAATTATAGCAACATTAAAATATGGTGGTGGTAGCGTGATGGTCTGGGGCTGTTTTGCTGCTTCAGATCCTGGAAGACTTACTGTGATAAATGGAACTTTGAATTCTGCTATCTACCAAAAAATCCTGAAGAAGAATGTCCGGCCATCTGTTCGTGACCTCAAGCTGAAATGAACTTGGGTTCTGCAGCAGGACAATGATCCAAAACACACCAGCAATTCCACCTCTGAATGGCTGAAGAAAAACAAAATGAAGACTTTGGAGTGGCCTAGCCAAAGTCCTGACCTGAATCCTATTGAGATGCTGTGGCATGACCTAAAAAAGGCTTGAAAACCCTAGAATGTGGCTGAATTACAGCAATTCTGACATGAGTGTGCCAAAATTCCTCCACAAGGCTGTAAAAGACTAGTTATTGCAAATGCTTGGTTGCAGTTGTTGCTGCAAGGGTGGCCCAACCAGTTATTAGGTTTAGGTTCACTTTTTCACACCACTGTATGCACAGTCATAAGCAATGAGCAGCCTTTGTTTCTACACTCACTGTCCATTATATCAGCTCTGTTTACCATTTAAGAGCACTTTATATTTCTATAATTACTTTAGTCCATCTGTTTCTCTGAATACCCTGTTAGCCTACTTTCACCCTGTTCTTCATTTGTCAGGACCCTAACAGGATCACCAGAGATCAGGTACTATTTGTGTGGTGGGTCATTCTCAGCACTGATGTGGTGGTGGTGTGTTACTGTTTGTTGTGTTGCTAAGAGTGGATCAGACACAGCAGAGTTGCTGGAGTTTTTAACACTGTGTCCACTCATTGTGTACTGTATTAGACAGTAGTTGCTTCACCTTGTAGATGTAAAGTCAGAGACGGAAGCTCATTTGTTGCTGCACAGTCTGTGTTAGTCATCCTCTAGTCCTTCATCAGTGATCACAGGACGCTGCCTACAGGCCACTTTGGCTGGATATTTCTGGTTGATGGTTATTCTCAGTCCAGCAGTAACACTAAGGTGTTTAAAACATCCAGCAGCACTGCTGTGTCTGATCCATTCGTACCAGCACAGCACAAACTAACACTCCACCACCACTTCTGTATCACTGCAGTGCTGAGAATGATCTAGAACCAAAATAATACCTGATCTTTGAAGGTCCTGACCACTGAAGAAAAGGGTGAAACACACACACACACACACACACACACACACACACACACACACACATACACATCAGTCACTTAATAAGGTTGACCTCGCTAGTACTGGGGTTGGACCCACCTTCAGAACTGCCTTAATTCTATATGGCACAGATTCAGCAAGGTACTGGAAACACTCATCAGAGATTTCGGTCCATATTAACATGATAGCATTATGCAGCTGTAACCATTCTCTGTAAACCCTAGATATGGCTGTGCATAAAAAGACCAGTACCACATCAGCAGTTTCTGAAATAATCAGATCTGCCTAACAAGCACCAACAAACATGCCACATTCAAAGTCACTAAAATCTCTTTTCTTCCCCCATTCTGATGCTGGTTTAAACTTCAGCAGGTCATCAGCAGGCATTTGCATTAATGAGCAGTTGAACAAGTGAAACTAATAAAGTGGCCACTGTGTATACATATTACTTCATCACTTAAACGCTCCTTCTTTCTACAGCTGCCCTCATGTTAGATTGTCTGGCACATCAAGCTGTCTTGCGTGTCTGATTGAGCTTCCCTTGTATTAGTTTAGACATATAATAAGCACACAAAAAAGTTCTCATGCTCTTCTTAAATATAGCTAATATAGTCTATTTGTATTGACCAAGGGGGTCAATAACTTATGCAGGAACACAGCAAATTGCATATTCATTCATAAAAAGCAAGTACAATGACACATGAATGACTGTGGTTCTGTCAAGTTGCAGTAGGCTTGGTATACTGTTTGGGTGGTGGTGGAAAACTTGCTGGCATTCAAAATTTGTTTTGATTCATGCCTTATGTTGTTAACCTCAATAGTGTTACTCAAATATTTAATATGGAGGCATGAAACAGTGTAAAATGAGCAGGTTATAACGCATTGGCAGTTCCTTGATTTAAAGAAACTGGACAGTAAACATTTTGTGGATGAGTGAATAGTCATCTGATCTTCATAAAGTTTCGGAAATGTAATTGTATAAAGCATCTTGGTCCTCCCAAGGTTTCTTACTTATAAAGTTTGGGGAGTTTTCCTTAACACTGTCACACTAGGCTTACTCGATTTGGGATTGGACTTACACAGTAGAAGATAATAGAAGATAGAAAATTGTAAAGCTGCTTTGAGACAATGCTCCTTTGTAAAAAAAAAAAAAAGTGCTATAGAAATAAATCTGACTTTGTCTTTGACTTTAAGCAAAACATGCAGGTTAAACAGACCTGGTGTTGAGAGGAAGACGGCAGGGCACCGAGTCACGGATGCATGAGCCAGTTCCAGGGTCAGCAGGCTCTACAATGACGAAGGGCCTCTCTTCCAGTGTGACCACACGCAGGTGCTGACTGTCATCGAGTGGCTTGAGGAATGGACCATAACGTGACCACGGCGGGTAGCGAAGACGCAGCACACCATTCTCCCACCAGCCCACCTACATGATGCCAAATGTCACTCATGCATTATTAATATGCAATTAGAGCTAATCCTATTAATGGTGGAATTAATCTGGTTTTGGTACAAAACTTGAAATAATTGATGACTGAAGGTGTGGTGAATGAGTCACACAGCTTGAGCCTTAGTTTAACATGGATGTTAACTGGCCAAAAACTTGAGTAACACAAACTTGTGCAAATACTATTACAATCAGAACCACAGATAGGTAAATTATCATAGTAATAGTCTTAGTAATTTTTACCAGCTGTTATATAAGTCAAGTTTGAGAAATTCATTATTTTGACAGAAACCTGACTAAAAAAGTAAGGAATGAATAAACAGCTTTGGCTCTTTCCCGTCTCTTCCTGGCATGCAAGATAAAGACCATAATTAATGGACTGGCTAAATAACCTTCATATTTTAAGTAAGTAGCTATTTCAATCACAATTCGATTCAAAAGCTTTGTTGTCAAGTTAAATTTTAATTTAAGTTATCCACTGACAAATTAAAGGACTGCAGTTCATTTTAGCTTCATGCCTTTGAATCACACCATATTGTGACTTAATTTCCTAAAGAAACACTGACACCACTGGTCAAATAGCTGATAATTTCTGCATGAATTAATAAATAATAATATATATAAAAGACCAGACGAATTAGTTACTTAAGGATTTATAAAATTATTAATGAACGTATGACAAACCAAGACTACTCTCACCTCTTCCCAACCCCGGCCTGCTGTGTAAGAGATAACATCTACCAGCGGATTGGCCAAATAGCCGTCATCATTAAAGGAGTAGTCTCGTCCTGATAGAGTGATGTTACTGAAGTACCTGAATGAAGAGCAAAGGAGAGAGAAAGGAAGAGGAAAATAGGGTGAGCAAAAGAACAAATTCTAGAGAGTGCTGATAAAGAATGAGAGAGTGGGAGAGTAGAACAGGGGAGAGAGGATGACAAAGCGAGAGAGAGAGTGTGAGCAGGCAGAGATAAAAAGAGTAGGAGATAGGAGTTCTATTAGTCACCATTCCACTTGGGATATTGTGTGTGTTTTTTTGCTAAATGCTTCAGGGCCCTTTATACGAAATCTCTCAATGACACCCATAGTTGAAAAATGAGCAAGAGAGTGCAGCACATTCTTGGCACACAGTGAATACAGATGCATGAATGATGCAAATGAAGAGCTGAATCAGATGTAGTAGGGATAAATAAATAAATAAATGATAAATAAATGTTGATGAGAGCCCAGAGACAACACATAACCTATTTTCTACAAAGAAATATATATCTATATGTGGAACTACAGATAGGGGTAAAACAGTATATCACTGTGGCAGCATACCTGGATAATGAAACAGCTATACAGCTATTTGTTATTCTAATAAGTCTGAAACATATTTCGATGTGTAGTGTATCTTTTGAATGCATTGCCAGACTTTTATACAATGTAGTCTTTGTATAACACACTAGGTAGAAACAGGCCAAAACATCAAAAAGAATAACATCCATACTAAAACACCACTGGTTAGGGCATCAGGACTTTATCATTTTTGACTTAATTGTTTGTGCAATAAAGTGTGCGACCTTTTAAATATATAAACAGAGTCAAATCTTTTTCTTAGACAAATTATCAATGGAAAAGGAGGGGATGAATCAAACCAATAAAATATGAATAACACACTTTGGTTAAATAGATAGCTTAGACTAGTAATAGCACAACATTTGCATTTATAACATCTTTCTTTCTTTCAGACTTTTCTTTCTTTAACATTTTAACCACATGCATTTACCTTTCACAGTCTCCATTCAGCCAGATTGAAATCCAATTGCCGTATGTGATATATAAATCAGTTCACAACACTGGATCACCCACATCCTCTGCTTTTTCTAGCTTATATTTGCAAAAGATGGTTGCTGCATTAAACGTCATGATTTTCCATAATGCCTTTAAACTAAAAGGACCAACAGTTTGGTGAACAGGAGAGGGAAGTGAACACTGGCGGGAGCTGGTTGTATTAATTTCTTTGTGACAGTAGTATCTGTCCAAATTGCTAATAAAAATTTCCCATGTTTGCCAGCTCGTCCTCCATAATTGTTTATCCAACCATGCAGGGATAGATGTCATGGATGACGTGAGCTAGGTTGTGAAATATTGGCCATGTTTTGGCAGTTGGATGTGCCTTGGATATATATGGATGAATTTACACTTGTTTAATATGTGGATACAATGTGTCTCAAACCATACAATCCTGATACTCAAGCATGAAACAACCTGGTATAACTGGGGTCAGAATCTCTGTTTCAGTGATCCATTGATGAATGCATCCAAAATTGACCCAAAACCTTCTACCACTGTGTAACTTCTTTTAATTCTCCACACAGTAAGTGTAGACTCATTAAATTAGACTAAATTTATATTGTTTCATTAACATATACAATATGGTTTGTTTTCAGTATTGTTTATGAAAAATGTGAATGCTGTACATTTCTGTCTTCTGTGAAACAGCATTAATGATTTAGCATAACATTATTCATTTTTCACTCTTAACTAACTTGACTGTAGCAGGTTTAGCTATGTGACAATTGCAATAGCATGCAGCATCAATACTGACATGACACTGTTTCACGCTACAGTGGATTAATTTATACTGTGATACGCTGTCTGGACAAGAAAAGGTTTGTGCTGTGGGTAGTGGTGGCTCAGTGGTTAGGGTTTTGAACTACTTATTGATAGTTTGATGGTTCACAGTCCACTGTTGGACCCTGATGCATGGTGCTTCACCCTCTACACCATACATCGATCTGGATAAGAGCATCTGCTAAACGCATTTACTGTTCATTGTCAATAGAGTGCACACCTTGGTCAGTGTAATGTAAGACCTCGATCAGCTCTGGTGTACATGCACAACATGTGAAGAGTAGTAGCAGAGACAATGTTGTGTAAAGATATTCATTATAAAGCATGGCACAAAACACACCAAATTTGGAACATTTTTAGTGTTTTCATCAAAAGTCAGGTACGTCCATTGCTCTTTCCACAAAACTATAATGCTCTTACACCGATCAAACCCCTTCCACTTATGTTTGCCCATATTTTTTCATTCACTATACAACAAAAGGAATTATCACATATAAGTACAACCTCGAATCCAAAAACGTTGGGGCGGTATGGAAAATAAACAATAAATGAAGTGTTTCTTACATTTCCTTTTACTGTTATTTCATTGCAGACAGTATGAACCCAAAATATTTAATGTTTTTTTAGGTCAACTTCATTTTATTTGTTAATAAACATCTGTTCCTTTATTTTAATCTTGCAAAACATAAAAAAAATGTTACAGGCCAATTTATAGCTAGTAATAAGATAAAAAAAAACAACTAAATTATGATGTGCTTTCAAACAGGTAATGTCAACAGGTAACAGGTGATTATAATCATGATTTGGTGCAAAAGCAGCATCCACAAAAGATTACATACATGAATGAAATAATTGTAGCACAGTCAAACCAAATGAAACACAGATGTTTGTTGGCAAAAAAATCGAATGAAACATGACATGCCCTACAGGGGCCAAGCATTCACTTTTATCACACATGTCTAAAAAAAATCATTTATCAACACCGCTGTCTTGTTTTCAGTATTCTGCTGTTTAGAGCTCTTAGGATGCCACTGAGATATCGAGTCTCCATGACAACAGGCCATCAAAGCTGCGCTGAAATGCACAGAAAAAGAGCAACTTGGGATGGCATGGAAGAAAAAGCAAATGCTTTTCTTCTCGAGCCTGCAAATGGGAGACACCTCTGTCACCCACTATTTGTCTTTTTTTATTCCGTTTATCTTCTAGCTGACATGTATGCATCCTGTACATGACAGCCACACTTTCCATTTTATTTTAAACCACCATATTATTGGATGTTCAGTCACATTGTAATGAGATGTGTCATCAGTAGTCTTCCCAGCAGAGTGTCTGCATAGAAGCTGCAAAGAACTGCCGTTGATATACAGTCAGTAATTGATGAGGGCCTCTGTGGAAGAGATTATATTCAGCATACTGGTCTGGTAGAGTTTAATGTTTGGCTTAATGACCAGTTAATGAGATGTGACAATGATGGCATTACTGGTGAATCAAGCCATATTCCTCAAGACTGGCTTGATTAGAATGCAGTGAAGAGATCACATAGGGGTGATGAGTAACATAAATGCTATACTTCTTATGCATTTCGAATGTGTGAACAAGCAGATTAAATTGCATCATAGACACACATAAACATTAAAAATAATTATTAGATAAGTAAGATATATAAGATACAAAAATTGTGAGAAAAATATTAGTCTCTATTGAAATAAAAATGATTCTGGTGATAACCAACTTGATCTTCCATGAGTTTTATCTTAAACATGTGAGGTGACAGAGGCCATATTCACTTATGCACAACACAGGAAGATTAGAACATAGATAAATTGCATGAGACAGCAGTATATTAACCTTTATATCTTAAACAATGTCTATTAAACCAGGTACATGCCTGAAATATTTGATGTTGGGGCAATATTTGAAAAGTTTATACCAACCACAGCTGTAATGAACCTGCCTGAAAGATTTAAAGGATTTAAAGGTGCAGTATTTGCACCCAGTGTGTGTTTCCAAAGATTATACTTGGTATTGCAAAGGTTTGTAAAATATAGTACCATTCTGGCACCTCCACACCAGGAAAGCATTTAGAAGTTTGCCAGAAGAATTAATTTTCTTTCATAACTCAAAGGTAAATGTCTTCAACAAGGGTTGAAATAATTCTGTATGGGGTGACTCAACTCATCATAAGAGTATTACCATGATATACAGCCAGTAAAGTTGTGAAATCACTACCTCAGGCATAATATGTATACATTATTATCCTTATCTATTGGTTTACAGCTTATAGCATGACAATTTCTCGATCTACGAGCATTTCAAACGATAAAGTACTCATGATTGTGACAATGAATGTTGAATGATGATGAATGTTCATAACCCCTTTCTTTTCCTTTTTCTTTCTCTCTCACTCATCTTCACTCAATGCTCCCTCTCACCCCCTGCAAGGTTGTCATAGCGACACAGTCACTGACATTACATGTGTTCCACTAATGCCATACAATGAAAGGCGAGCAAGCAAAATCAAGCGCAGCTCCTATCCGACCACGTATGCCACTCATTCAGCAGCTTACAATGAATGCATGCTTGGTAGAAGTGCAGAAGACAAGAGCAAAACCAGAGTAAACAGAACACTGTATGACGTGGACATATAAAGGAATCTGGTTGCAAGGGGAAACTGAATACTACAAATCATGGAAAAACAGGATATGACATGGTAAGGAGGTCATAATTCGAGAATGATTTTATACACTTATGTAGTACTTTGGTAAGCAGGACTGATTCTGATTCTCACAGTCAGGGTTCAGCTTAAAATCATAGCTTTTGTACTGACAGACAAAAGCCAGAAAGTAAAAATAAAAATAACTGTAATTTAAAATAAAAAAATTACTGTAATTTAGTTGTATATGTCACGTCACAAAGTCAACGCACTCATTTTTCGAGTCCGTCCATCGTTACAGTAGACTTTGTCCTGTGTCAAAAATAGTATATTAATATTGGTCAACATTTAGTTATTTGGCTATTGTTAAGTTTAATCTAAATGTAAAACTACAGCAAAATTAGTCAACTAAAATTGAATAGGTTTTGCCTATGAAAACTAAGTATTTTAGTATCAAATATTTTTTCCACACATAGATAAAAAGATTACAGTAACAGACTATTAAGACACTAGTTATCTAACAACAATTACATTTACCTTGTATTATAGTAAATGTGGGCATGACTGTAGTTTGTAGAGTAGACTGCAGTAATTTGTATTAGTAATGTTTTACATAACAAGATGTCTGAGATTTATCATTGGTAGTTTATCATGGTTTCTGTTTTGTTCTGATTAATTTTGGACCATTAACTACTACATACCTTTTAGGCAGTTTTACATTTATAATACATATCCTAACGGCAAATCTTAGCTAACTACATCATTAAAGATACAACCCCAAATCAGAAACATTTGAGACAGAAATAAAAAATGTCTTAAATTGATTTAATTGCAGACAAGTTTTATCTGGTCAACTTCATTTCATTCATAATATACAACCACTTCTGCAATACATTCCAAAAATAGTTGGGACAGGGACAATTTAGGGCTGGTAATGAGGCAAAAAATAAATAATAAATGAAGAGCAAAGATGGGCAGAGGATCTCCAGTTTATCAAAAAGAAAATTACTGAAATGTTTAAAGCCAATGTTCCTGTAACGCCGTGGAGAATGAGGAGGCAAACGCAGGCCGTTGAGAGGTAAGGCAGGCTTTATTGACAACTTATGTGAGCAACGCAGAAGGCAGGAGTA
Organism: Ancistrus triradiatus; assembly: GCA_025084515.1. Taxonomy (NCBI): domain Eukaryota; kingdom Metazoa; phylum Chordata; class Actinopteri; order Siluriformes; family Loricariidae; genus Ancistrus; species Ancistrus triradiatus. The sequence continues at coordinate 128,456 of JAJAGP010000889.1, read as the reverse complement.
GAGAGCTAGGTGACTAGGATTGAGAACCATGTCGTGTAGCGAGTGACTGTGGGTGCATGGTGTTGATATATGGTGAGGGAGGAGTGTCCAGGATGTGAAACAGGTGCAGGTGATCAGTAGGATGGCGAGGCGGAGCGAGGCAAGGTGCGAGCGGGTGGAGCGGCGCTGGAAGCGGGCGTGACAGTGCCCCCCCTCGAAGAACTTGTGCAGGCGGGAGCGCGGCGAGAGAGGGGGAGAGAGGACGACTTGCGCGGGTGGCCCCGCGGCCTGGGCGCCGGTCGATCGGGCCGGGAGGCGTGAAAGTCCCGGACGAGGAGGGGATCCAGCACGTCCTTGGCGTCGACCCAGCTGTTTTCCTCCGGACCGTAGCCTTCCCACTCAACCAAGTACTGGAGCCGCGTGGCCTGTCGGCGGGAGTCCAGGAGGCGATGGACCGTGTAGGCGGAGGTTGGTCCGAAGGAAAGGACTCTGCCAGCGGACCGGGCACCCAGGGCTTCAGGAGCGACACATGGAAGACTGGAGAGACACGGACATATGAGGGCAGTTGCAGTCTGTACGTAACGTCATTCAGCTTATGGGTGATGTTGTATGGACCCAGAAAGCGGAGAGAAAGGGTAACTTCCCTGTGAGGCGCGGAGTCCCTGAGAGGAGAGCCAGAATGCGGTCCCCAGGCTGAAAGTCGGAGCTGAGTCGCGGGCGGCGGTCAGCGTGCCTCTTGTACCGACACAATGGCCTTCTCGATGCGGAGAATGTACCTGGCACCAAACGTCCTCGCTGCGGCGAAACAACTGGTCGACGGCCGGGGCGTTCGAAGGCGTGGAAATCCCAGGGCATGAAGGGGGGCTGGTATTCCCAGGACAACATTGGAAGGGCGTGAGGCCAGTGGATGAAGTGCCGGAGCGAGTTTTGTGCGATCTCGGCCCCAACGGTTAGATACTGCGGCCAGTCGAGCGGGGTTGTGGAGGCAATAACAACGCAGGAACTTTCTTCAGCTCCTGGTTTGGAGCGCTTCGCACTGGCCGTTGGTCTGGGGGATGGTACCCAGAGGAGAGGCTGACGGTGGAACCCAGCCTTCTCCCAGAATGCCGGCGCCACAACTGCAGAGGTGAACTGGGGCTCGCCGGTCGATGAGGACATCTTCGGGGATGCCGAAGAAGCGGAAGACGTGTGTGAAAAGTAGTGGTCTGCCGTCTGGAGCCGCGACGGGATCTTGGGGAAGAGGGATGAAGCGGACGGCACGGGAGAACCGGTCTATCAGGAGAGGATGGCGGTGAATCCGTGGGAAGAAGGGAGGTCTGTGATGAAGTCCAGGGCGATGTGAGACCAGGGTCTTTTGAGGCACGGTTCAAGGGACGGAGCAGCAACGACCTGCTGGAAGAGTGCGCGGGGTCTTCGCTTGGGCGCAGGTGCTAACAGGAGACATGCCTGCGCATGTTCCTCCCCACCAGAAGCGCGTGGAGAGCAGTTGGTGGTAGGTGCTCGTTTTCTCCGGATGACCTGAGCAGAGAGAGAGGTGTGACCAGGCGAGGAGGCGATCGCGGAGGTCCTGGGGCACGAACCTTTTGTCCGGTGGGCAGGATGGTGGAATGCGCTGTGTCCGGGAGAGCCTCTCCTCCAATTCCTTCCTGCTCGAACTCCCACTGTATGGCTCCGACGGTGCATGAGGACGGGAGGATAGGCACCGGTTGGTTCGTCGGGGATCGGTTTCGGCACCGTGGCAGCGGGAGAGGGGCGTCGGCCTGGTGTTTTTTTTTTTTCGTATCCCTGGGGCGGTAGGTAGGTGATGAGGAACTGGGAATCTGGAGGAAAAGAAAAGGGACCACATCGAGCCTGGCGGGGGTTGAGTCACTTGGCTTGACCTGAGGTACTCCAGGTTTGTGGTCGGTTAGGATTGGTGTGAACCGATGTGTGGAGCCTTCCAACCAATGCTCCACTCCTCCAGGGACAGCTTGATCGCCAACAACTCTCGATCGCCCACGTCCGTAATTGCGTTCGGCGGGGGTCCAGTTTTGTGGGAGAATATAGCGATGGGGCGCAGTTTAGGGCGGGCAGCCGAGGCGTTGAGAGAGGACGGCACCCCACGCGCCGGTCGAAGAGGCGTCCACCCTCCAGGAAGAAGGGGAGGTCCGGATTGGGATGGCCCAGGACGACGGGAGCTCGGGTGAAGGCGACCTTGAGCGCTTCGAAAGGCCGCTCGGTTTCGGAGGACAGCGAAGGGAAGGGAACGCGGCTTTGCCCTGCAGAAGCGCGGTGAGGGGCGCCACCGTGCGGCTGAAGTCCTTGATGAAACGCTGGTAGAAATTAGCAAACTCCAGGAATCGCTGCAGTTGTTTGATGGACCCGGGCTTAGGCCAGTCCAGGACAGCGGACAGCTTGGTGGCGTCCATGGCGACTCCCGAGGGAGTGTTCACGTATCCCAAATAGCGGACCGACTGTGTGTGGAATTCGCATTTCTCTGCTTTGACGCGGAGATGATGAGCGTTCGAGGACCTGGCGTACCTGGTTGATGTGGGTGTGGAAGTCCGGGGAGTACACGAGGATGTCGTCGAGGTAGACCATGACGAACCTGCCGAGCATGTCCCGGAGCACGTCGTTGATAAAGGCCTGAAACACAGACGGGGCGTTGGCCAGGCCAAAGGGCATCACCAGGTATTCGTAGTGCCCGCTGCTGGTGCTGAAGGCTGTCTTCCACTCGTCGCCCTCCCTCACACGGATCAAGTTATAGGCGTTCCGAAGGTCGAGTTTGGTATACCAGTGTGCCGCACGGAGGTGCTCCAGGGCCAAGGGCACTAGCGGGTAGGCATAGCCGCGTGTGATCCGATTCAGGTCCCGATAGTCAATGCATGGTTTGAGGCCGCCGTCGCGTTTGGGCATGAAGAAGAAGCCTGCCGAAGACCGGTGGGAGTGGATGGTCGGAGGGGTGAAGCCGAGAAAATACTCCAGAGAATACTCCAGAGAGAATAATACGAGAATACAAGAATACTGTCAGAATACTCCATGATGTATTCTGACATGGACTTCTCTTTGGCGGCGGACAGCGGATACAGGCGTGCCTTAGGCAAGGGGGGGTCTGGCAGGAGATCGATAGCGCAGTCACAGGGACGGTGCGGAGGGAGAGAGGGAGGCGAGACCATGCCGAAGACTGGAGCCAAATCCGCGTACTGACCAGGCACGTCGGGAGGAAGAGGATCAGGCTGGGTGACCGGGAGCGAGTGCACTTGCAAGGCGGGCCGGAGGATGCAACGTTCTTGGCAGCGAGGTGACCAGCGGATGAGCTCGTGGGCTGACCAGGAGATGTGAGGATCGTGGTCGCGAAGCCAGGGGAGGCCCAGGATGACAGGGTACGTAAGGGATCCGAATGGGTAGAGAGAGATGGTTTCCTGGTGAACGGCCCCAGTAAGCAGGCAGAGAGGGGCAGTGACACGGGTGAGGAAGCCCGTGCCGAGAGGGCGGCCGTCGGCCGAGGAGATGCGGCGCTTGAGGGGTAGAGTGGTGCAGGGTATCCTCCATCGGGAAACGACGTGCTGGGCGATGAAGTTCCCCTGTAAAATATCATTAAACGATTCAAGGAATCTGGAGGAATTTTGTTGCATAAAAGGCAGTGACATATGTATGATCTCTGATCCCTCTGTTTATCTGCGCTCCCACGTGCTCTTTGTTTTTGTTTTGCGGTGTGGGTGTGTTGTGCTTGCCTTTCCCGCAGATCCATTGGCTTCCCCGTCATCACTCCAGCTCCGCCCTGCACACTGGATCCGCATTCCCATTCATCACTCTACTCAATAAAACACCGGATCAAGTAGCCATGGATCGCCAGATCATCGTCGCATGATTCTTGGTACCAATCTGGTTCTTTGTCTCTCGTGTTTTCATGCTCTTAGTACTCCTAACCAAGATTTTATTGCGGATACTCGCTGCCTAGTATCGCTAGCGTTTAGCCTAGCCCCTGACTCTCTGTTCAAGCTTAGCCTAGCTCTCTTCAAGCTTAGCCTAGCCTAGCCTAGCCCGCTAGTTCTAGCATAGCCGCTAACGCTAGCTAGCCTTTTGTTTTTGCCTATAGCCCTGGTGGCTGCCCTAGCTTTGCTAGTGCGCATCTCTTCTACTTTTTTTTTTGTATCCAGTATTTTTTCCCGTATTTCATTTTTTGCGTTTTCGGCCACCACACAAGGTTTTTGTTCCCTGCTTATTTTCTGTTTCTCCCCGCAGTCCCGCCTGGCTTCCACCTCATGTTCCCGTTTTCCAAAGACCCTGCTCTGCTGTGCAATCATCTACACACCCACCTCTGAAGACCCTGGACTCTCTCCCCCCAGGAAGGCTTGCCACACACCACCACCACACGTTTCTCCTGCTTCCACCCGGTTCAGCACCAGTTTCTTGGACTTGCTTCGTTAGTTTGGTTGCTTTATTTCTGTAAGTTTAGTGTTTCGTATTTTGTTATCCTGTTTTCTGTTCAATAAATCATTTGTAGTACCTTATCTCCTGTCGTCTACTTGTGGTCTGCATCTTGGGTTCCTACATTTAGTGTTGTTGAAATTTCCAATTTCAACCATAACAGAGCGATCTGGCCACTATGGAACCTGCAGGTCCCAAATCAGACAACTCCATGGCCGTCGGTATGCTGGTTCAGAGGCAGGAAGACTGGCTGACCCAGCATGACCAGCTATAGCGTTCTCTCAAGGAGTCAAATTGCCTCCTTACCGCTCAAGTTACGGCATTAACTAGCAAACTTAATAATTTTCTATCTGTTTCCTCCCAGGGCTCTGTCTTCTCCGCCATGAGCCAGACCACCCCTGCTACTAGTGACGCATGGAATTCTGCACCCCCTCTGGTTGCCCCCTCAGGGTACCCATCCTCTGTCCCCGCCGCATCGGAACAGCCGGCACTCCCCAGAAGTGTGAAACCACCCCTCACGCACCCTGAACCTTACAATGGGGGAGCTCGACCGCTGCCGGCTTTTCCTCCTGCAGTGCGATGTGGTCTTTAGGTTACGGGCCACAGCCTTTGCCACCGATGACGCTAAGGTCGGTTACCTCGTGGGCCTTCTCGAGGGCCTTACCTCATGAGCCTGCCTCGAGGAGGTCTCGTAAACAACTTCCTTCATCGGTTTCGGGAGGTGTTCAACCACCCGAGCACGGGGAGGCAGCGTCAAGCTGACTCATCAGCCTTCGGCAGGGGTCCCGGTCAGTCAATGACTACACCATGGAATTCCAGTCATTGGCTGCAGACGCCCAGTGGAATGACCTGGCCTTGCGGGAGTCTTTCCATTCTGGACTGTCTGAGCAGCTGAAGGATGAGCTCTGGATGCTCTGGTGACTCCGGCAACTGAGGTCGCTCCAGATGAGCTGGAACCTATGCAATTGGGCCACACCAAGCTTACCTCCCAGGAACGTGCTCGCTGGAGAGAGAGGGGGTTGTGCTTCTACTGCGGGGCGGCCAGCCATACACTCACCTTCTGCCCCTTCCGCCCAAAAGGGGTTGCTCACCAGTGAATCTGGGGGCCCTGACGAGCACCTCACCTAGTCCCCCAGCACCACCTCGACTGTCACTCCTGCTTCCTGCCACGCTGCATCTCGCTGCTCACTCATTCCCTGGAGGCCTTGGTCGACTCCGGGGCGGAGGATAACATTATGGATAGCAGTCTCGCCATGCGACTAAGAGCACTGCTCGAAGACCTCGAGACCCCGAGGCGGGCATATGCCCTGGATGGCAAGCTCCTGACTGAGATTATTTTGGACCCGTCCCCTGCCATTGGTGCTGTCAGGGAACCATCCTGAGAACATCGCCTTCTCCATCGTCCATGTTCCCAAGACCCCATTGGTCCTCGGGTTCCAATGGCTTAAACTCCACAACCCCACTATTGACTGGAGTCAGGGGAGGATCCTGGGCTGGAGCAAAGCTTGCCACCAGAGCTGCCTCCTGTCGGCCATCCCACCTACCAAGAACTCTCTGCATACTTCTCGGCCTCAAGAAGACCTTGACCTCTCCCTGGTGCCTCAGCCCTACCACGATCTAAGAAAGGTGTTCAACCGTGACTCTGTCACACCGCCCATATGACTGCTCCATAGAGCTACTACCCAGATGTTCTCTCCCCTCCAGTCGCCTTTACCACCTGGAGAGGGATGCCATGGAGCAGTATATCACGGAGTCACTCACAGCCAAGTCAAGTCAAGTCAGATTTATTTATATAGCGCTTTTTACAATGGAGCATTGTCTCAAAGCAACTTTACAAGTTTAGATTATTTCCTAATAACTACGTCCAATCCCAAATTGAGCAAGCCTAGGGCGACAGTGGCAAGGAAAAACTCCCTAGTTCTAGGAAGAAACCTTGAGAGGACCAAGACTCAAAAAGGGACCCAACCTCCTTGGGCGGCGTAGATGATAAATCTAAGAGCGAACTAAAGTAAAGTCATGGAGTCAAAGTTTCGAATAGAATGTGAAGTATGCACATCGACATTAAGTGGCCGGGGTATGATGATAAAATCTAAGAGCGTAACTACAGTCATGGAGTCAAAGTTTCGAATAAAATGTGAAGTATCACATCGACATTAAAGTGGCCCGGGTATTGATGATAAATCTAAGAGCGAAACTAAAGTCATGGAGTCATGGTCGAATAAAAAATGTGAATTATGCACAGTGGAGCTCCATCAGATGAAAAACATCATGTGTGGGGCCGGAACTGCCGGAACAGCGGGCCTTATTACTTAGATGATATCCTGTTTTTTCCCTGGTCCTGAGGAGGAGCACGTGAGGCACGTATGCCTGGTCCTCACCCGCCTGCTGGAGAAACAGGCTTTTCGTCAAGGCCGAGAAGTTCCACTTTCACGGTACTTTGGTACCATTCCTGGGATTCCATCATCCAGAGGGGGTGCATCAGGGCGGACCCATCCAAGATCCAGGCAGTTGCAGAGTGGCCCATCCCCTCTGGACGTAAGGAGCTGCAGCGGTTCCTGGGGTTCGCTAACTTTTATCGGAAATTCATTCCAAGACTACAGTAAGGAGCAGCCCCTCTGACCCTACTTACCTCCACTAAGCAGCCATTCCTCTAGACACTGTTCACGTCTGCTCCAGTGTTGGCACAACCGGACTCCAGCAAACAATTCATCGTGGAGGTGGATGCATCAGACCTAGGGGCAGGCACGGTCTTGTCTCAGTGTGGAGGTCCAAATAATAAGCTTCACTCTTGTGCTTTCTTTTCCAAGCGCTTCACTCCGGCCGAGACCAACTACGATGTGGGCAATCGGGAGCTCCTTGCCATCAAGCTTGTGCTGGAGAAGTGGAGGCACTGGCTAGAGGGGGCCGAACAGCCGTTCTTGGTTTGGACTGATCACAAGAACCTAGCGTACATCCAGGCCACCAAAAGACTGAACTCTCGCCAGGCCAGGTGGGCATTGTTCTCTGCCAGGTTTAATTTCACTATAACCTACCGTCCTGGTTCTAGGAACATGAAGCCGGACGCCCTATCATGCCAGTTTTCTCCTAAAACACTCAAGTATTCCCCGGACCCCATTGTCTCGCCGGACCGCCTGGTGGCCTGTCTCATTTGGGAAATTAAACGCACCGTCCGGGAAGCACAGGGGATAGAGTCTCACCCTGGGGGTACACCCTCCAATCGACTCTACGTGCCAGCTTCGGCCAGGACAGCCGTGCTCCAATGGGGGCACGACTCGAAGTTCACAGGCCACCCTGGTAGCCATCGCACCCTCACCCTCATAAAGAGGTACTTTTGGTGGAGTAAGATGGAACAGGACGTCCGCCAGTTCGTGGCAGGTTGTGGCAACGTTGTGCCCGCAGTAAGGCCGTTCACCAGTCTCCAGTGGGTCTCCTCCAGCCACTGCCTGTTCCTGGTCAACCATGGTCGCACATTGCAGTGGATTTTGTGGACTGGTCTCCAGCATCCGATGGCCACACAACCATACTAACAACCATGCTAACAGTTATTGGGTTCCTACATTTAGTGTTGTTGAAATTTCCAATTTTAACCGTAACAAGACAGAGTGCAAGGTTGGGCAACCATGCTCTTGAGCAACCATGCCACCCTTATAAAAATATGTTTGTTTATGAGGAACATAAAAGGGTCTGGTTTGAAATTAAGAAGTCAAGAATGAAATCAGAATTGTGACACACTAGAACAGATGGAGATTAGGACCATAAATCAAGCATGTGATATAATAAAGGTAAAGTGCTGTAGCATGCTGCCTACAGCCTACAGCTGGAAATGAAGAAAGATGGACAGAAAACTTTGGAATTTTCAAAGACCATTGCTATTGGTTCTATAGGTCCTTTAAAAATTAAGTTTTAGAAGAAAGGTTTTGTTTTGGTTCTCAAATTGGTTAAATATGTTCTTCTTGTTTAAGTGAATATGTTATATAACTACTCTGGGTAGTACTCTTTGAAGTAACATTTAAGTTGATGTTTTCATTTATTCAGGAAGTTTAGTTTTGATTATATTGTTTCAATATATTCTGAGACCTTCATAAAACAACAAAACCCCATCTTACATTTACAGCATTTAGCAGACGCCCTTATCCAGAGCGACTTACAATTGGTACAATCTTACAATCCAAGCAATTGTGGGTTAAGGGTCTTGCTCAAGGACCCAACAGTGGCAGCTTGGCAGAGGTGGGATTTGAACCCCTGGACCTTCTGGGCCCAGAGTCCAGTAACTTAACCGCTAGGCCACCACAGTCCCAGAAAGTGCACCGTTCCTTGACGTTCTGCAATACCAGGACAATGCGTGGAGCGGATGGAGCAAGCTTCTCCTCCGGCTCCCAAGCCTAAAAATCCATTTAATACATAGCCCCCATATAGGGGACATATCAGATATTAAACTGATAAGAACAGATACTACACTTGACCTTAGCCAAAAGGCCGAGAAGCGATCATCTGGATCATCTTCTGGAGACTTTGCTTTTAACAAAAATTTAAGAGAAACCCTTTCCTGAAGGTCTGAGTAGGCTGGGGAAAACCTGAAAAAGAAGAATGAATGGATCATTCCTGTTTTTTCATGTCATGTTTTTTCCTCATAAAATGCTGGAGGACATTTTTGGATGAGTGATATCCAATTTACTGACTTTCAAGCTACAGCTGCTTTCGACTAGACAGCTTTCTTTATTTTCTAGCCATGTGTGCGTATATACATTACACACACATGCACACACATACCCAATGGCGACTTCATTAGGTACACCTTGCTAGTACTGCGTTGGACCCAGTTCTGCTTTCAGAACCGCCTTAATTATTGTTGGCATAGATTCAAGTAGGTGCTGGAGACATTCCTCAGAGATTTTGGTCCATATGGACATGATAGCATCACGTCCCAATTTCTGAAATACTCAGACCATAAATCTAGCACCAACAAACACGGCATATTCAAAGTCACTTAAATCACCTTTCTTCCCCATCTTGATGTTTGGTTTGAAATTCAGCAGGTCATCTTGACCATGTCTAGATGTCTAAATGCACTGAGTGGCTGCCATGTGATTTGCTGATTGGATATTGCAATAATAAGTAGTTGAACAGTTGTACCGAATGAAGTGGCTGGTATGTGTGGCCCACGCCCTTGCTGTGAAGCGTTTAGGACAGTGTTTCTTAATCCTGGTCCTGGCTCTGCACAATTTAGTGCTTTTCCTGTTTAAACACACCCACTTTAAGTCAATAATGGGTTTGTTAATAAGCTGAGTATGAATGAATTAGAATTTGCATGTGCACGATTTCTCCTAAAACACAGCATGTGCGCAATTTCTAGTAATAATTACCTTGACTGCTAAGTACACACAATAAATGTAATGGGAGACAAAACAAATACATACATGTATACAAAAAAATTTATTTGTGCATTCAAATGTATTTGGTTAGTTTGTGTTCCTACACATATTTTATGCTGCCTTCAAGTTCTCCCCTGAAATTTCCACTTACGAGTTCCATATGCGTTCAAGTTGTTTTGGTCATGTAAATTGACACCATAAGAAATCTTTAGTGTGTACTTCAAAAGTCAAAAACAGCAAGTTTATTATGCCTTACTAAAAGAAAATGACGCAAACAGCAAACACATTATGTGAGTAATGTTTTTTAAGCAAATTAGAATCATTGAATCACATAGGTTAGAATATTAAATTTTTTCGCTTATTGCTTAGTCATTTTAAAAAGTATTTAACCTGCATGTGTTGTTGCTTAATAACAGAAGTACGACCAGTTTACAGTACAAACTGTCTGTATCAATTATTTTTTGAAATCACAACAGACGTGCATCGGTAGCAGCATCCATACTGGCAGCCGCCATGATGTTTTGTTGACTTTTGGTCACTTCATAATACATTTTTATTAAACCAAATTATTAAAGAGTCAAATTATTAAACACATGAGATGTAAGACAGGAGAGATGCATATGGAGGTGTTGTTCCTCTGAAAGAATATTACACAGAAAACCTATGGCACATCCATGCTTTTGTCTGTAGAAGCCACTGTATTTAAAAATAGCTGGTGGTAAGGCAGATGTCTAGGATGGTGCAAACCTGACCTGGGGTGAAGTTGGTTCTGATGTGTAAGGAGCTGTCTTTGTATAGTCGTTTTCTCACTGTCTCTGTTGTAGGTATACATGTGTATGTGTGTATATCTATATGTATATATATATATATGGAAATCAAATAATGGATTATGGGGTCCATCACTCATCATGACTTGTGGATTATTGATGTATAGTGGTAAAAACATGCATTCTATCTCTGTATATAGCACCTCAACAGCTACTGGCAACTTAGTAAAGATTATTTCCAAAAGGTCTTTGTTGTTAATTAGCCTAACGTCACAAAACACAATATAAATAGAATCTTTAACTATAAAGTGCATTTATTCTGAGAAAATATCCACACAGCTCCGTGTGGCAAGTACTGGTACTGGTACCAAAATGCATGTTCCCATTTATATTGACCTAATCACAGGTGGTAATGTAACACAGTGGTGCAGTAGATAGTGCCACCTCATTGCTCCAGAGACCACGGTTTGAGTCCAAGCCCAGCCCTATTCCAAAGACACGACTTTGGTCACCTGGCATTTTTAAAGTGTGTTAGAAGGATTGAGAGATTGAGAAGAAACTATACATTTAAGTATTATTGACAGACAAAACTATATTCTTAAGTACCTGAAGTTTGCTAGACTGTAAACAATAAGCACATCTGAATCTATGGTTAGATGAGACAAAAACAGAACAACACTCAAGAAGAGCTTCAAAGATCTGTGCTTTTTTCATCCAAACACTCTGGGTAGATAATCTAATCCTAATCTTGTTAGAACACATGGCATCATGGTACCAGGAGATTTTCAATGAAAATTTAGTATCTGGTTGCCTCTGCCAAGAAGCTACAACTGGGTCATGGATTGAAATTCCAGGGGGATAATGATCCAAAACTGGTTCAGTGACCAAAGAATCAAGCCTTTTACATGTCCATCCCTGTCCCTTGACCATAAAGTCACTGAAAACTTGTGAGGTGAGCTGAAGAGGAGGGTCCACAAGAGACACTGGATGATCTAGAAAGATTTTGTACAGATGAGTGCTCTTAGATTCCTTGCTCTTTATTTTTATTCTCATTCTTCCAATCTCTTTATACACAAAGACTCAGTGCTCTTATGGTAGCAAATGTACAACATGCTGTGATGCCAATAGTATTCATACACGCATGGTTTTGCTAAAACAAGTTTTAAACAAGCATTTTAAATTTTTTAGAATAAATATACTTCAAATAAAGGTTTGGTTACTCATATTTGCAATGTGAGATGAAGCTAATTAATACCAGATATTTTTATAACATATAACATTTAAACCCATCTTTAACAAGATGGCCAATAATTCTAGAGATGACTTCATATAGATCTAGCATGTTTTCCAACTTGCCATGAGTGTTGTGTGTTAATGAAAGACTGAACATGTCATCCATCCTCTTATTTCCAGCCAGTTTCCATAGTATAGCTTTTTTAACCCACCTTTAACAAGTCTGCCAAAATTATGTAGCTGACTGCATATTAAGTACAAAACAACCACATGCAGTTTAGCCTTCATCCTCCTACACTGGTTACAATTTCAGCTTGGTGGACAGCTGCCACACTATGCTGAGGTAGAAGTGCACTGAATGAGCTTGACGCAGTTACAGGGTGAGAATAAGTAGAGCAGAGATGGATTAGCCATAGAACGACAGAAAATAGAAAGGGAATAAAATAGGAGTGTATGAGCATTGGAAACTTTTAGAGAATTTGAACATCTCAATTGAAGTAGCATTAGCACAGAGAGGAGAAGCAGCCCCTTCCTATCACCATCACTGCTGTAAGTATGATAGAGATAAAGAGGCTCGGTGCTGTGTCAGTAGCATTGTACACGTTCATATGGATTGCTTGTGTGTGCATATTAACAGCTCAGCACATTTTGGTTACTAGTGCACTGCACTGACCACAGCCACATCTGTGTGGATGCATTGGCAAAAAAGGAAAAAAAACATACTACAGGAAGCATTTTCAGTAAAAATACACACCATAATGAAGTGATATTACAAGTGTTCGCAGAACTGCATGCTGCCATTATTGTACAGTCTGCTGCTATCAAGTGTTATATTGCAACTAAATGACTAAGCAAATGATGAAAAATGTGTTTATAGTTACCCATAAAGTCCTGTGCATTTTAACTCAATGAGAAAAAATAACACAACAAGAAGGAGGTGTTGGAATCAAATGAAACATTTACAGATATATGTAATTGATTCCATATTAGAGTGATTGGGGAAAACTGTACAATTGAAAGGAGGCCCCAGTACCCTGTTGGGCCATCTCTAGCCTGGATACAAGATGAGATACGCTTGGGCATGGAGACATACAGGTTCTGTATGATATCCTGCAGCACATTTGCCCTCAGATGTAGTAGCTGTGTTGCCCCACAGCAAAGGCAGGAATGTAGCACTCAACACATTTTTGGGAAAATGTCTCAGAGTGCATCGTAGAGGCATGTCCAGCATTCAACGATCTCTCACCAAGAAATACACTACCCAAAAGTAGCCTTTAAGAGCCTTTTTATAGGGCAGCGGGACAAGAAATACGATCTAGAGCATTAATTTTTGCCAATGAGTGTATTATTCCTGTCTCACATTGCACCTCTGTATTATCTTATATGTTGGTAGTATGGGCTGGAAGCATCATATTTGCTCCAACTTTTTAACAATAAGAACGGACTTCACGATTGTTTTTCGTCTGTCTCTTGGGAAAGCAAATTGTCATGTTCTCATTTAGGAAAAAAAACCTAGCTTGCTCCCTCTCTCCCTCAACAATATGTGAGCTAATTGAGCTTCTCAGTATTCATTCAGCAACATCAGGCGAGTTGCTCAGCTGCTGGTTGTGAAAATAACTCTTTTAGGGAAAGACTGTGTGTGTGTGTGTGTGTGTGTGTGTGTGTGTGTGTGTGTGTGTGTGTGTGATGACACATCTGAGGCAGTTAGGGAGATCTGTGCTTGGGTTGTGACAACGCACAATATTTCCCAGTACACTCTGACACTGTAACCAATTATACTATTAGCATGCAAAATGACAGCAAACAGGAACCCCTTTTAGACTGGGCGAGGGAGAGAGTTGATAGTGGAAAACAGGGCTCAGACAGAGCTCTCGAAAGTGACAAGAGGACAGACCATGGAGGATCTGAGGTAAAGAGAGAGAGTGAAAGAGAGAGAAGATCAAAATGAGATCAGAAATATGAAAGCAGTGTCAACACACGGGGAGGAGGGGCACGATGGCGGGAGCATCTGAAGGAATTAGAAGATTAAAAGGACAGACATGTAGGAAGCAGAAAAAAAGGGATAAGCAATGCACGAAAAGTGAATGAATGAAAGAATAACACAGATATAGAAAGCACAAGACAGACAAAAGATAAACGTTTGAGAAAGGGAAACAGAACTATTTGTGGACAGACTACTAGGAACAGCAAATAGCCGCGACTCAAGTGAGTCTAGCAGTATGTGAGCACTTCGTATGCTCCATTACATTAAGTAATAACAAGGAATCAGCAGTAGGGGGCAACAAGCGTGTAGTGTTAGCCTGGTTCCTTGTTGAATTTCTTTTTTTCCCCTCCAATAAACCCCAAACTGCCTACTAATTACTCCATCCTCCCCACAGCTGGACATGTCTCACAAAATGAGGCAATCAGTTAAACCGCGCCAAGATCAATTCAGCTTATGTATTTAAGAGATGAAGAACAACTCTTTAAATCACTAGCTCTTCGTGGCAGTTGTGGAAAGAACTATGGAGTGTAAGTGTAAAAGGTAATGCTTTCCTGAACGTTACTTTAACTTGGAACAGCATTTACTGTTGGAAGGTTGACTTTTAAAACCTGTTCATTAACAAGTTTTCAGTTCAGTAACTGACTGACAGGAGTCTTTTTTAAAGCTTATGAAAGCTTCCCCCAATAAGAGTTGAGTTGAAGCTGTAATGGTCTTTTGTTATTTCTACAGAACTCTGACAGACATGGATGAAGATCGAAAATCTTTTTCCCTTTACTGCTTGTCACATGCATGTCAAAATCCAGTGGAACTGTTTGCGTAACAAAAAGAGAGGGGTAACGTGAAATAATGACTCCTGCGCAAAACCTGACTTGCACTGAATTTGAAAAATCAATTTCTGACAAATTCTGTGTACACGCATGTACAAGTATCTGCGTCATGATAGGTAAGCATAGGTCACTTATGGCTAAACTATGTGTTACGTGTGTCTCCTGTATGCCATGCAAATACTACTTTGTTTTTAAATCATTACTATCTGCAGGTAGGCATATAAATAAAAAAAATGCATCAAATTCGGATCTCAAAGCATTTTGACTAGAAAAATTTGTCTTGGTTCTTGTCATTTGCTCGGTACTTGATTCATGATCCCTAATTCAGCACACTGTAATTCTGGTTCAGATTCACAATAGCTTGATCTCCACTGTGTTTATTGCGTTTTTCTTTATTTTTTTTACATCTACACTACTATATTCTTAGTGCAAATAGTCCTCATGGGTCCTAAAAATGTTAGAAATGACAGCCAATTGAAAGAAAAACTTTGTCTTTCAGGCTGAGCACTTAGCATTAGCACCTAGAGCCCTGAGTTCACCAATGGTGTTTTGCTTTTTACTTCTTAAATCCATTACTTTTACTTTTTAATCCATTACTCACTAAATTACATGATATTTTTCAACACTTTATTTTAAAATAAGCTTTGTGTTAATGATTATGGCCAACTGTATAATGAAATTTGGAACTGCATTAGCGATTAGCTATCAAATAAAAAATAATAGTAATAATAATATTATGTAGTGGACATCAGTGTGGGTCCTTGAAAACAACGTGTTTAAACCTCAACTGCTTGGTTTGTACCAGATAAATTTGCATCTATTGCAAGTTAGTTAAAAAGTGTCAACTAGCTGACAGGTACAATGAACAGAGCAAGAGAGCAGAAATGCACTGCCAAAGCTGCAACTGTCAAACAAGGGTCCTTAACTGTTCAGATCAAATGATGATCAAATAATTTTTGTATCAAGAATTGTTCATGTAATTATAATAATTTGTTTAGGGAGTACAGGGTGACCCAGTGGTTAAAGCTCTAGATTAATAGAACCCCAAATTAGAAAAAGTTGGGCTAGTATTTAAAATGCGAATAAAAAAATAAATAAATGCAGCGTCGCATAGGGCACTGACATGTATCATGACATACCCCATACCATGACTTGCCATGACCTGGATTTTGTACTTGTTGCTGATAACAGTCTGGATGGTTCTTTTCATCTTTGGTCCAGACACAAGTCATCCATTTCATCTAAAAAAAATCTGGATTACTGTCAGACCACAATACAGGTTTCCACTGTGTGATGGTCCATCCCAGATGCCTCTGAGCCCAGACATGTCAATGCAGCTGTTGGGCATGGCTTCTTTTTTTGCACATTAGCGTTTTAAGTGCCATTTGTGAATGTAACTCCGTATTGTAGTGCTTGATAAAGGTTTGCCAAAACCGTTGCCATTTGGTTAAACCAGCTATTAATGAATGACAGTTCTTGGTGCAGTGCTGTCTGAGGGATCAGAGATCACGAGTCTTCAGTTGAGGCTTGCACACTTGCAATTTACATAACAAAATTGAATCATTTTCTGATATTATGCACTGTAGAGGGCGAAATATGCAAATTCATTCTAAACTTTCTTTGAGGAATATTGTTTTTAAACATTTCAATAATTTTCTCATGCATTTTTTTGGGGACAAACTGGAGATGCTCGGCCCATCTTTGCTGCTCACAGACTTTTGTGCATACTGCTTTTGTACCAAATCATTATTGAAATTACCTGCTGACATGACCTGTTTGAAGTCAGATCATTATTCAGTGTACTTACCTCATCACTATCCCTAAACTGCCTCTGCCCCAATGTTTTTTGGAATTAATGAAATGACATGGATCAGACAAAACATGAAATATCTTGGTTTCATACTGTCTGCAATGAAATAAAAGTAAATGTGAAACACACTTTTTTTTTTTTTTTTTTTTTTTTTTTTTGCATTTTCCTTACTGTCCCAACTTTTTTTTCCCTGATTTTAGGATTGTGTAATCAAAATGTTGCGAGTTAAAATTCCTGCCAAACCAAACTGGGCCCCTGAGCGAGATGGTAAATGTACGACTGCTCAGATCCATTACAAGTCACTCTATAAGTGCATCTGCTAAATGCTCCTGCATCTGCCTCCAACTCCACTATTAGGCTATATAGGCCACATAGGAGGCCTACATTCACCATTTTCAGGTCATTTCAAATAAATGAATAATGTTTGGAAAACTCTTTGAATACAGTGTTCATGTAGACCTCAGTGTCGCTGAACTACTTGCACAGAAAATAAAACAGGTTTTTATTGAGTCCAATACCAGTCAGTAGTCTCTAAGTCTTGATGAATGACAAAGGGTGATTCATTAGAACAATCTCCCAGTATTTGCATAATGAGAGGAAAACTGTTTTTACATGGCAGATTTTTCCACAGTTTGTGTTTTTGATAAAATAGCCAGAAGTTTCATTCATCATGTGTCACTTTTGCCAAGGTAACTGGTCAAAAATGTAGAGCTGTACATTTGAACTGATAGGTACACATCATACACCTAGAGATTTAGGATGCAGTCACACACAATGACACTGTCCCTACAAAGCCTGTCGACAGTTTTAAAAAGTGGAGTCGGGTCAGGGTAGATACTGTAATACAATTTTTTTTTTAATCTTTTTGAAGCCTGAACACACCTTTACAATACAAATGATATGCAGATTTGTTGTAGCATAATTTTACATCGTTAGGGAACAGACTAATAGGACATTTGCATTGAGTACACAATTACAAGGTTGAATGATAAAATTAAACATGTTGCTCAATACATATTGTGTTTTTTCAAATTTTTGACTGTTTCATTCAGGATTTTCTTTGCGCAATTTCTGAATTCGCAAAAACTTGCTAGATGGAAAACCTGTTATAGTTTTTAAATATTTCAGCAGTTTTTTGACAAACTGGTGATCCTCTGCTTCAAGGTGCTTCTGAAGTCACACCCTATTTAGTGTTCTGTTTAAGGTGTTGGCCATTTTGTAGGGTTGTCTGAATTCTCAGTGGACAATTCGATTCCCTATATAGTATACTACATTGTTACCCATAATGCACTGTAAACATAGTGGACAACCGGTGTACACTACTTGCGGATTTAAGTCCCACAGTGCACGACTTTACTCAGCAAAGATGTCAGACAAATCTGAAACCACCGGCCGGATCGATTAATATCATTATATATAGTATCGTTATTATATAGAAGTTCAAAATCTTCTTTAACGAATATTAAATGACACAGTTCATAATAATGTCTTTACTGGTGAGTGTGCCTTTTAATATTTATGTATTCTCCATGGTTTTAGTTCTTCTGACAAATTAGTGAAAGTTTTACACTTCAGCTGGGTTATGTGACGAAAAGGTTTTAAAAAAAAAGAGACTTGTTTCCCAACATAAGTAAGTGAGAAGTATATATATATATATAATATATATATATATATATATATATATATATATATATATATATATATATATATATTATATATATATATATGAATATGAGAGAGAGAGAGAGAGAGAGCATTGATGTAACCTTGTGTCTGTCGTTTGAATGGGCCACTGATGCTGAAGAGCAACATTAAATAAACAAAACAGCGGTGCTTCTGATGGTTTTAGTCTAGTCCTGCAATGGATGGCCATCCAGTTTTACTGGCAGATGTCCACCTTACTGGTATTTTTTTTATCATTATCTGGTATTTCTTCTAGCATGTGTATCAGTGAGACATTCCTCAGTCTACAAATGGAGGCATTAAAAGAATCTCTGCATTACTTAATTTGACTGGATGTTAAGAATACTACACACTCCTCACTCTTAGAGGAGCCATTAAAAGGGTTGATAAAAAGGGCCTGATTAAAAGTACAACTCTGACAGCTAAACTTATAATGTATTACTTCTTATTTAATATATGCAGTATATACTTGTGTACTTTTAGATTTTTGAAAATACTGATCAGTTTTCAGTCAATTATGTGATGCAAGGATACAATTTCACAGAGAATACAACAGACTAGAAACTTGCTTGTCCTGTGAATTGTTTTTTACCATCAGAATGCACGTTTTATCACTGAGGAGATCTGTAAAATTCAATCACATATGTCATAAATATCAGAATATATTTTACATTTTTAATGAGGACACGTCACTTTAAATATTTTCTTGCAACTGTACAATGTATGGTGCTGGACTTGATACCGCTCATTGATGGGCTTTTACGTCCAGATGCGCACCTCTGAATGCCATTCAGTAAAATGCTGGTATCAACTCTGCTAGGCGCACACAACTGTACTCTGAATACTGCTCTTAACTATAATAAAGCTAATGAGGTTTGATGTATCTCTGCCCCAGCAAATTCAATAGGGAAATTATCAACGTTTTCCTGCTATATCTCCTGCTTATTTCAGGTCATTTGTTGAAATGTTTGGCTTGTGTGACGTACTGTGTCCCTGATCCTTTTGCAGCTTTATGCTTGGACTCCATTCTGACTAACTTGGAAATCAATTTGGATAACACATCTGCAAAATAAATAAATGTAAATGTATTTAAATTGTGAACTATATTTCTCAGCTCTTAATGGAGCGTGTTAGGAGGCGGGGTATGGCACATTATTTTCTTGGCAGCTAGTGATTTGGTAGACCTACAATTTTCCATGACTGTCAAGCAGATCAATATGCTGCTTCTCCTGATAAATATTACATGTAGTAGAAGTTCAAGTCCTGCTTGATATATTTAGCCTGAATAGGCTTTATATTCGTTCCATTATTCTTCCAGAAGTCAATTTTGACTTTCTTTCATGGCTGACCTACTTTATTATTTTATTTAAGTGTGGTAATAGTGGGTGATTCAAATGTAATTGGGCATGAAAAAGGAAAATAATGCCTTGAAGCCTTTCAATATGTCCCTTATATTGTTGTCAAAGTCCTTCAGTCTCTTGATATGCAAAGATGCCATTACATTTCACTCATCAAAGGAAACATTTTTGTGATTTTTTTTTTTTCATCAGTAAATGTTGAATCACACAGGGTGAAATGAGAAAATGATATATGAGTTATTGATGACAGAGACCTTCGTACCAAATCCATATTATTCATATTCTGGATGCTTCTCTAAGTATATAGATATGTTAATTGTTGTTGCATTGTTACATCATTTATCCTTTGAAACCTGTTATACTGTAGATGGAAGTTTTCAAATGACTATAGTGGACATTAGTGTGCTTTACCTGATTCTGTCGGGCACCCTCTGTGTCTGGTTGCCATCAGTCATACAGTTCCCAGCAAAACTGGTTCCTCTGGTGCCACCATATTCCCTTCGTAGAGCCATGGCTCCATGTGTCAGCACAGACACACCTTTAGCGATCCGCCGACGTGGCTCATCTCGCCATCCCTGAGGCCGCACGGTGAACAAAGCCTTGGGTAGACCTTCCACTCCCAGACCGGACAGAGCCGGGCCCACAGCAAACCACATGTGCGATGGAGTAGCCTGGCCTGAAAGCCATGCTGCCTTAAAAATCTGCTCTGCCTCTTCATGAGAACAGTACAGGAGCCGCACCTATGGAATCAAACAAAAATGTATTCATTTATTAATGATGTCGTTGTACACCTGAAGGTCATAGCAACTCAGCTAAGCAAGGTTTTATAATACATCTGAGACTAAGGTCAACTATGTGCTGAGAGCTCAGCATTAGCCCTCTTCAGCCTCTTCCTATGAAAGACCTTCTTGACCACAAAATGAAATATCTTAACGAACATTTGCTAAGAGATAAATGGAAGGTTCTTCAATAAGACACAGGTTTCTAAGAAAACATCCAATAAAGGGTCTCAGACTATATTTTAGATATGATGGATCAAAATAATGTCAATTATACTGAATCATGTCCCCCTTTAGAGAATTTTTTTTTTATCCTTTCACAAGGGTGTGGGAAGAGGGTGGTAAGGGAGCTGTAGCATAGTTGTGAAATATAAAGCATGCTGACCTTGGAGAAGAGGAGCAAAATACTCTGCATCCATGATACTTTTACCCACAAGTAAGGCATCAAATTTTGCTTCTTGTGCTACATTTATCGTTTCTTATCGATTATACAGTCCAGGTTTCTCTTCCATGACATGACTGTCAATGGCAAAACACATAACGGGTGCCATGACAACAAATTTCCTTCTGCTTTGTGCCTGGAAATGCAGGCAGAGACATGGGTGTGTTGTGGAAGTGCCACCTGTGTCTGGGTGGTAGCCAATGGACTTTGGGAGCTGCTCGTGCTTGTTGGTGGATCAAATAATCCTTTCTACTGGTGGTCTGTCTGTGCCGTCCGGAGCCTGTTCACCGTGTGTGCATGCCTTCACAGAACCACTGCTCCCAAGGCCTCCAAACAGCTAGGTCAGAATAGCGTAGATGGAAGGCAATTCGTCAAAACAACTATCCGGCTTCTCCAAGTCCAATGATGCACCCCTTCTCAAAGTCTGTCAACTGGGCAAAATGTCTAGCCGTCAACAATCACTCACCAAGAGGTACTACAGAAAATGTAGCCTATGAGAGCCTTTTTATAAGGCAGAGGGGGAAGAACTTTTACACCCTCTTGTGGCAAGGCCCAATGTCTAATCAGACCACAATTGTAACTGTTAAAAATACTTCAGTCAACTTAAAACATGGCAGTCCTGTTTGAAGTAAAATATTGTATTATTAAACTAGGAAGTTTAAAACATTATTACTTCATATACACTCACTTACAAAAAATCACCCCCCAAGAAGAACCACTGCTCTCAACACCTCCTAACAGCTAGGTCAGAATGGCATTTTATGGCAGGCAATTAGTTGAAACAGCCATCCTGCTTCTCTCAGTCCAATGATGCGCAATCTCTCAAAGTCTGCTTACCGGGAGAAATGATCTCTCACCAAGAGGTACACTACCCAAAAGTAGCATCTTAGAGCCTTTTCATAAGGCAGCAGTGGAAGCACTTTTAGGCCATCTTGTGGAAAGACCCAGTGTCTAATCAGACCACAATTGTAATCATTAACAAACCTGCCTGAGACACAACTGCATGGCGCGTTTTGTAGCAATTCGACATTTCTATACGAGTCCTTTTTTTTTATTTTTTATTTATTTATTTATTTATTTATTTTTTTTGTCAATGAGTATACACAAAAAACCTTTTCACAGGTTTCTTAAATTGCCATTAAAAGTGCAAATATTAGATATCCTATCAAGATATGTTATGTATTACTAACAACATTATGAATGATTGTCATTAATTCGTTATACTATGTAAACCTTTTCATCTTTGTCTTAATAAGTGGTGTTACACAAGCTTTTATGTAATGGCACACCACTGGTACATGTCACATGCCACAGACCTAGCCACATTACCTAAGTGGCTCCTGTAAGTCATGGCGAGGAAGAAACCTCAAAAATGGGTATATGTGAATGCTAAGTAAATACATAGATGAATGCTGCATATTGTCCTCCCAAACATGAGCATCAGCGAGGTCTTGGTACATTCCAGCTTGGAAACAGCTAAAGAGTGGCTCGCACCTCAGCAAGCCGCAAGATAATGACTCCCGACTCAAAACCTCACCTTACCACGACTCAAACCTCACCTTAGGGAGGGGTGGTACTCAGTGGTACAGGAAAACCACTCTGGATCGTATCCCAGTTCTAGGTTCGTGAATTAATTATGAATTATGAAGCACTCCCGCGCCATTTCCGGGGTGCTAGGTATAGAGGCCTCACAGATGCTGGTGTGGAGATAGCAAGCAACACTCGGCTCAGGTAATGTGAATAGGTTTGCAGCATGTGATTCGCACCATGGGTGCCCTGTTCACACTTTCATGACCCCATAGTTGGATAATTAAGAAAACTGGGGAAAATGGGATATGACCAAGTAATTTGTAATGAAGCCGTTAATATGAAATGGTAAATGAATCACAAGAATAAGAAATGTTAGAAAAAAGTAAAGGCATATTTTTTTTAAATTATGTCATGTATTCATAGTATTGGGTTAATGTAAAAAGTACAAGTGATGACCTCCCATTATTATTATTCTTTTTCTTTTAGTTATATTTTCTATGTCTTAGATTTGTGCACATATGCATCAGTGTTAGTTAACTAAAACTAAGTGAAAATGAGTATAGTGGCTCAGTGTTTATTGTGCTGGAATACTGACAAGAAGGTCTACGGTTTATGTCTCAGTACTGCCAAGTTTCCACGGTTGGGCACTTGTACCAACTGCTTGGATTGTACCTTGTAGGATTGTATCTGTTGTCACTCTGGATAAGGCCATCTGCTAAGTGCTGTAAATGTAAAACTAGAAATACTGCCTCCAGAACCAACTGAAGTGAAACAAACATCAGAATTTGAGTTAATATCCATTTTAATTTTCAGTGAAACATTCAAGTGACTTAGGTACTTAGTTTGGAACTTACTTCCAGTAACTTTATACAATGAGCAGTGTATATTCATACAGTCCTTTTTCAAAAACCATAAACACAGCAATACTTTTTCTGCATATTCCTCTACCAATTCCCTAAAACATCTAAGCTTCAAACAAGCAAGCTGACTTAATAACCTATTTGAAGGATTGTCTTTCACTTGAGAATGATCTACTGAATTTGTTTTGTGAGTCTGGCATAAAAAATGTGTAATTATGTTTATATGAAATGGTGTGTGTATATATAGGGTGGGATCAATGTAAAGAGATTTATTTAGTCTAATTAAATAGATTCAGTGACGTTAATTTTAAGTCCCACACCTTACTGTGTTTGTTTTATTCCCTGCCTAAATACATTTCATACATTTACCTAAGTTAAGTTTGGAACATACATATAATGTCATCTAATACAGTGGTGCTTGAAAGTTTTAGAAACCTTTAGATTGTTCTAGATTTCTGCCTAAATGTAACCTAAAACATCATCAGTTGTCAGTAAAATTAGTTGAAGAAAAAAAAAATTAAACAAATGCGACAAAAATATATATAATATATTTGTTCATTTGTGTTGAGGAAGTGATCTAATCCCCTGATCCACAAAATGTTTTTTTTTTCTTTCCAAAAGCCCTGTGATGGCCAGCAGTTCTTTTTGAAGTGCAGTGGCTTTTCTCCTTGCAATCCTGTCATACCATTGTTATTCAGTGTTCTTCTGTGAACATATTTTATTTTTTACAGGATGCTAGTGTCTGGATATTTTTGATTGGTGGACTATTTTCAGTCCGGTAGCAAATCTCCAGCAGCACTGCTATGTCTGATCCATTCATATTGACCATTAGAGAACAGAGTAAAGGGGAATAACAAAGTATGTAGTGAAACAAATTGACAACAGTCTGTAATTGTAGAACTACAAAGTGCATCTATATGGTAAGTGGAACGGATAAAATGGACAATGAGCATAGACACAAGGACATGTATGTAATAAAGTGACTGGTAAGTGTATACAAACAAATATAGAAAATTCTGTATAGAAAGGGTTCACAAATTTTCAAAACCACTGTTCCGCATAGCACTTTACTTTGACAGATATGGAAGCATAACTTCATATTTCGTCACAACTGCAAATGCACCATGGGTGTAATGTATCTAAACACCACACCTTATCCAAGAACAGTGAATAAACTACACTTAGGCATACTGTAAAAATTTTTTTTAAATCTTAGTAAACCAGGACTTTATTTTGCCCAGAACTAAACTTACTAAGCTTAAAATAAATAATTGAATAAACATATACCTTAGTAAAAACAATACATACAGTGGTGCTTGAAAGTTTGTGAACTCTTTAGAATTTTCTTTCTACGTCTTTCTGTTGTATTTCTTCAATATGACCTAAAACATCATAAAATTTTCACACAAGTCCTAAAAGAAGATAAACAGAACCCAGTTAAATAAATGAGACAAAAATATTATACTTGGTAATTTATTTATTGAGGGAAATTATCCAATATTACATATTACTGAGTGGCAAAAGTATGTGAACACCGGCTTGGAGGAATTTTAGCCCATTCCTCCGTACAGAACAGCTTCAACTCTGGGATGTTGGTGGGTTTCCTCACATTAACTGCTCGCTTCAGGTCCTTCCACAACATTTCGATTGGATTAAGGTCAGGACTTTGACTTGGCCATTCCAAGACATTAACTTTTATTCTTTTTTAACCATTCTTTGGTAGAACGACTTGTGTGCTTAGGGTCCCACCTTCTCCTGAGATTCAGTTCATGGACAGATGTCCTGCCATTTTTCTTTAGAATTCTCTGATATAATTCAGAATTCATTGTTCCATCAATGATGGCAAGCCACCCTGGCTCAGATGCAGCAAAACAGGCCCAAACCATGATACTACCACCACCATGTTTTACAGATGGGATAAGGTTATTATGCTGGAATTAAGTGTTTTCCTTTCTCCGAACATAACACTTTTAAACCAAAAAGTTCTATTTTGGTCTCATCGGTCCACAAAACATTCTCCCAATAGCCTTTTGGCCTGTCCAGCAATGTTCTTTTTGGAGAGCAGTGGCTTTCTCCTTGCAACCCTGCCATGCACACCATTGTTGTTCAGTGTCTTTCTGATGGTGAACTCATGAACATTAACATTAGCTAATTTGAAAGAGGCCTTCAGTTGCTTAGAAGTTATCCTGGGGTCCTTTGTGACCTTGCCAACTATTACACGTCTTGCTCTTGGAGTGATCTTTGTTGCTCGACCACTCCTGGGGAGGGTAACAATGGTCTTGAATATCCTCCATTTGTACACAATGTGTCTGACTGTGTATTGGTAGAGTCCAAACTCTTTAGAGATGGTTTTGTAACTTTTTAAAACCTGGTGAGCATCAACAACTCTTTTTCTGAGGTCCTCAGAAATCTCCTTTGTTCGTGCCATGATACACTTCCACAAAGGTGTTGTGAAGAGCAGACTTTGATAGAAACCTGTTCTCGAAATAACAGGGTGCCCACTCACACCTGATTGTCATTCCATTGATTGAAAAACACCTGACTCTAATTTCACCTCCAAATTTACTGCTAATCCTAGAGGTTCACACACTTTTGCCACTTGCTAATATGTAATATTGGATCATTTTCCTCAATAAATGAATGACCAATATTTTATAATATTTTTATATTTATATTTTTGTCTCATTTGCTTAACTGGTTTCTCTTTATCTACTTTTAGGACTTGTATGAAAATCTGATGATGTTTTAGGTCATATTTATGCAGAAATGTAAAACATTCTAAAGGGTTCACAAACTTTCAAGCACCACTGTAAGTAAAAATATTTATTGCCTTTTAGTTGTTTGCAGCTCTTAAAAAAACCTGTAATTTTATTTGTTGGGCTCCGCTTCTGATAGACAGTGTGTATAACATCAACACCATGTGCAGCTTTAAAAAATAATGAGGAAATAATTCATTTCAAGGTGAACTAAAGCCAACACTGAATCTGGAAATATGTTAATAAGTATAATGGACTTTGAATTGAATATTCAGTTATGCAAATCTACACAGTTCCAGGATGGTGAATAATTTCAACCACTAGAATAGATGTAGTGCAAGACTTTTTCCTATCTGAGAGTGGCCCAGCCCTAACCTCAAAATGACTTCATTCTTTAACTACTTAATGCCTTGGTTTATTACACAGCTATCTGACTGTGCAGCACATATACCAATGTGTAAATCAGCCTCTGATTTAGAGGCTCAAGAGTCCTGCTCATTGGACAGTGGGTAGAATTAGTCATTTCACAGTCATGTCGCTGATTGCAAAGAATGGCTGTCTGTATGAGGCTGCCTGTGGAAAATTCAGTTGGTCACCTTCAGGTCAGATGGAAACTTGTCGTGTAATGTGATGCTGCTTATTAACATTAAACATGCCAGTCTTTTTGTAGGTTCTATAATCCAAATGAGCCTTCACATAAAGGCCACAATTTGGGGAAGGGGCAGTGGTGAAGATGAAGGGGAAAAAAGTGATTTCATTGTATGGTTTTACATGAGGATTTTTATAACTAAACCAGATATAAAAGAGAGAGATAAGGGGATGAACTGGTCAAATTATCTAAAAAGTCAAGGTTTATGTAAAGACAGCCACACTCACTGATAGTAGGATCATAAAACCAAGCATATATGCATTATGTTTGCTTCATTTTTAGATGCATCATGTTAGCCTCCCATAAAGGATGGGTCCCTTTTTCAGTCTTGGTCCTCCCAAGGTTTCTTCCTTATAACATTTAGGCATGTTTTCCTTGCCACGGTCACCCTAGGCTTCCTCAATTTGGGATTGGCATTAGAAATTAGAAGATAATCTAATATTGTAAAGCTGCTTTGAGTCAATGTTCCTGTTACGGGGGCATGCCGTCTGCTCTTTTGGCAGGAGCATTCTGTTATGGGGGCGTGGACAAAGGCAGACCGAGTCGCAGGTCTCGGTTGGACAAAAAATAAATCATATTTATTTTGTAATAACAAATACTAAGAAAAAAAAGTCAATAAACAGTCCACAACAATAACGAACAAAACCAAACCTGGCATGAGAGCCGAAAAAGGAAAAATAACTGAAACAATAAACTAAACAGAGAAAAATGCACCACAAACAGAAACCTGGCGTGGTAGACGAAATAAACATAAAACAGCCGTTAGCCACCGCTAGGCTAATGGTACAAAGCTTAGTCCCACAGCACAAAAGATAAGTCCCAACCGTTCACAAAAAACTCAATCCAACATGTGTGACATGGCGTGGCGTGGTGTAGCATGAACGTCAATAGCGCTAGCATAGCATAGCATTGCATAGACGATGATTCAAAACAAGGCATGAACGTGACCGTAGTTCACTCGCAAAGTGAAACAATGATCCCGCAATGCGACCGGGGAAAAACCGGAACTTCAATACACACGCCCAAGCCGCGCATGGGAGCAATTAACAAAAAGGAACCAATAACAAAAAGCCACACCAACGCGATCAGCCGGCATAGTCCAGGGTGCGACCATCTTGGAAATCACAGCGAATTGTGGGAAATGAAGTCCATTCCCATCAGATGCTGTGAAAACCACGAAAACACCGGGGGCAAGGCACACACCCTGACAGTACCCCTTCCCTAAGGAGTCCGTCCACGGGCTCCCAAACCCCTCCCAGTGGCGCAAAGAACGTCCGGCGGCTTACTCTCCGGGCGCTGGCACCAAACCCGGGTGGGCGGCGGGAGGCCAGACGGAGGGTCCGGACCGCTGGACAGGCGGGCCCCATGAAGATCCGGGAGCTGGCACCAAACCCGGGTGGGCGGTGGGAGGCCGGACGGAGGGTCCGGACCGCCGGACAGGCGGGTCCCTTGAAAATCCAGAGGGTGGACGTGGAGGCGGAGGTGGACTGCCTGCGAAGACGCTTCTGAAATGGTCCCCCTGGAATACAGGGCGTCAGGAAGGCCCTTTCTGGAACAGGCGATCCCCAAAAGGGCCTGGCGAGACAGGACGGCCTCCTGGACGGCTTCTGGACACTTGGTGGACCTCTGGAGGGTCCCTGGAGACTTGGCCACCTTCCGGAAGGCCTCTGACAACTTGACGACCCACTGAGAGGCCTCTGGAGATGTGACGGCCCTCAGAAGAGCCTCAGAAGACTTGACGGCCTGACTCGGCTTGACGATGATCTCTTGGGAGGCCTGACTTGGCTTGACGATGACCTCTTGGGAGGCCTGACTTGGCTTGACGATGACCTCTTGGGAGGCCTGAGTTGGCTTGACGATGACCTCTTGGAAGGCCTGACTTGGCTTGACGATGACCTCTTGAGAGGCCTGACTTGGCTTGACGGCCTCTTGGGAGGCCCCTGGAGACAAGACGGCCTCCTGGGTAGTCTCAGGAAACTTGACGGCCAGCAGGAAGGCCTTTCCTGACTTGACGGCCTCCTGGGTGGTCTCTCTTGACTCGACAGTCTCCAAGACGGCCTAAGGAAACATAACAACCTCCTGGGTGGCCTCAGGGAACTTGATGGCCATCAGGACAGCCTTTCTTGGCTTGACGGCCTCCTGGCAGTCTCCTCTTGACTTGACAGCCTCCTGGGTGGCCTCAGGGAACTTGATGGCCATCAGGACAGCCTTTCTTGGCTTGACGGCCGCCGAGATGGCCTGGCTTGGCTTGACGGCCACCGGGAAGACTTGACCAGGCATGACGGCTGGGATGACTCGAATTGGCATAATGGCTTGACCTGACATGACTGCTTGACTTGGCATGACGGCCGTGACGGCTTGACTAGGCATGATAGCTTGATTTGGCATGACGGCTTGACAGGACGGCCGTGACGGCTTGACTAGGCATGATGACTTGACTTGGCATGACGGCCGTGACGGCTTGACTTGGCATGATGGCTTGATTTGGCATGACAGCCGTGACGGCTTGACTTGGCATGACGACTTGACATGACGGCCGTGACGGCTTGACTTGGCATGACGACTTGACTTGGCATGACGGCCGTGACGGCTTGACTTGGCATGACGACTTGACTTGGCATGACGGCCGTGACGGCTTGACTTGGCATGACGACTTGACTTGGCATGACGGCCGTGACGGCTTGACTTGGCATGATGACTTGATTTGGCATGGCAGCCCTTGACGGCTTGACTTGGCATGATAGCTGTGACGGCTTGACCTGGCATGATGACTTGGCTTGAAGGTCCCCGAGATGGCCCAACTTGACTTAAAACTTCCCGGGACTTGGCTTGGCATGACGGCCCCCACGATGGCCTGACTTGGCTTGAAGGCCCCCGGGATGGCCCAACTTGACTTAAAACTTCCCGGGACTTGGCTTGGCATGACAGCCCCCACGATGGCCTGACTTGGCTTGAAGGCCCCCGGGATGGCCCGACTTGACTTAGTACTTCCCGGGACTTGGCTTGGCATGACGGCCCCCACGATGGCCTGACTTGACTTGAAGGGCCCCGGAATGGCCCAACATGGCTTGAAAACTCCCGGGACATAACTTCACTTGGCATGACGGCCCCTCCGATGGCCAGACTTGACTTGAAGGCCCCGGGATAGCCTGACTTGACTAGATAACTCCCGGGACATGACTTAGTACGACGGCCTCCACGGAGGTCTGACTTGACATGGTATCTCCCTTGAAGGCTTGACTTGACATGGTGCCTCCCATGAAGGCTTGACTTGTCATGGTGCCTCCTGTGAAGGCTTGACTTGACATGGTGCCTCCCGTGATAGACGACCTGGGCGCTGATACAGGAACTGATGACCTTGCTGCAGGTCCAGGAGCTGAAGTCGTAGGTGCACACACAGGAGCTGATGACCTTGGTGCAGGTACAGGGGCTGATGATGTAATGACGTGCCCAGCCCCAAACCCAGGAGACCCTGCGACCATGGGCAGACCACTAACCGACGAGGCTACGGGACCAGGTGACACGACCAACTTAGACCCGAAAACAGAAACAACACGCGAGGGTGAGATGGCCCACAGCTCATCACTTAAGCTGAGCCATGCAAATAAGACAGCCAGCAACTCCTCCACCAAACTGAGCTGCGTGGCCGGCTTCAAAGCGGGGCAAACCGGAGGAGCACGCTCGGAGACGGGGCTAACGGGCTTGGGCAGAGAGATACATAGCGTGAGGTGCTCAGATCAAGGACAAAAAGACCCTGAGGGCCCTAAAGCAGGACTGAGATGCTCTGATGGCCTTGACAAAAGACTAAGGGGCTCTGAAGGCCCTGACACGGGACTGAGGCGCTCTGAAGGCCCTGACACGGGACTGAGGGGCTCTGAAGGCCCTGACATGGGACTGAGGGGCTCTGAAGGCACGTAACTAGACGCTAGCGACTCAACCGAGGGGCTACGAGACATGACCAGCTCAACTGCTGGGCTAACAGGCCGGAGAAACATCGACGCAAGGCTTGAGCGCTCAACAATCGAGCAAGATGTCACTAATGGCTCGAGAGCAGGACCAAAAGGTGTGAACGGGGCAGTTAGAAGCCCAACGGTAGAGCTCAGCGTAGCTATAGGCTCGAAAACGGGACTAATCGGCGAAGGCCATGCCTTAAGCGGCTCATCAACCGGGTTCCACGTGCCTATTGGCTAAGAAATGGGGCTAAACGGCACGGATGAGGTGGTTAGCGGCTCAACAACTGGGCAAAGCGTAGCGGACGGTTCAGAAGCAGGACCAAACGGCATGGACAAAGTGACTAGCGGCACATTAACCGGATTTACAAGCAAGACTGATACAGAAATGATGCTAACCGATGAGGGTAAGGCCGCTAGCGGCTCAATATCCGAACTATGAGACAAAACTGACTCGGAAATGAGGCTAACCGACGGAGACACGACGGCTAGCGGCTCAATATCCGAGCTATGAGACAAAACTGAATCTTAAACGAGACTAACCGACGGGGACACGACGGCTAGCGGCTCAATATCAGAGCTACAAAACAGAACTGACTCAGAAACGGGGCTAACCGACGGGGACACGACGGCAAGCAGCTCAATATCTGAGCTACAAAACAGAACTGACTCAGAAACGGGGCTAACCAACAGGGACACGACGGCAAGCGGCTCAATATACGAGCTACACAGCGCAGATGCCCATAGAGACGAGGAGGAAAACGTACAGCTGCCCATTGAAATGGTAGAGGTTTGCAGGGTTACCTGGGTGGGCAGCTTGGGGCGAGCGACTTCCTCCCGAGGCAGTGTGACTCTAGAAACATAATCCAGGAGGTTATTGATGGCCTCCTCGCTGCGTGAAGTGGCACGCAGAAGCTTCCTGGCAAGTGCTGTGGCACGAAGAGCATCCTCAGCGAGGGACTCCGCCCTGGAGACGTCATCAAGGAGTGGGGACATGTCCAGAAGAATTCCCGGAGTGAGGAAAGTCCTCTGGATAGTCTCCGGGGAAGACACGTCTTGAGCTGGCCTGGTCCTGGTACCAGCATGAGTGTCCCGGCGACCCTTGGAGCATCGGTCACGGTGGAGACTGAGACATGCCGTCTGCTCTTTTGGCAGGAGCATTCTGTTATGGGGGCGTGGACAAAGGCAGATGGAGTCGCAGGTCTCGGTTGGACAAAAAATAAATCATATTTATTTTGTAATAACAAATACTAAGGGAAAAAAGTCAATAAACAGTCCACAACAATAACGAACAAAACCAAACCTGGCATGAGAGCCGAAAAATAAAAAATAACTGAAACAATAAACTAAACAGAGAAAAATGCACCACAAACAGAAACCTGGTGTGGTAACCGAAATAAACATAAAACAGCCGTTAGTAACCGCTAGGCTAACTTAGTCCCACAGCACAAAAGATAACAGTCCCAACCATTCACAAAAAACTCAATAAACAGCAAAAAATTAATCCAAACTTATTACTTCACTAGACGTGGTGTGGCGTGGTGTGGCATGGCGTGGCATGAACGTCAATAGCGGTAGCGTAGCATAGCATAGCATTGCATAGACGATGATTCAAAAGAAGGCATGAACGTGACCGTAGTTCACTCGCAAAGTGAAACAATGCTCCTGCAACGCGACCGGGGAAAAACCGGAACTTAAATACACACGCCCCAGCTGTGCACGGGAGCAATTAACAAAAAGGAACTAATAACAAAAAGCCACACCAACGCAACCAGCCGGCATAGTCCAGGGTGCGACCATCTTGGAAACCACAGCGAATTGTGGGAAATGAAGTCCATTCCGACAAGATGCCGTGAAAACCAACAAAAACAGCGGGGGCAAGGCACGCACCCTAACAGTTTCATTATAAAAAGTGTTTTATTAATAAATCTGACTTGACTTGTATTAAATCTCCATAAATAGTGACAGTCAAATAGATTGTACTAAACATCTTAGTGACTCTCCATGTGACACTTTTCCTCCAAGTTATTTCATCAACTTTGTGCCATGCCGTCCTAAAACTAAGTCCATTAAAAAATGGTTTGCCAACATTAATGGGGAACTTGTCTGGTTTACACAGATCCCTGACCGTAACTCCATAATATAACTTTGAGAAAAACTGGCATGCTAACAGTGGGAAAGGCCTTATTGTCATTCATGAGTGTCCAATGTCATGTTCCAAAATCTAGTGAAAAGAGGGGCAGTGAGGAGGGGGACAATTACCATGGATAAACACAGTAGGCCAAGGGCATTTCTAGACTACTTGTTGTATTGGGGCATACACAATATTTGGAGGAGCAGAACTGTACCCTTCTTCTTGCCACATACAGTGGGGCAAAAAAATATTTAGTCAGTCACTGATTGTGCAAGTTCTCCGACTTATAAACATGAGAGAGGTCTCTAATTTTCATCATAGGTATACTTCAACTATGAGAGACAAAATGAGAAAAAAATCCAGGAAATCACATTGTAGGATTATTAAAGAATTTAATTGTAAATAATGGTGGAAAATAAGTATTTGGTCACCCACAAACAAGCAAGATTTCTGGCTCTCACAGACCTGTAACTTCTTCTTTAAGAAGCTCTTCTGTCCTCTACTCGTTACCTGTATTAATGGCACCTGTTTGACCTCATCATCTGTATAATAGAAACCTGTCCACAGCCTCAAACAGTCAGACTTCAAACTCAACCATGGTCAAGACCAAAGAGCTGTTGAAGCACACCAGGAAGAAAATTGTAGACCTGCAGCAAGCTGGGAAGAGTGAATCTACAATAGGCAAGCAGGTTGATGTGAATAAATTGTAAGGCATATAAGACCATTGATAATCTCCCTCGATCTGGGGCTCCATGCAAGATCTCATCCCGTGGGGTCAAAATGATCATGAGAATGGTGAGCAAAAATCCCAGAACTACACAAAGGGACCTGATGAATGACCTGCAGAGAGCTGGGACCAAAGTAACAAAGGCTACCATCAGTAACACACTACGCCGAAAGGGACTCAGATCCTGCAGTACCAGGCGTGTCCCCCTGCTTAAGCCAGTACATGTCCAGGCCTGTCTGAAGTTTGCCAGAGAGCATATGGATGATCCAGAAGAGGACTGGGAGAATATAATATGGTAAGATGAAACTAAAATAGAACTTTTTGGTAACAACTCAACTCGCCGTGTTTGGAGGGAGAAGAATGTTGAGTTGCGCCATACCTACTGGGAAGCATGGGGGTGGAAACCTCATGCTTTGGGGCTGTTTTTCTGCATAGGGGACAGGACGACTGATCCGTGTTAAGGGAAGAATGAACGGGGGCCATGTATCATGAGATTTTAAGCCAAAACCTCCTTCCATCAGTGAGCGCTGTAGCGTGATAGCTGTATTCCCCTTTCTTTACCCTCTTCAACAAGTCATAAACTTTGACTCCTTGAATGCAAAAGGCCCCTCTGGACAGGATCTTACCCCCACCAAGTGAAGGCCCCACATCTGGACAAGACTCTGGCTTAACGGGCCAGATAAACAACCTTTTTCCTCAAAACAACAGAAGAAACTTAGGACATGGCCAAGCGCAGATAACCTGTGCATCTCGGCTATCATAAACTAAGTCCATGTGTCAACCTTAAAAGGGGGTTTCAATGGTCCAGGCCACCAAGTTCCTTAAATTTCTCTCCAACTGTTACTTTTTCTCAACCGGCCTGGCGCCAGAAAGATAGCCCTGGATTTACGACACCAAGAAACTATCAGCTTTTGTTCTAAGAGACAAACTTTAGTAATGGTATTTAAACTTTTGTTGGGAACAGATTACCTTTGCCTGAAACCCTAAATTAGATAATCCATGATATTTGCTTATAAGTCTAAACACAGCCATATGTGTCTAACTAGTTCATATAAAGAGTTGATCGGAGATATTCCTCATACCCACAAATATATAATCGTATGTATATGCATGTTACTGATTTGTCAATGTATTCTCATCTCTATTTGGTTAATGTTTTAGTATAATGATCATTTTTATACTTAAATTGATCCCGTTGGTTATGATTAGAAATAACACTGTTGTCTATATGTATCGATCGCTCGTTTTATACTCGTTCATACTTATAAAGAACAGAAATGAAGTTGTTATTTAGAATGTACTGTTTCCTACATCTTGTATCAATCGTATTATTATTTGTTTAAGGAATAGCAAATGTATGTGCTGTAGTTAGAATGCTTTAACGATGTTCTAGGTTATCAATTCAAGGTGCCTTTGATCATCTGAACCTTACAACAAAGTCTGCATCTAAACTTGTAACTTTGAGGATTTTTGGTTATTATGTGATACTTTTAATCACTTTAGATATGTAGGAATATATTAATCCAAGTTAGAATGTCTGTAACTCATGGGGAAAATAAGACACAACCACGATAGGAAGGATTTACTGATGAGTCAGCTTCTCATTGGCTAAGTAAGGGCATTCCTTATGCCCACGCCTCTCCAGCGCCGATCTCGGAACATTCTAAAGCAAACGACGGCCCGACCGCGTGGTGAGCTTGCTTCAAGTCTTGTGTGTTTGTTTTGTTCTCTTTGTTCTTCGAGTCTTTTCTTTGTCTTTAAAGTTGCAGTTTTTCTTTTTGTCAGCCTTTTTATTCGACGGTGGACATCGAAAGACGGACGCCAACGCTCCTCAAAATCGTGCCTTTTGGGACGGCCGGACCAGGATTGAATGCCCCGAACCACTCGAGTGACCTTCCAGGCGAGTACCTTTTATGGCTTTTCTGGGCCCCTGATTCTCGTACTTTGCGTTTGATCTTTAAACCATGCTTCAACATAGATTATCCACGCCTAAGTAGCTTTTACTATTACCATACTATTCACGTTCAACGTGATTAGGGTTACCAGTAACATTGCAACGTTGGTAATTATTGCGCGACCGATAAGTTACATAGAGTCATCTTGGTTTCTGATTTTTAACTACTGTGATATGTACGCTTGCCATTATTCCCTGTTTCCCATACTGTGATATATACATGTTCATCGTCATTTTATGATTTTAACTCTGTGATACACTCGATATTACATCAGATAGTCTGTTGGTATTGCCTTGTTTTGCAATTAATAAACTTGTTTGTAAACCCTTTTGAACTTACCGCTTGGTGTGAGAGAGTTTCATTCAACAAAGGTCGAGAAATATACTTTGAATTCACTGTTCAGACCTAGACTGATCAATTTCTCTTTCCAACTGGTTTCCGGATCCACCAGTCCACGAAGATCCGGTGGTGCTCCGTTATTTTTATTATTAATTAAAAATTAATCCAATTAAGGTGTAGTCTTAGGTTTGCTACAGCGCATTGAAGATGGAACGTGGCTGGGTCTTCCAGCATGACAATGATCCCAAACACACCGCTCGGGCAACAAAGAAGTGGCTCCGTAAAAATGCTTTTCAAGGTCCTGGAGTGGCCTAGCCAGTCTCCTTGCCTCAACCCCATAGAAATTTGTGGAGAGAGTTGAAAGTCCGTGTTGCCCCAAAACATCTCTGCTCTAGAGGAGATCTGCATGGAGGAATGGGCCAAGTTGAACCAAATTTATTGACCAAATACTTATTTTCCACCATAATTTACAATTAAATTCTGTAAAAATTCTACAATGTGATTTCCTGGATTTTTTTTTTCTCATTTTGTCTCTCATAGTTAAAGTGTACCTATGATGAAAATTACAGACCTCTCTCATCTTTCTAAGTCGGAGAACTTGCACAATCAGTGACTGACTAAATACTTTTTTGCCCCACTGTAACTGTGCATAAAAGATAAGCCTGTTAAATCCTAAAGTGGCCATTACTCTGCTATGGATGAGAAATGAAGAATTTTGAATTAATTGCATTAATTTTGTTTATGCTAATGTAAGTGATGCCTTTGCAAGTTTAACGAATGTCTTTGATTTAGTGGTCTAATGTACTATTGGTAGGTTATAGGATTAGAAGTGGCTAGCCAAAGAGCCATTCCACTGAATGGATACCTTTTCCATCCCTAGGATATTACATGTCTAGATAATTAATATAATTCACTGTAAAAATATTGTATTATTAAGAAGTGTCCTGCACAGTGTTGCAATTATAAATTGAAGGTCTCTAATTTAAATCATTAATACAAAACTACCAAGAACACTGAAAAACACTACTTGTTAATTGTCACTGGTCTTCTAACAATACATTTACAATGAAATATTGATTAATGAGATAATGATTAAAATTCTCCAGAAATCTTTTTTGTTTGCATTGTTGTCATCCCATATCCCATCTATAACAAAAATATTTTTTCAAAAGACATAAATAATATTATATTTTAAAATACATATTTTAGCCACGTTCCCAGGTTTTCACGCAGTCCTGTTACCCTAACGTATTCCTTCTTCTGAAAATCGCGGAACATACCACAACTCACATGTTCAGTAGGAAGCTGTATCATCTGGATCTTCTAAAGACCATGGGAATACCAAAAATAAAATAAGTTCTTTCTTATTATTTCATGTATATTTGATGATATTGTGACTATGACTGAGTAGGTCAATCATTATCCTGTTGGTAACCTATTACCCTGTTACCAAACGTTTCTTAGATATTATTTGTTTATTGTATAAATACCAATTTTTGGTAAATCATTAGAATGTGCTCTGTGTCCAGTGCTGTTAGTATGGACGCTCTGTGACTACATTTTATGCATCTGCTAATTCTGTGCTGAAAACTCAGTACTGAGTAACAGTAATTGGAAAAACCATGTAAAAATAAAATAATGTTCCTTGAGATTGACCAATACTCCTTATGAATAGTTAAATATGTGTGTTGTTAGGTTCCATGTTGAAAAACTATAGAAAATTAACTTTTCAACAAGAGTTGAAATGAAGTGAGGAGTTACAAAAAGCAAATGACACCATTTGGCGGGATGACTCAAAAACAAATGAGCTGTCATTATCTTCTCTGCAGCATGGCTGACTTTCTTTTACATATGTCCCTTATTCCATGGGAATAACTGAAAGAAACTGGCTCTGACTGAAAGGGTCTGACAGAATCTTTTGGAAAGTTGCTGGGGCATTATGGGAAATGTAGTGCCTGTAGTGAATGCTCAGCATCCAGTGTCCTTTAGTTTTGCTCAGCAATCCAGGATAAAATTTACTTTTTACCAGTGTGATTTTAGTGGGTCACAGCAACATTTTACTGCTGCATGTGTCCCAGTAAAGTGGATCTGATGACATTTTTCCACAAAATATTGACTAAATGTGTAATAATATCTAATAATGTAATTTTTCTAATTATAAAAAAAACATTTAGACAATAAGACAAAGAGGAAAGGGCGGACGAAAAGGAAAAGGCTTGAAAGGCTTTACAATTACAGATGGTAGTAGATGGTAATACTTCATTGGAAAGTGGTAGTTATTCTTAAATTCAAATGTCTATACTTAACCAAAATGTATCTAGAATTTATAAATGTGGTAACAGAAAATCTACATTTCGCTAAATTGAAAATGAAACAGGGGAGTAAGGATGGGGGTCTGTGGTTGTGTAATGAGAGAATGGGCTAATACAGAAACAGAAAGCAATTGGGACAAGACCATAACTAGTTAACTGTAAATTCACTTTTTTTAGAGTGAAAATGGAACAATGAGGTAGAGGAAAGACTTGTTTCCAAACCTGTGCTTCATTTTCCTTCAACAGCCGACGGGTTCGTGCCCCTCCCGGATCATCTGTGACGTTGAGCATCACCGTACTCCTCCTCTCCCATCCAATAAATGAGCCATCCGTGATACCCTCCACCATGTCTAGGAAATCCTCGTAGCCATGGTGTCGTGTAGTGACCACAGAGAAGGATGTCCAGTCGAACTCCTCCAGCACCTCGAAAATGACCTCCAGCTGCAGTGCCGTGGAGCATGCGAACTGCAAGTACACTGATCCACTCTCCTAAGGATGCAGGGAATTATTTTTAGCAGATCATGAAACCTCAACACTTGAGTTAAACAGATGATAGAAAATTTATCTTTGCTATGAAACTTAAAGGGCTCAATTTCTGTAATGGTTATGAAATTAAATTGTTATTACTGCATAGATTATGTTTAGGAAAGTATAGCCTAAGAGTAACATGGTACACAAGGTGTGTAGAAAGCCCCACCTTAATAAATTTGTTGCTCAACAACCAACCAACCAAGATTTATATGAAATATAAGGAGCCCAGGTTTTATCCCAGGTTTATACGCGACAAACAACGATGCTGTTAAAGTGGTACTTACTTTACAGACACCCTGTATAAATCCTTCTAAACATAGCAATAATTTTAGAGCAACAGAAGTCTTAATAAATATTATGAACCTTGCTAATAGGTTTAATGTCATTTTAATTTACTTTTACAAAATCAACTATCTGGGTAAATGGGGCATCGACTGAAAAGCAGTGAACAGAACATGAGGGTTAATTATGTATTGCCACCCAAAATCTCCCATCCCACCTCAGCCAAAGCTGCCACTGTTGAGTCCTTGAGCAAGACCCTTAACCCACAACTGCTTGGCCTGTAAGACTGTACCAATTGTAAGTCGCTCTGGATAAGGGCGTCTGCTAAATGCTGTAAATTTAAATGTAAATGTTTGATGTGTTTTAACTAGTTAGCTACATTGCTTGTCCACCCCAAACTTCATTCTTCACTTTCTAATCATGTGATACTCTCCCACTCCTTGATTCTCCCACTTTATTCCTCGCCCTTCTACCATACTTGCTCTCATTGCCTCCCACTTATTAAGCTCAGTGCAGTCATTCCTTATACCCACACGGTGTGACGTAAGGCATTCGTTGTTATTCATAAGTCAGGTGACATTAGGTGTCCTTGGCTGGTTCAGCCTGCGAACGTTCTCTTCAGTTCCGCTCAAGAACCTGATCATTCCACTACGCAATAAAGGAGATTTATTACACCAGCACTCAGCTGTAAGGTTGATGGTGAAAAACAGCAGTGCCTCACTTGACACTTGCTAATGGAAAGAGCATACATCACCGTTGGTTTCACTGAAAATACGGAACATCATCTGTTTTGTGTCTGTGAGAAACCAGAGAGAGTCACAATAACAATTAGCCTAACTTCGTAATGCTGTGGTTAAAACATGAAATTGTGCGTTCCGAAAAGTAGAAGATCATTAGCATGCAGATGGTCTTTGCATGGTGCAGCTGCTGAAACAAGATATTATCTTTAATATTTTGATCAGAGAAAAGCAATCAAAATGTCTGCTTTAATATCCAGTCAACTGTGACTTTCAATAATGAATTTTACCATGAAGCACTAAAAAGGTTACCTTTGAGTATTTTTATTAACCTTGATAAAACTGATGGTTATGGAGTTGCATTTTGTTTCATTGGCATCATTAAGTCCAGGTATGCCTTTGTGTAGTTTTGGTTACTGCTGCCATATAAATCTCCGTGCTCTTCAAAGTGGCAGCAGGCCAGGGGTGCCCTCGTGTTACACTCATATGGATATCACCCATTTCTATTTTTTTTTTTTGCCTAGTTTCCTTGTGTATGTCTATAGCTCTTGGTTTGTCATCTCTTTGCAAAGTTTGTATTTCCAATAATGTACAATATTTTCAGCCATGGCAATGTTGTGGCAGTGCAGCTGCTGTGTCTCGCCAGTGTGACTAGTGAAACTGTAATGCAACCCTAGGCAATAAATTGAACTTACTGTTATTACTTATTCTAATTATTATTCAGGTAATAATATACATGTATGCGCTGTGTAACATCCATCCGATCAACGGCTGTTCGCTTTAAGATCCTAGGTCTTAAGAATTATAATAGAAAATAGAAATCTGTCTTATATACATCTGAATGACTGAAAATTAATGACAGCAAACCAGAAAATAGACTCCCAGTCTTGAAGACAGAAAACAATAACATTCCTTACGGTTTTGTTATTGTTAATAGTTTCAAATTTTATAAAAGATACAAAGATAAAAGGGAATGGGTGTTGTCTTTATTTATTGTCATGTCAGCTGCAGTGGCCATTTCAGGACAAGCACAAGGTTACGTTGAAACTAGTCTTACACACACACTGGGCCAATTTAGTGTAATCATTTAACCTAATGCATGTATTTTACAAATATAATAATTACTGTATTGTACGGTGTTTCATGCTGTTTTAATTAATATTATTGTTTAAAATAAAACTTCATTTTTGATGTTGTGTATTGCTTTTCGATCTGAGACATTTTATTCACATTAATAGTTGTATATATGAATTCACAGTTTATTTGTATAAATCTGTGATTTTGAACCATCCTTGATCAAATAAATCATCTCCTCTCTCTGGAAGCATCATTTTCACTATTTAAGAACATACACTACATAATATTTACTGTTTGAGAAAAAGGTTTAAGAATAAAAGGTAAAACTGGACAGTTTGTGTTAAATGAACTGAATGTGTTTAATAAGGGTTACAATGCTTTAGCACTTAACTCTTGGTTGATTTTGCTAGCTTTTTCATTGTTTTACTGAGTAATTCCTGTTAAAGAAAAATATGGAGTCTTGAAAGAGATTAAATCATGACAAGAACAAGATCTTCCCAGATGTGGAATGCATCTAAAACCAAAATCTCTGCTTTGACTCCTTTAACCTCAGAAGTGTCTCATTTTTGTCTAATGCTATTTCTCCTTAGCATTTTTTGGAGAAACATATATGACAAAGCTTATCTTTAAATGAAAGGGTAAGACATCAAAGATCAACATTTGAGCAATAATATTTTCCACTGGGAAGTCATTTTGTGACACAGTTTAAAACCAGGATTTCAGTTCGGGTATTTCAAATACATTTTTATGCAGTCTTGTGACTGCATTGAAGCACCTTAAATCCTTATGCAAATTTAAGTTTAGGAGCTACTTAGCAGGAAAAGGCCCAGAGAGCTTACAGTGGCACTCCAGATTGCAGCAATGTATAACTGAAATAGGTCAGGTTGCATCTCATACAGCAACAGCATTACCGAACATAAGAATCAAATCAGAAATACGTTGCAGACATTTTGTGAAGTACACATACAAGCTTGAGCTGTACCCAATTTATCTCCAATTCTCTTCTGATGCTAAGGTATATTTGTCAAGCGGCTGCTCTATACAGTTGCAATAAAAAGTTTTCAAACCATTTGTCACTACAGGGATTGCTTGATTAGATCAGGGATAACCACACTCCGGATAAGCTAACAACACACAAACATTTGTACTTTTATTGGTGGAGTATGTGTTTATGTCTAGAGCATGTGAACCTATGGGCTTAAGACTGGTCAAAACTCCAAATGATGAGATTGTTGGTTG
The DNA here is from genome assembly GCA_025084515.1 of Ancistrus triradiatus. Lineage (NCBI taxonomy): Eukaryota > Metazoa > Chordata > Actinopteri > Siluriformes > Loricariidae > Ancistrus > Ancistrus triradiatus. Next base: position 86,734 of record JAJAGP010000889.1, on the reverse strand, counting down.
CACATATGCAATATAAAACACAAATATAAACTTGGTCATCACTACAGGCATACACAACAATTGCAGAGATTAATTAAAATGGAAAAGACTATAATAAACATTTGTAAAAACCCGTGTTCATCAATTCATCAAACTCCTTTACAAGTAAAGGAAATTCAGTACTCTTGCTAAACTACTGTTTCTGCAGGAGTGGGTATCTGGCAAGAGCACATTGTGCAGTGCTAAAGAATGTGAAAATTACCCCAGGGTAATGGCAAAAGACCTTAATTAAAAACTGTCTTAAAAAAAAACATTCACGTTGAACGTCTCTCAGCACGTTTGGAAAAGGCTACCTGGATGTTACACAATGTTCTGAAGAAAGGCAGAAATGGACAACATGCAGGATTTTCTACATTTTAATTTACACTATATGGACAACTACACATTACACCAACAGAAGCTCTTATGACATCCCTTTCTACATCCATAGGCATTAATAATGGAGTTGGTCCATGCTTTGCAGCTATTGCTGCTTCACTCTTCTGGGAAGGCTTTCTATACGATTTTGGACTATGTCTGTGAGGTTAGAATTTTGGTCATTCATCCAGAAGAGCATTTGTGAGGTCAGACACTGATGTAAGATGAGAGGGACTGACTCGTAATATTCGTACTAGTTCATCCCAAATGTGTTTGATGTAGTCGAGGTCAGGACCCTGCTTTTGTGCACTGGGGCACAGTCATGCTGGAGCAGAAAAAAGGCCTTCCCAAAACTGTTTCCATAAAAGAAACATACAATTGTTCAAAATGTGTTGGTATGCTGAAGCAATAAGGTTTCCCTTCACTGGAATTAAGGGCCTCGGCCAAACCCTGAAAAACCTCCACATAACATTATCCCTCCTCCACCAAATTTTACAGCTGGCACAATGCAGTTAGGCAGGCATGTGTCAAACCTAGACTCATCCATCAGACTGCCAGATAGAGAAGTGTAATTCCTCACTTCACAGAACACATTTCCACTGCTCCAGAGTATAGTTGCGGTGTGCTTTACATCACTACATCTGACGCTTGATTGTGCTTGGTGATGTAAGGTTTGCATGCAGCTGCTTGACCATGAAAACCCATGCCATTCAAGCTCGTTCATGCCAGACGAGGTTTGGAACACTGCAGTTATTGAGCCAGCAGATAATCTGCGACTTTTATGCACTATGCACCTCAGGTCTGCCAATTTGTGACCGAGTTGCCATGGTTCCCAAATGCTTCTACTTTTCAATAATACCAATATCTAGGACGGAAGAAATTTCACAATCTGACTTTGAAACAGTGGCATCTTATTGCAGCATTTTCAGCATCCATGGCTGTTTAACGAAAGAAGTAAGGTTATATCAACACACAAGGCTATATCAAAGTAGCCATACAGTGGGGCAAAAAAGTATTTAGTCAGCCACTGATTGTGCAAGTTCTCTTACTTAGAAAGATGAGAGAGGTCTGTAATTTTCATCATAGGTACACTTCAACTATGAGAGACAAAATGAGAAAAAAAATCCAGGAAATCACATTGTAGGATTTTTAAAGAATTTAATTGTAAATCATGGTGGAAAATAAGTATTTGGTCATCCACAAACAAGCAAGATTTCTGGCTGTCACAGACCTGTAACAACTTCTTTAAGAAGCTCTTCTGTCCTCCACTCGTTACCTGTATTAATGGCACCTGTTTGACCTCGTTATCTGTATAAAAGACACCTGTCTACAGCCTCAAACAGTCAGACTCCAAACTCAACCATGACCAAGACCAAAGAGCTTTCGATGGACACCAGGAAGAAAATTATAGACCTGCAGCAGGCTGGGAAGAGTGAATCTACAATAGGCAAGCAGGTTGGTGTGAATATATCAACTGTGGGATCAATTGTAAGACATACAAGACCATTGATAATCTCCCTCCGCTCTGGGGCTCCATGCAAGATCTCATCCCGTGGGGTCAAAATGATTCATGAGAACGGTGAGCAAAAATCCCAGAAATACACGAAAAAAGGAAAAAAATTCAGGAATGACCTGCAGAGAGCTTGGACCAAGTAACAAAGCTACCATCAGTAACACACTACGCCGAGAGGGACTCAGATCCTGCAGTGCCAGGCGTGTAACATTGTGGTCAGATGAAACTGAAAATAGAACTTTTTGGTAAAAACTCAACTCGCCGTGTTTGGGAGGAAGAAGAACTCTGAGTTGCGCCATACCTACTGTGAAGGCATGGGGGGTGGAAACTCATGCTTTGGGCTTGTTTTTCTGCCAAAGGGGACAGGACGACTGATCCGTGTTAAGGGAAGAATGAACGGGGCCATGTATCGTGAGATTTTAAGCAAAAACCTCCTTCCATCAGTGAGAGTATTGAAGATGGAACGTGGCTGGGTCTTCCAGCATGACAATGATCCCAAACACACCGCTCGGGCAACAAAGGAGTGGCTCTGTGAAAAGAATTTCAAGGCCCTGGAGTGGCCAAGCCAGTCTCCAGACCTCAGCCCCATAGAAAATTTGTGGAAGGAGTTGAAAGTCCGTGTTGCCCCAAAACATCACTGCTCTAAAGGAGATCTGCATTTAGGAATGGGCCAAAATACCAGCTACAGTGTGTGTAAACCTGGTGAAGACTTACAGGAAACGTTTGACCTCTGTCATTGCCAACAAAGGTTATGTTACAAAGTATTGAGTTGAACGTTTGTTATTGACCAAATACTTATTTTCCACCATAATTTACAATTAAATTCTTTAAAAATCCTACAATGTGATTTCCTGGATTTTTTCTCATTTTGTCTCTCAGTTGAAGTGTACCTATGATTAAAATTACAGACCTTTCTCATCTTTCTAAGTCGGAGAACTTGCACAATCAGTGACTGCCTAAATACTTTTTTGCCCCACTGTACATGCCCAGATCACACCGATTTAGCGCAGTCAATTAACCTAATGCATGTCTTGGACTGTGGGAGGAAACTGGAGCACCCAGAGTAAACCCACATGAAGTCCAAGGACAGGATCAAACCGGGGACGGTGGAGCTATGATGCGACTGTGCCACCCCAAATGTTTGTAAAGGCAGATGCATGGCTAGCTGCATGAGTTAATATACCTATGGCAAGGGGACTGAAAGAAACACCTAAATTCAAATATTAAGAATTGTGTCCCTGATCTTTTTTCCATATAGTGTATGTTTTACTCACTGAATTCAGTGGACGTTGATATTTCATACTGATTTCATTTCAGTTTTGTATGAATATTCTAAATAGATTTTTAGAAAAATAGGCAAGAAACCCCAGAATTTTCTAAATGTTCTATATTTATCTATTAAACACAGCACGTTTAGTAGATATGAAAAATCAAACAGCGTGTTATTCGGTTAGCCAGAATGTGTTTGCCTATAATTAGGACATAGTTCAGAATATATCCTCCAGGTAATTCCAGAGGGTTCACAAACTCTTTCTTGCAACTGTATATTCATTGCATTTATTAAAAGCTTACATAAAAATGATTTCAATAATGGATTATAGCGAAGAACAGAAAGAAAGATAACCAAGATTTCAGACAGCATTACATTTCATTACAGTACTACAGTTTAATAGCCTAAGGGGAAACACAGTTTTGCTGAGAAAAACAATTTACTAGTTTGAACACAGACCTGTTCCAATCAATTCAAGAGCCAGAACAAACAGTCAATGTCCATCTGCTCTCAAAAAATACAGCCACACCACACTTACTACAATACATAACAAAAATGCAATGGTTATTATTTGCTTATCAGTAGCTTCACCTATCCTTGATGATCCCCACACTGTGCTGACATATTTTCATTTTTTTAATGATCTAAGAGAACGGCTTTCACTGCTTACAAACCTACTAGACGTCTGAGTAAAATGCTTTCTCTCTTCTAGGGCTCTTTCTATTCCAGTAATATTTTTGTCCTTTACTCTCTTTCTCTCTCTTTGCATTTTTGCTTCTTCGGTATGCAACTCATTCCTCTGACTGCAGACCAACTGCAGTTAGACCAAGTGAAATCACACCAACTCTAACAGCAGTTTCTTTTTGTACACAAAATCACTAATCAATGTTAATACTATTTATTAGAAACTTACAGCTATACTTTCAGGCCTCATTTTTCAATGTAATATTGAGCTGTACTCAATGACCATAGCAATAATTTTTTATAGTGTGTTCTTTCTATGCAACCAAAAGCAAAGGTTAATAAAAGATACCATTCAAATCACATATATGAGATCATATACATTTCAGGAGGATCAGAATCAGTCCTAATGTTCTTGTAGATTTATCACAAAGCATTTTATGTTTTCAGTCAGAGGTTAAAGGATGCATCACAATTATGAAACAACTTTTCACCAAACATGGACCTGGAAAAATTTCGTTGAACTCTGTTTCATATGTTTCAAATGTGTGTATGAGCAGAGCTTGTGGAGTGAACATCCTGTCTTTAATGAGGCTGTCATCACAGCTTCACTAGATCTCATTATATAACCTTTATTCCCAGCACACATCTCTTCCTGTTTGGTTCCTGCATAAGCTTGTCCATGCATTCTGATTAGCGTTTGCACCTGTTACTAGTTTTTCTGTGTCAGCTCAGCCTAAAGTGTATGCACAAAAGGACCAAACTTAAAATTGCAAAATATTAAGCTTTTAATGCCCTAACAACAAATCATTGGTTAAATTCTTTTATCAAGAACTAAGAAAATGCAGTCCTGTGACCTGTGCCACTATTTGCTCGTCACTGCTCGTTGTTTCAGTGCACTGTTGGGGGGTAGCAAAGCTGTAAACAGGGAAATTCACTTACGAAGTCTTCTTGTACACAAAGATGAAAAGTAATTTAAAGATTTAAATGTTTGATACAAAACTCAAACTAAGACATTGTGCACTGTCTGCATTGTGGGACAGTGGTAGCTTAGCGGGTAAGGTACTGGACTATGGACCAGATGGTCCAGGGTTCAAATCCCACCGCTGCCAAGCTGTCACTGTTGGATCCTTGAGAAAGACCCTTAACCCACAATTGCTTGGATTGTAAGACTGTATCAATTGTAAGTTACCCTTACCCAGGGCGACTGCTAAATCCTGTAAATGCATGTTCAAATCTTCCATAATATCTTGTCTTGTTTTTTCTTAAAATATTAGTCGTTACTAGGTAATCTGCCACTCCTCATGCAGCCCATCACAAGTCTGAAAACAAGCTCTTAAATAGAAACAGGTAAAGATCTGCAGCTATTTTGAAATTTACAACATCCTAAACAGACAGCAAATCCCAATTTCACTATCAGCTATTAAGAGAATAGGTCTCAATTGAGAAACAACAGGTGATGTTGCCAGAAAGAAATGATCTATCTGTGGGCCCACAGTCTCTTCAAGCAGATAACCACTTACCAAAATGTACAGTTCTCAACGACATATAAAAGCCTTCAAAATTTGTCAGCAGAATCGAAATCCTCAGAAAACAAGAGTCTTTCAAGAAGAACAATAACCAGAAGGCTGTCTCAGATTTTGATCTAGAAAAAAAAGCATTGTTTAAAAGCTATTGCTGTCAAAGATACATCGAGGACAGAATTAAGGTTTATGGCAGAATACAGAAAGTTTGATTCAAGAGGTTCATCAGAGTTGTTTGGACTGAGTTGTCTGGTGAGCAGAGGTGACAATTAATGAAGTACAAGTGCAGGCTTGTTACTTCAGCTTTTATGAATCAATTTGCTTATCTAGTTGATCTATCTGTTTTTCTTTTTTATTTAGGCAATTCAAGCTAGGCACCTAATGAAGTGCAAATCGGACTCTTGAAGCATTGCAACTGCGGCGTGTAGTCATGTACCTCAGTTTATGTAACTTGACTCTAACTGCGCTTCACGATTTTAAAGGCATGGTTACAGGTACACTTCAACAGGCAAATACAATATATGGTACATCTATGAGAGACCACAGATATACTCTGATGATGACAGAGTCATGTGCGAAAGTATTAAACTTATAATTTATTTTAAACACATCTTAAGGTTCATCATCATGCATTCTACACCCCAAAAATAATTGCATACACTTTACACAGTTATGTCCCTGGGAATTCTTTAAATAAGATATTAAAATTATAATTGTATTATTATATTACTGTTATAATATTTTTAAACCATTTTCCATAATTTTGTTGTTTTTAATTAAGTCGTGTAGTGTTTAAAAAACTGGCCTACAAATGGTGAAGCTGCAGTTTGTTTCACTAACATGCAATGTCATTGTTTCATTGACAGATACAGTGGTGCTTGAAAGTTTGTCAACCCTTTAGATTTTTCTATATTTCTGCATAAATATGACGTAAAACATCATCAGATTTTTACACAAGTCCTAAAAGTAGATAAAGAGAACCCAGTCAAACAAATGAGACAAAAATATTATATTTGGTATTATATTTTATTTATTGAGGAAAATGGTCCAATATTACATATTAGTGAGTGGCAAAAGTATGTGAACCTTTGCTTTCAGTATCTGGTGTGACTCCCCTGTGCAGAAATAACTGCAACTAAACGTTTCCTGTAACTGTTGATCAGTCCTGCACACCGGCTTGGAGGAATTTTAGGCCATTCCTCCGTACAGAACAGCTTCAGCTCTGGGATGTTGGTGGGTTTCCTCACATTAGCTGCTCACTTCAGGTCCTTCCACAACATTTCGATTGGATTAAGGTCAGGAGGACTTTTGACTTTGGCCATTCCAAATCAGTAAACTTTTCTTCTTCTTTAACCATTCTTTGGTAAACGACTTGTGTGCTTAGGGTCGTTGTCTTTGCTGCATCTTGCTCCACCTTCTTTTGAGATTCAGTTCATGGACAGATGTCCTGACATTTTCCTTCAGAATTCTCTGATAGAATTCAGAATTCATTGTTCCATCAATGATGGCAAGCTGTCCTGGCCCAGATGCAGCAAAACAGGCCCAAACCATGATACTACCACCAGCATGTTTCACAGATGGAATAAGGTTCTTATGCTGGAATGCAGTGTTTTTCTTTCTCCAAACATGACGCTTTTCTTTTAGACCAAAAAGTTCTATTTTGGTCTCATAGGTCCACAAAACATTTTTCCAATAACCTTCTGCCTTGTCCACGTGGTCTTTAGCAAACTGCAGATGAGCAGCAATGTTCTGTGTGGAGAGCAGTGGCTTTCTCTTTGCAACTCTGCTATGCACACCATTGTTGTTCAGTTTTCTACTGATGGTGGACTCATGAACATTAACATTAGCCAATGTGAGAGAGGCTTTCAGTTGTTTAGAAGTTACTTTAATTTCCTCCATTTGTACACAGTCTGTCTGACTGTGGATTGGTGGAATCCAAACTCTAAAGAGAAGGTTATGTAACCTTTTCTAGCCTGATGAGCATCAACAACTCTTTTCCTGAGGTCCTCAGAAATTTCCTTTGTTTGTGCCATGATACACTTCCACAAACATGCTTTGTGAAGAACAGACTTTGATAGATCCTTGTTCTTTAAATAAAACAGGGTGCCCACTCACACCTGATTGGCATCCCATTGATTGAAAACACCTGAATTTCACCTTCAAATTAACTGCTATCTAGGGGTTCACATACTTTTGCCACTCACTAATATGTAATATTGGATCATTTTCCTCAATAAATAAATGACCAAGTATAATATTTCTGTCACATTTGTTTAACTGGGTTCTCTTTATCTACTTTTAGGACTTGTGTGAAAATCTGATGATGTTTTAGGTCATATTTATGCAGTAATATAGAAAATTCTAAAGGGTTTACAAAGTTTCAAGCTCCACTGTAACTATTGTTTGGATTAAATACATTAAATAAATACTGTATTACTGAATACTGGCATGCCTAGTTATGAGCAATTTAGCAACATTTATAAAATAAATTCTATAAAATAATTTTGTATATGTTGGTTCCTCATGTCTAAAGTTTTTATTTATTTATTTATTTATTCATTTATTTTGCTGTAGTTGGCTAGTTTTTTATGTTTCAGATGTTTCATGTTGGGTGGCTCGATGGTTAGCACCATCACCTCACAGTAAGAAAGTCCTGGGTTTAATCCCAGCTGGAGTGACCTGGGTCCTTTTTTTGTGACCCACACAATTAGTATTAGTACAATTACATTAGTAGTACTATTACTTAAGTAAAGAACTTGAATACTTCCATCACCTCTGATGGTGAGAAACACCACAAGGCAAGGCAAATTTAATTATACAGAATCTTTCATACACCATGGCCAAGTGCTATATCTGTGTTAGTTATAATGCAGCGTTACACCTCCGTACTCAGACAGGAACTATTACCCACTAACGATCACCATGTCATGTATTGTCCCTGACAAAATGTGATTTTCTTATTGGTCATGAGTAGTGTTAGATTTTCATGCAATCAAGTTGTCTGTTCCAGTGTGCTAGGTCAACAATTGTCAAAGTGACCGTAGGGTTTATATTAAAACCCACAAAAAACAAACCCTTTGCGAATTACAGGGACTCGAACCCTAATGAATGAATTCCCAAAATAACTCTATATAGATAATATCAGCAAATGCACTTAACCAGACTTGGGGCTTTCCAACAGAGTCTTGAGCCTCTGAGATACAGACTGTCTCTTGTAGTACATTAAAAGGCAAAGTGAAATTGAAGAAAGCAATCCATTCTAAACTTACAAAAACCCACAGAGAATAGATGAACTAATTAAATAATACATCCAACAATTATATTTTTAAACCCTAGTTTTAATCTTAATTCAAATACAAAGAAACATCTTATTTCATTGATTTGCCACTTCAGAAGCATACCCGATTGACATGAGCAGGATTTATTTCCCTTTGGAATATAAAAGCTTTGCTATTGATAGTCTTGAGCATGTAAGATACAAATGAGTGTCTGTAGTGGCATGTTACAGGGCGGATACTTAGCAGTTGGAAGTACTCACTCTTAAAGGAAATATAATACTACTACCACTACTACTAATAATAATAATAACAGCAAAGCCTTTTGTCCACCCCCCCACACAGGATCACGGAGGAGGCCCTGGATCCTAACCCTGAATTGACTGGGCACATTCACACCCTGGACGAGGTCTCATAAATGCACTATTCAACCTTCTCATTGCACTCCCCATCCAGGATTTGAAGCAAGCCTTCAGGGACTGCCGTTTTAGAAGCTAGCCCTTACCACTGAGCCACTGGAGCTCATTTAACAATAATGTTAGTTTTTTATTATTATAAATCTTGTTTTTTTCCTGTTTTTCCCCCATTTTTTTTGGTCAGGATCATGAATGTTATCCTGAGGCAATCAGGAAGAACACAGGATGCATCCAGAAGCATGCCCTGGGTTCCATTTCAGGGCCAGGATTGGCCACTGTTCCAGTGCCTGGGCATGATCACCTGATGAGTCTCTCCTCTCTGAAGCACAAACAGTTGTGCCTCTGTGTGATGCCTGACCTGGATGGAAGACACCTCCAGGAATTAAACCTGACACACCATGGTGGTGGGCTAGTAAATTAACCCTATTATTAATGTTATTGTCATTATTATTGTTATTACTATTACTATTATTGTGAATCTCATTCTACCTAAACCTATTTAGGAAAAATAAATATTAATGTATTTCACAGTACGCCACAAACAGGCATTCTGCGCCATAATTGTAATTCACTGCCTTCTGCTTTTCTATTATTAAGCCGGATCAATGTACTAAGTTCCTAGCTATATTTGCAGCATTTAAGTGCATCATGTATTTAATTAGTGTCATAATTAAAACGATTAAGTAACTCCTCCGTGCTCCTGTTGCCAGTTTCGTAGCACATAAGAGTAAACCTCTGGAGAGGTGCCCTGTTCAGGCTTGCGTTACCTCCGCACCCGCTAATTCACAAGAGAGCACTCAACACAGTTAATTAAAGCTTAAATGTGAACAAATCCAAATTGTGCATAATAATGTATGAAAGAAGGGTATTGATTTGAGTGGTGCAGATAAAACCAGAGCCTTGCATTTCATTGGTCAGATCAGTGTGACTGAAATCACACAAAATGGCAGTCTGTAGTGAAGTGGAACTGGCATGAGGGCCAAAGATTAATTATTCATTGTTTTTTCAGGAATCCTTACAAAGAAGCCTAAACTGTGCTGTGGTAAATAAGTGAAATTCAGTATATGACAATCTGATGGTCATACAAATGGAAAGCATGTAATGGCACCATATGGCTAAAGGAGAGGTATGTGCTTTCAAATGTACTGTCAAATTTCACTTTGAATATTCCACTGAAAATCCCAGAATACTAGCTTAAATAGATAGCGTGTGCATACGCTCACACACACGTACGCATCCCCCCCCCCCTCCTTCTATAGTTGAGGGGAATTTCCTTTGACATAAAATTACTGTAGCTAATTAATTCTACACCTGATCATAACCTTAACCTCAGTAACCTGAAGCAAATCTGCTGGCATGCTCCCTCTCATACCTATATGCATATACATATATAATGCATATGCAACTCCCCTTCACACTTACCAGCACAACTGGTAAAGATGAGCATGAAGCGTTACAAGAAACTCATTATTATGCTTGGAGTGAGGAACAAGGACTGAGATGGACGTAAGCGCAAGTAGGGAATTTTTATTGACAAGACAAGACATGGTGAGAAGATTCAGCCTGGCATACTAAACGATGCTTATATACAGATGCACCGAACCAGCAAACACACAAGAACACAAGAAGGGATGCACAGAGAGACAGGAGGCTAACACTGATGCAATACAGATACAAAGAAAACTGGGGCTAATACATAAGGCTAGTGAAAACACAGAGGCTGTAGACAGGAAGGCACACAACACAAGCTAACCGCTAAAGCTAATAAAAACAGTCCCTAGAGACAAGCAGCAAAGGCTAAGTACACAGAACAGTGCAACAGAGAGAAACATACAACATAAGCTAAATGCAGGGACACACAACAAACGCTAAGGTTTAAGAGCTAACAACATCCCACAGAGACTATATTTAAGGCCACACAACATTACACAAAATTAGACAGGCAAGCTGAAAAGGGACACTCTAAGCTAAAACGTTAAGCTAATCACGAAAGGCAAACACACTACAAAAGAAACAAAGAGCTAACACATGAGGACAAGGGTTGGCACACTGTGAGAAAAGGTGCGAGGGGACAGGGGGCAGGGACCAGAAACAACCAGCATGAGATTTACAAGACCAGACAATTACATGAACACTAGGAGGGGTTCTAAAAGAGGAGGAAAGTCAGCCATAATTGAGTAGCTGACTGTGGAAAGGGAAAAGGGACAGAAGGGAAACTATGCAGGATGATGCACGTAGTAGTAAGCAGCTCGAAAACTACATCATCCTGACATTCACCTTTTGGTGAATGTCCCACTGATAATCTCACACTGAAAATAAGAAACAATGTATTCCTTAATAGAAGCAAATTTAGAATAAGAAAAAATCAAGAAATCATTTTACAAAAACACGTGCCACAATTATTGCCACCTCTACATTAAATACTTCTCTTTGTCAACAAACGGCACTTAGTGCTCTCATAATATCTTATAATGTTGGAGAATACAGAGCAGGGAATTTGAGACCATTACTCTTACATTTACACAGAATCTCTCCATATTGCCTAGGTCCTGTCTTGTGCACTCTCTTCTTTAGCTTACCCCCCACAGGTTTCTATTGGAGTTTAAATCAGGGGGTTAGGATGACCATGGCAGAAGCTTGATTTTACCATTGGTTTGTCAATCTGAACATACATTCGCTGGCCACTTTATTAGGTACATGTGTTCAACAGCTCGTTGAAGGCAATATCTAATCAGCCAATGACAGGACATTTAGGCATGTAGACATGGTGAAGAAGACCTTCTAAACTTCGAAGTGAGCATCAGAATGGTGGAGACAGATGATTTAAGTGACTTTGAACAAAGCATGGTTGTTGGTGCTAGACAGGCTTGTCTAAGTAGATAGATGGATAGAGTACTATTCCCAAAGAGAAATTTCAGAAACAGCTTGAGAGTCACTTTTGGGAAACAGAACCCGGTCTTCCAAGTGACAGGTGGAGATACTGACCACTAACGCGTATTTGAGAAACTGCTGATCTACTGGAATTTTCACATACAGCCCGCCCAAAAAAGAGAAAATATCCATTGAGTGGCAGTTCTCTGTTCAAAATGCCTTGTTGATGCCAGAGGTCAAAGGAGAATGGGCAGACAGGTTTAGCTGATAGAAAGGTAACAGTAACTCAAATAACAGTCATTACAACCAAGGTATGCAGAAGAGCACCTTTGAATGCACAACACATCGAACCTTGTAGCAGATGGGCTACAGCAGCATAAGACCCCACTGGGTGCAGCTTCTGTCAGCCACAAACAGGCAACTGAGGATACAATTTGCATGGCTCACCCAATTTGGACAAAGGAAGATTGGAAAAATAAGTATCGATTTCTGCTGCATTCAGATGGTAGGGTCAGAATTTGGGTGTAAACAACATAAAGCATAGATCCATCCTGCATTGTAAGCAATGGATTCAAGCTGATGGTGTTGGTGTAAAGGTGTAGGGATATTTTCTTGGAACATTTTGGGCCCCTTGGTATCAATTGAGCATCATATAAACACCATCCCTTCATGACCATAGTGTACCCATCTTCTGATGCTCACTTAAAGCGATATGCCATGTTACAAAGCTCAAATCAAATCTGACTGGTTTCTTGAACATGACAGTGAGTTCACTGTACTCAAATGGCCTCCAGTCACCAGATCTCAGTCCAATAGAGTACCTTTGGGATGTGATGGAACGGGAGATTTGCGTCATTGATGTGCAGCCAACAATTCTGCAGCAACTGCGTGATGCTCTCATGTCAATATGAACCAAAATCTCTGAGGAATGTTTCCAGCACCTTGTTGAATCTTCTGTATGACCTATAAAGGGTGTCCAACCCAGTATTAGTAAATTATATCTAATAAAGTCACTCTGTGTCTGCATGTTTTGGATCCTGGTAGGAGATCCAATGATAACCCTTTTTTAGGTTCATTTCAGAGACAGACAGTTGTCGATTTTAAATGTCCATGATGCCTTCTACCATAACAAGGTTCTAGGGGCTTTTGGAGGAAAAACTGCCCCACAACATCAGAAACCCTCCGTCATACTTACCGGCAGGCATCAGGTTTTTTTCAGTGTAGTCACCCTTCTTTTTACACCAATCCCACCACTGGGAAGCTCAACTTTCATTTCATCTGACAAGAGTAAATGGATGAAGTCCCAGGAGCATTTAGCAAGTTCTATGTGCTTACACTTGTGGTTAGATGACAGGAAAGCTCATTTCCTTGTAAGCTTTCCAAATAATCTGTTGGAGGTCGCTTTTGATTGTAGTTTTGGAGAATTGGTGACCCTAAGATCCTACTTTGTTCTATAACTCTGCTTACTGTGCATGGTGGAAAAAAAAAAAAAACAAGTTTGTCATAGATCCAGTTGATTGGCACTACTAAGATACATTGTGATACGATGCATAGTCCGATATATTTTGATATGTCACATAGTTCACTGAAAATCTAAGAACAGCTGAAATACCAAATTACGGGGTACAGTCTGAGTCGTCTTAAAATATCACATCTCATTGCTAATTCAGCGGACAAATGGAATCAAACCCCTGTACTGTGACATCTACTGGAGGACTGGAGATCGTAGTTTACACTCCATTTAAAATGTGTTTTTTCTTCCTTAAGAAAAAAAAATATATATATTTTGAGTTGTCACGAAAATAAATACCGCAATATATTGCTGTCTCAATTCTTTAGCACAGCCCTAATTCTTACTGTTCCTTACTACTACATACTAGTCTTAGACTTATGACAGTCACCACACTTCCCTTATCGGTCGTGAGAAGGCAACTGAAGAGGAAGGAATGGATTCCTTGAGCAGCAGCAGTAGTGATGATGAAATGGCCTTTTTTCTTTTAAGCACTGCAACTAAACAACGTTCATATTGGGTTCACCCCCATTCTACAGAACAGACAACTACAGAGAGTTTCACTAACTCATTCAAGAACATTTTGCACACGAACATACTAGAATGCACTTTAACAAACACGACAACGGTTCCATAAAGTCACTGTGAGGTACTCACTGTCATCATTCCCCAGCCTTTCAGCTATACTCCGCCAGTTCTTTTCTGTAATTTCCACATTTTTATAGTCAGCGTGTTGCTTGTCATATAAGCTCTTGTGCCCTGCTACGAGCAGGATGAGCTGTTCTGTCGCCATCTTGACATTCATTTATTTGTGCTGCAGTTATGACAATGGAGCTCTGACTGGTCAGCCTGATTTTTAACTCATCTGAACAACACAGAAATTAGTACAGGCTCCAATTAAATTTTTTCTGTTAGTTTCGAAATCGGTGTGAAGGACAGCATTAATATGAGCATTCTATTTCAAAACTTGACGTGCCGTTTTTTCTCGACCATAAAATAATGGACTCAGTGTGAAAAGACCTTAAGCCTGATAACTGTCCAAAATGTCTAGCAGTCAATGATCACTCACCAAGAGGAACACTACAAAAATGTAGCCTGTGAGAGCCTTTTTATTGGGCAGCAGGGGAAGCAGTGTTATGCTCTCTAATGTCTAATCAGACCACACCTGTAGTCATTTACATATTTACCTGAAACCTAATCACTTGCCGAATTTTGTGGCAATCCGACATTTCTATCTGGGTGTGTTGTTGTTTTTTTTATTTTATGTAATTTTTTTGGTCAATGAGTATGTATGTATGTATGTATATATATATATATATATATATATATATATAGATATAGATATAGATATATATATATAGATATATATAGATATATATATAGTGGATATACACAGCATATGTATCCACAACCAACATGCTGGCCAAGTGGTCTCATAGGCTTGTATGTGGCTCCTATAATACATGTGAAGCCGTCAATCACTCCTTTTTTCACTCACTGTACCATTCCCATATTTCTCCAGTGGAGCTGCAGTTAGTATACAATATCACATCTTGTTAACAAATCGTAAGATTTACCATTTATTCACATTATGTACAATACATAAAGATAAAATAACAAGATGTGTTCTTATATAAAACAGCTTTGTATTCGTGAATGCAACTAAGTGCAGCACCAAGCTATAATCTAAGTCCAAGCTCCGAGTAATACTGGTGCAGATTTATTGACGTTTGAGCAGTCAATGAATCATCATAAAGAGCAGTTACGCTTCGCCATTAGATGAGATATTTTCTTCTGTGTTAAACACACCTGCTCATAATCCATTCACTGTCACCGAAGCTCACACATCTAGGCATGGCTCAAAATAATACATTAAAAGTCATTTGTCCAGAGTCTTAGTACTTCATCTTATTAAAATGATTGTGCATTACATACCCAGAGAGGCATGGGCTTCATTGAGTGTCTATTATCTATTAATATCAGAGGATTCAAAGGAGATGTTGTTCACTGCACACGTTACAGGAAGTAGTTTGAGTTTCATGAATGGACAGTGTGATATTGCAGTGAGATATCTGATTTGATTCACTAAAATATTGATATAATGGGTGGTGTAAATTCACTAGATGCAGGTGGAACCGCACCCTGTACAGGACGGCAATCCATCACAAGTCAAAAATTCAGCATATGGTGCTAAACACCCCCAGATAGTGATGCTTTGGTGAATGTATCAAAAATCACAGTGAGACCTACAGCACTGCAGCTCCTATGGCTCAGTGGTAAGAGCCAGATGCCAAAAACAGCAGATCCTAAAAATCTGAACTCAAACTCTAGACTGAGTTTCTGAAGTGAAGATCAAGTGTTGTGGTTACGGGACCCTGCAGCCAACTGGTGTTCCATCCAGAAAGCACTTTCACTTTTGCTAGATAAATTCTGTAGTAGGGTCTAGACTCGTACGACTGTAACCAGGAGAAGCAGGGTCATCTTGGGTTCCACCTTCTGCCCTATGCTGCCAGTTAGGGCCCGGCACCCCACAACCCTGACTCAGTTTAAGCGGATATTAAAAATGAATGTATGAATGACTTTTGTTGCTTTTTAATATGGATTAGAAGATTATTTTCAGGACTTATATCAACAATTGTTAACCCTGGTTGTTTGGTCTACCATGATAGAGTAATAATGATATATGGTCATATCTTTATTATATCGGCCTTGGTGATATCACTTTTTGAAGGAGTGTGTGTGTGTGTGTGTGTGTGTGTGTGTGTGTGTGTGTGTGTGTGTGTGTGTGTGTGTGTGTGTGTGTGTGTCGGGGTGGGTGGTACTGGACCTATTCAAAAGCACGGGGCACCACGTGGGAACTAAGCCTGGTTCCGGTCCATCACAGGGCACACATATACACTTCACTCTTTCACTTTAGTGACTCCAATTCCGTCTTTGGAATTTGGGAGGAAATGCACTATACAGACAAATGTTTGTGGATACCCCTTCTAATTATTCAGCAACAGATTCATAATATACTTGCAAAGCAGACATTTCTGGATTCTCTATAAACAAACATTGGCAGTAGAATGGGTTGCACGGACTACCCCAGTGACTCTCAATGTGACACTTTTGTAGGTTTCCTCTTCCAATAAGTCAGTTTATCAACTTTCTGCCCTGCTGTCCTTAAACAAAGTCCATAGAAAATTGGTTTGCCAACTTTGATCAAGAAATTGGCTGGCTTCCACAGAACCTTGACCTCAGCACCTTGAAAATGCCCTGGAATGCCAAAAGTGAGCTGGGTCATTTGTCTTATGGTATTTGTCTGGAGCTATTGTCTAACATCAGAAGCCATACTCACACTCATGCTCCAAATTCTAGTGGAAAGCCCTTTAGATGAACAAAGGCTATTGTAGCAGCAGATACATACTAAGATCCATACTAATACCCATGAGTGTGTCTACATGCACTTAATAATCTGATCATAGTGGATTTCTGCAGTTACCTGATTACTCAAGTGGTCATGTATACAGCATACTTAAGTAATGTGATAAAGAAAGCTGGATTTTTATCAGTAATCTGATTTCTCATAGCATGTACAGTGTGGCAAAAAAGTATTTAGTCAGTCACTGATTGTGCAAGTTCTCCTACTTAGAAAGATGAGAGAGGTCTGTAATTTTCATCATAGGTACACTTCAAAGTGAAAAAAAAAAATCCAAGAAATCACATTGTAGATTTTTAAAGAATTTAATTGTAAATCATGGTGGAAAATAAGTATTTGGTCAATAACAAAAGTTCAACTCAATACTTTGTAACATAACCTTTGTTGGCAATGACAGAGGTCAAACGTTGCTTGTAAGTCTTCACCAGGTTTGCACACACTGTAGCTGGTATTTTGGACCATTCCTCTATGCAGATCTCCTCTAGAGCAGTGATGTTTTGGGGCAACACGGACTTTCAACTCCCTCCACACATTTTTTATGGGGTTGAGGTCTGGAGACTGGCTAGGCCACTCCAGGACCTTGAAATGCTTTTCATGGAGCCACTCCTTCATGGCCCGAGCGGTGTGTTTGGGATCATTGTCATGCTGGAAGACCCAGCTACATTCCATCTTCGTGACTCTCACTGATGGAAGGAGGTTTTGGCTTAAAATTTCACGATACATGGCCTTGTTCATTCTTTCCTTAACACGGATCAGCCATCCTGTCCCAAAGCATGATGTTTCCGCCCCCATGCTTCCCAGTAGGCATGGCGTTCTTGCGATGCAACTCAGCATTCAAACACGACGAGTTGAGTTTTCACCAAAAAGTTCTATTTGGTTTCATCTGACCACATGTTATTCTCCCAATCCTCTTCTGGATCATCCATATGCTCTCAGGCAAACTTCAGGCGGGCCTAGACATGTACTGGCTTAAGCAGGGGGTTACTCCTGGCACTGCAGGATCTGAGTCCCTCTCAGCGTAATGTGTTACTGATGGTAGCCTTGTTTCTTTGGTCCCAGCTCTCTGCAGGTCATTCATCAGGTCCCTCCGTGTAGCTCTGGGATTTTTGCTCCCCATTCTCATGATCATTTTGACCCCACGGGATGAGATCTTGCGTGGGGCCCCAGATCAAGGGAGATTATCAGAGGCCTTGTATGTCTTCCAGTTTCTTACAATTACCCCCACAGTTGATTTATTCACACCAACCTGCTTGCCTGTTGTAGATTCACTCTTCCCAGCCTGGTGCAGCTCTACAATTTTCGTCCTGGTGTCCTTCGACAGCTCTTTCGTCTTGAGTTTGGAGTCTGACTGTTTGAGGCTGTGGACAGGTGTCTTTTATACAGATAACGAGGTCAAACAGGTGCCACTTGTTACAGGTAAGTGGAGGACAGAAGAGCTTCCTACAGAAGAAGTTGCAGGACTGAGAGAGCCAAAAATCTTGCTTGTTTGTGGGTGACCAAATACTTATTTTCCACCATGATTTACAGCTAAATTCTTTAAAAATCCTACAATGTGATTTCCTGGATTTTTTTTTCTCATTTTGCCTCTCATAGTTGAAGTGTACCTTTGATCAAAATTACAGTCCTCTCTCGTTTTTCTAAGTAGGAGAACTTACACAATCAGTGGCTGACTAAATACTTTTTTACCCCACTGTATACCAGTTACCAGATTTGGCAGTCTGCGCATATATGCAGAGCAGCTAGCGGAAAGTCCGCTTATTATTACAGATTTTGCTTCTTTTTTGGGCTTATTTACATAGACCAGGTGGGAGATTCTATTGTGGCATCTGGCCACCCTAGAATTAAACGCGGAATCTGCTAAATGGCTATTGAACACTGTCGAGACACTGAAACGCAATATATACTCAAGAAAATGAAGAATTTGATTATTCGATATGATTAATTCAAGTTTACATCACATCTTTCTGTGAGATTACTCGCACTTGGTTGCAAAGTAGAGATCCGATTATTGCCTGAGTCATGTAAACCTGTAGGTTTCCCATTATCTGATTACTCAAGTGCATGTATACTCCTTGTTCGGAATACTGACAAAATCTGATTTTCTGAAGTGTATGTCAACACACTCAATGTTTTAAATCTAATTTATATAATGTCTGAGTACATGGGGGTAACTCATGGACACACAGGCAAAACATGCAAACTCCACACAGGCAATGGCTGGATCAGGAACTGAACCCCATTCTCCAGATCCATGAGGTGACAGCACAAACCACTGCACGAATGTGCCGCTTTATATGCTGGTGTTAATGTTAGGATCTGCATCCTTTCTGTGTTTTTGTGGTTGTGGGCGACCCGGACTACATCGCCCACAATTTCCTGAGCATTGGTGGGGACCTGAGTTGTGGTCCATCCGCTTGATAACTTTTGTCCTTTGAACTTACTAGGACTTTGAATTGCGGCTCTGTCCACTCGGGTTGTCCGCGGCTGCGTCCGCTGTGGTTTCTGTTCCCGCGGCATGCTTCCACTGTGTTTATTATGGCTTTGTTTACGGCGCCGTCCGCTTATGTTTTTGCTCTAGGCCGGCGTTAGCTTAGCAGCCGGCATAGCTTACTTCATGCTGACCCTCCGGGGTTTTCATGTTAGCTTCCTTGACTTCACGCTGACTCTCCGGGGTTTCAGGTTAGTTTTCATGGCTACATGCTACCTCCGTGTCCTCTCGTTAGCTTCCGTGGCTCACGCTAACCTCCGAGGCCCTCTGCGTGTTAGCCTCCGCGGTTTCACGCTTCCTCTGCAATTTCACACTAGCTCGCCGTAGCTTCAAGCTAACCTCCACGGCCCTCCGTTAGCCTCCATGGTTTCACACTAAAATTCGTGTCCTCTCATTTGCCGCCATGGCTCCATGCTACCCCCGCTACCTCCGGGGGTTTCTTCTTAGTTTCCTCTGCTTCATGCTGACCCCCCGGGGTTTCATGTTAGTCTGGATGGCTTCACGCTTACTTCCAAGGTTTCACGTTAGTGCCGGCGGTTTTCACGTAGGTCCTCCTAGGCAAGCGTTAGTTTTAACTAGGCTGGTTTCTGTTATTTATTCATTTGCTTTGTTATTATTATTAATTTTATTATTATTATTATTAATTTTATTATTATTATTATTATTATTATCATTATTATTGTCAGTGTCTTAGTTATCCGCCACGTTTTGCGTTCAGGTTTCGTATTTGCTGGATTTTGTGATTGCCTGAGTTTTGGTTGATTTTTTTATTTTTTTGTTGATAAACTGTTTAATTTCACTGAAACCTGCATCTTCGCCTGCCCCTGCTTCTGCACCATCACCATTCCCCCTTAACAGTTATATGTAGTTAAAACAAATTGTATAGGAGTTGTTTGAGTTGTGGTTTGTCACTCTTCTCAGTTGGTGCCACTACTTATGTATGGTTATGAAATTCTTATTACTAGTATGGACAAAATCAAATAAAATTTAATTGTGTATTGGGTTTAATAATAGATACATTTCTTACCTGTGGCTCCCTGCCAAGGCCAGCTCCGCCACCTACGGCCATGACAGGCACTCCAGTCTGTGCTGAGACAAACTCCAGCACGGGCGCCAGTGGTGCACGATCAGGAGGTGGTGGTTTCTCTTGCTCAAACACAAGACCCTGCAGTGGCGTGCTCCCCAGTAGCTCACACAGTTGCAGTAGCAGGCTACCCGGGCTACTCTCATTCACAGCCAGCCAGATGACGTTGGCTGGGCCCCACGGTGTCATCACACTTTCACCCACCTGTCCTGACCAGCCCGTGCCCACTCCTGCTCCTGCAGATGCTCCTGCGCCTGCCGCCGAGGCGCCCCCTACCCCTACACTCGTCTCCGGGAGAAGGGAGGAGCCTGAGTGGACCACAGCAATGTTGACTCCGCCTGAAGCCCCGCCCGAGTCCCTCTCTCGCTCCCGGGGGCGGAGCAGTAGCGGGGGGGACGACCACGCCGGCCCGCTGCATGCTAGCACGGCCAATAGGAGTGAGACAGCAGGCTGTACCGCCATGAGGAGGTGTGAGAGATGGTGGGTGTTAGTTCAGGTAGACAGCCTGATGAAAAGGGAAGACAGAGATGGAAAATGTCATTAAACAACACAAACTTTTACAGACAGAAAAAATGCACAAACACATTTGCACAAAACTACAGACACAGTACAGCAGTGATGATGGCTCTTATTCATTAAAGTAGTATACAGTCTTATTTTATCTGTATCTATAGGATCAAACTCATGTCTGATGTATGTAAATTTAATCATAGTAACCATGTTCGATTTGCAGTGAAGTCAAAAAAATGTTATGTATTGTATAGTATTCTAAATATAATAAAATACCTAGACCCAGAGAATGTCAAAGAAATTTTGGGAATACTGGGTGCAAGGTGGCAATGTACAGTCTGCCAGCCCCTTGTAGAGAATCACTCATTTATGCTCACTCACCCAACATGAAAGGATAATTGTTTGTTTGTTTGATGTCACTATCAGCACCAGTGGCCATTTCAGTAACACACAAGTTACATCTACAGTGGGACAAAGAAGTATTTAGTCAGCCACTGATTATGCAAGTTCTCCTACTTAGAAAGATGAGAGAGGTCTGTAATTTTCATCATAGGCACACTTCAACTATGAGAGACTAAATGAGAAAAATTTTTTTTTTAAGAATTTAATTGTAAATAATGGTGGAAATAAGTTTTTGGTCCCCCACAAACAAGCAAGATTTCTGTCTCTCACAGACCTGTAACTTCTTCTTTAAGACGCTCTTTCTGTCCTCCACTCGTTACCTGTATTAATGGCACCTGTTTGACCTCCTTATCTGTATAAAAGACACCTGTCCACAGCCTCAACCAGTCAAACTCCAAACTCAACCATGGCCAAGATCAAAGAGCTGTCGAAGGACCACCAGGAGAAAATTGTAGACCTGCACCAGGCTGGGAAGAGTGAATCTACAATAGGCAAGCAAGTTGGGTGTGAATAAATCAACTGTGGGAGCAATTGTAAGAAAATGGAAGACATGCAAAAACCATTTGATAATCTCCCTCGATCTGGGGCCCCACGTAAGATCTCATCCCATGGGGTCAAAAATGATCATGAGAACGCTGAGCAAAAATCCCAGAACTACACGGAGGGGCCTGATGATGAACTGCAGAGAGCTGGGACCAAAGTAAAAAGACTACCATCAGTAACACCACTACGCAGAAAGGGACTCAGATCCTGCAGTGCCAGGCGTGCCTCCTGCTTAAGCCAGTACATGTCCAGGCCCGTTCTGAAGTTTGCCAGAGAGCATATGGAATGATCCAGAAGAGGATTGGCTCTTTTTCTCTCCACAGGGGACAGGAGCACAACTGATCCGTGTTATTGAAGAATGAACGGGGCCATGTATCATGAGATTTTAAGCCAAATACCAGCTACACATGGTGTGCCAACATGGTGATGATGTTTGCCCCACTGTCATTGCCAACAAAGGTTATGTTTTATTGAGAACTGAATTAACTTTTGTTATTGACCAAATACTTATTTTCCACCATAATTACAATAAAATTCTTTAAAAATCCCTACATTGTGATTTCCTGGATTTTTTTTTTCATTTGTCTCTTATAGTTGAAGTGGTACCCAGCCTTTTTTTGCTCACAGGTTACAACATGAACACTAGTCTATATATACCACATGTGGTGCTTAAAAGTTGGTGTGAACCCTATAGAATATTCTATCATTTCAGCATAAATATGACCTAAAACATCATCAGATTTTTCACACAAGTACCTAAAAAGTAGATAAAGAGAATCCAGTTAAACAAATGAGACAAAAATATTGTCCTCGGTCATTTATTTATTGTGGAAAATGATCCAATATTTGCATATTTAGATTAATAATAAATGGAGGAAATTCAAGACCATTGTTACCCTCCCCAGGAGTGGTCGACCAACAAAGATCACTCCAAGAGGCAAGGCATGTAATAGTTGGTGAGGTCACAGAGAGGACCCCAGGCTAACTTCTAAGCAACTGAAGGCCTCTCACATTGGCTTATGTTAATGTTCAATGAGACCACCACTAAAAGAAGACTGAACAACAATGGTGTGCAATGCAGGGTTGCAAAGAGAAAGCCACTGCTCTCCAAAAAGAACATGCTGCTCGTCTGCAGTTTGCTAAAGATCACATGGACAAGCCAGAAGTTATTGGAAGAATGTTTTGTTGACGAATGAGACCAAAATAGAACTTTTTGGTTAAAAGAAAAGCGTTATGTTTGGAGAAAGGAAAACTCTGCTTTACAGCATAAGAACCTTAATCCCATCTGTGAAACATGGTGGTGGTAGTATCATGGTTTGGGCCTGTTTTGCTGCAATCTTGGCCAGGACGGCTTGCCATCATTGATGGAACAATGAATTCCGAATGATATCAGAGAATTCTTAAGGAAAATGTCAGGGGCATCTGTCCATGAGATGAATCTCAAGAGAAGGTGGGTCATGCAACAACCCTAAGCACACAAGTCCGTTCTACCAAACCTTCTATCAATGGTTAAAGAAGAATAAAGTTAATGTTTTGGAATGGCCAAGTCCAAAGTCCTGACCTTAATCCAATCGAAATGTTGTGGAAGGACCTGAAGCGAGCAGCTAATGTGAGGAAACCCACCAACATCCCAAAGTTGAAGCTGTTCTGTTTGGAGAAAATGAGCTAAAATTCCTCCAAGCCGGTGTGCAGGACTGATCAACATTACAGGAAACGTTTAGTTGCAGTTATTGCTGCACAGGGGGGGTCACACCAGATACTGAAAGCAAAGGTTCACATACTTTTGCCACTCAGTAATACGTAATATTGGATCATTTTCCTCAATAAATAAATGACCAAGTATAATATTTTTGTCTCATTTGTTTAACTGGGTTTTTTTTAACCCAAGCACCACTGTACTACTGGTGTGGTGTTGTATACACACACACTCAAGTCAGGCCAATTTTAGCATAAGCAGTTAACCTAATGCATGTCTTTGGGAGGAAACAGAAGTATGCAGAGTAAACCCGCACAGACACAGGGAGGACATGCAGACTCCACACAGAAATTACCCAGGCCACTCCATCCTGGGATTGAACCCAGGACCTTCTTTCTGTAATGCGATGGTGCCACACACCGTGCCACCCCAATGGATAATGAAGAGCAGATCAGGGTAACACACGTCACAACTTTCCCCACTGTGGTTTCGATATCTATCTATCTATCTATCTATACATATATATATATATATTTATATATATATATATATATATATATATATATATATATAGCAGGTCAGCATAAGTAATTAAATAGGACTTTTTTGGGGAGTTTTGAAGCAGGCAGATTGCACAATACAGCCGGTAAACAACACACACGGGTTAGAAATGTCGATATCTTAAAAAGTTTAGTAACTCATAAATGCGTAAAATGTATGTACTGTTATGTATTATTTTACTTGTACAGTATGTATTCAGACTTCTCTGGTACAAAGGGAGGGCAAAATAATTGTAGATGAATTTTGTGGATGTGAAAGGGATAAATGTATATATATAAAAAAAAGGTAGATACTTTAGCTAGAATTTATTTTTATCCTGGTCTTGGTTGCATAACATCTGAAGTTTATCATGAAATTCTCATGATAAACAAGTATGACAAGTATGCAAGCATGTACCCTGAACAGGGCATCAGTTCATTGCAGGGCTGGGTAGAGGTCTCTTTTGCAGCATTGGGAGATAATCCCCTCTCACCCTCAGACACAGCCGTGTCTGTGTTAAGCCTACCCCAGATGGAAGATGCCACTGGGACTCAAAACCAGGTCACCATGGTGGTGGGCTAGTGAAGTGCTGGGGTGTTTCTTAGCAGTGCTAGCGGAATTACAAGTTAGGACAGCTGAGTAAGGGGATTGCTCACAGAACCCTGACTAGATATTAACAGTACTTGTAGGTTAGCTGAGTAGGCTAATTGCTCAACTTTCATTATTGGGTGTATATCTTTCCACATTAACTGCTCTCGTTTTTTGTCATTTCTCATGCTTTGAAACTGGGACACATGTATTGTAGTCAGGGTATAGAAAACCATTAGCAAACACTGTTTCACAATCAGTATCTCACTCACACAAGAACTTGTAAGTATGAATATAAGTATGAATATACTGAATGTGCACTTCTAAACTGAACATAGTTAAACAATAAACAAGTTTTTAGCAATGTTTCTCACACAGCACATTTCAAATTCAAAATCTCAGGGCTATTTCCAAATTATGCTCCTCTGCTCCCGCTATGTTTTTTACAGACCAAGATGTCAGGAAATAGGAGTGGTTGATGTGTGATTATGCAGTTGTTCCTGGTATAGATTACAGATGATTAGAAAATCAAATGGGGATTTTCTACATCTAATGTATGTTTTCTTATTGAATTCAACAAATATTTTCAAATAGATTTTCTTTTGACAGCACTACAGGGCACAGCTATAAGCAAGCCCTAGATGGGATGCCAGTCCATTGCAGGAACAGCAGGGGTTGTTACTGAAGCACCAGTGGATGATCCCTCAACTGTGTATGTGACACCCCACCGCATATTAGAGCGTGGCTTCACCTCAGAGCATAAGTATGAAAATTCTAACTACATTATATGTCATTTGTAATGGCAAATCAGAATGTGCAGACCTGGAACTTCATCAGTACTTTAATTGAGTAGTACAGATAAATAAATAATTAACACATTGGGTCTTCATTTTGTTGTAAAAACTGTTGACAGCTAATATTATATTATGCTTTGACTTTTAATCTGTGTCCTTTTGAATGCAATTTATGTGGCTATAAGCACAAGACACACAAGACACAAGAACCTGTAACTGGTTTCAATTTGTGCCTATTTTTATTCAACATTAACTAATGGCCATTGTGTTTATGTGGAAAGTAATTTTTTAATAAAAATGGGAAAACAAGCAAAATGTATAAAGGGGTGTTTGTTTTTGCATTATATTGACCTGATTTGAGGACTCCCCCAACTACAGTATTTCTTGAGGACTCCCCCAACTACACTCATTTATTTGTAAGAACAACTGTTTTTGTTGTTCACCAATTAAATGCCCAATACCTACCCAGCGCACCTTTTAACATGAAATAAAAATAAAATTGAGATTCATAATAGTGGTTCATTAAAATTCTAGCATCTAATGTTAACAAAGGTAAAAATGGATCTCTGTGGCATCCCCTCAATTTGTTAATGGCATTTCAGACAGTGGAAATGACAAGCCAAAAACATTTAGATATCACTTTATGGCCTTCTCCTGCTTTGTTAGTATCAGTAATCTTTATTTTCCCATTTTCAGTCAGCTGTTGAGGAGAAGACAGCTGTTAGGTGTGAGCACACCATGCTGGGCTTGAAGGGTCACACAATTTATTAAGCTCTAGAATTGTTCACACCTGACATGTATTAAACCCTAATAAATCAATTAATGTGTAAAACTATTTCATAATGATGTGATGTCAAACATGTGATGTAATCAAGTGATTCTAGTCATGATTTGGTAAAATCAGTATCAGTATAGCACTTTGAGGAGCAAAGATGTGTAGAGTATCTCAAGTTTGTCAACAAATGAATGAAAAATGTATTGAAACGGATTTGCATATTTCTCCCTCTGCAGTACATAAACTCACTAAACAATTCAAGGAATCTGGAGGAATTTCAGTGCTTAAAGAGCAAGGCTGCAAGCCTAAGCTAAACATCTCCAATCTAAATCTCCGATTCCTCAAACAGCACTGAATCAAGAACTGTCATTAATCAATAGCTGATAGATCCGCATGGGCAAGGGATTACTCTGGAAAACCTTCATGAACTAGAGTTACATTCACAAATGCTGTTCAAAACTTTACTGTGCAAAAGCAAAGCCTTATGTTAACTAGGTCCAGAAGTGGCATTGAATCATAGACTTTGATAGATCCTTGTCTTTTTTTTTCAATATAACAGGGCACCCACTCACATGATTGTCATCCCAATGATTGAAACTTTAATTTCACCTTCCAAGGAAATTCAGAAATTTGTAATATTGGATAATTTTTTTATTGGGTTCACTTTAACTACTTTTACGATTTGTGTTCATATCTGGTGGCGTTTTAGGTCATTTTCACGTAGAAATATATGTAGTAATATTCTATACAGTGGAACCTTGTTTCTCGACCATCTTGGAGCTCTTTGAATTCTGTTCTTGACGTGTTATGATCAGGAAAATTTACCTCGGTTCTCATCAATTACTCGGTACTTGGCGCACTTGCTTAAACTTGTATGAGTCAAGCTGAGCATCTCGTTTCAGCCGAAACTCGACTGGCGATTTACGACTCATGATTCACCATTAAATACACAGTGATTAAAAATAGCTGTCGCTCAGAGATCTGCACCGTTTATTGTGTTTTGCTTTATTTTTACATCTATAGTACTGTATTCTTAGTGCAAATAAGTACCCATCGGTCCTAAATAGGTTAGTTTAAGAGCCAACTGAAAGCAAAATAAGAATTGAATGCTCCAGAAGACAGGCTGAAGTTTTCAACACTTTATTTTAAAATAAGCATTGTGTTAATGATTTTGACCATCTGTAGGTTCATTTAAGTATTTTAAACATTAGCTTACTTGCGTATCATGAGGTGGAATCTCCATTTACAGGCGCCATAATGTAACTGCAGTCATTTAAGGTGGACTGGAAAATGTGAATACGAGCAAACTTCAGTCTCATCTCAGCTATGATGCAGCAAACTCCCCAGTTCATGTTACATTTAACTTCTGATGGGTTTGTTGAACATATCCCCATAGTAAATCAGGGAGCACCTGTACAATACAACTCCTGTTGTATTGTCACACCCCATGGTCTCGCTCTCTTTTTACCTTCGCTCACCTCGGCCAGGGAGCAAGCGTGACAGTATCGCCCATGGTGCCGCGACGCGTTACGTGTAATTTCGCCGCCAATCCGGGAGTCCCTTCCTGGTCACGGGACTCGAGTTGATTATTGGCTACAGATGCTCGGGACTTTTTATAAGCTTGGGCGTTTTGAACGTTAGGCGTGAGGTGTTGGCTTGGAGGTGTCCAAGAGTAATGAGCGCCTATGCTTGCGGCCATTGCCTTTTGTGGCTTTGCTTCATTTTCCGGAGAGGTTTACGTCTAGTTTTGCTTAGTGTTCTGGAAAAGATTACGTGTCCAGTTTTGCTTCGTGTGCCGTTGAGGACTCCCTCTGACTTAAACCCGCATGTCCACGTAAGTTCTACAGTTTATTAGTTTCGGTTATCCTAGTGGTCTCCTGCTCTTAGCATTAGCAGGATGTCCCTGTTTTTCGTTAGCTGTATTAGCCTTGGTTATGCACTTTTTTTTGTTTGGTTTTAGTTCACATTTACCTTAAGTTCGGTGTGTATCTTTTGTTTAATAAAGGAAGCCTGCACTTGATTCCACCTCCCCTCGCCTGTAGTGATTCATTACAGAACACCTCGCCCACTATGAAATCAGCAGGTTTTAGCGAGCGGTTAGCACAGCAGGAGCGGAAGTTGGAGGAGATTATTCGTCTCACTCAAGGGACGCCTCGTCAAATGGCTCCTCCACTTCCAAAATGATCCGAGATTCTCAGGACCGACTCTCAACCAGCTGTAGGGGCTCTAGATGACCCCAGCGCTCCTAATAAGGTGTCACCACCCATTCAGCTTCAACTAACAATTTTGACGGCAACTGGAAGGAGTGTGAAAGATTTATCACTCAGTGTACAAGGTACCTGCATTCAAAGTCCCGTTTTTCTGAGTACAAATGAGTGTTTTTTGTTTATTGGTGCCTTTCGGGAAAAGCACTGCAATGGGCCACTAAGGTTTGGCCACAACTTTAGTCAGGGATGTGTGATGATATTTTTGAAAGACTATGGACTAATTTTCGACTTATCACTGGAGAGGTCCAAGGGGAATCTTGGGATGCACAACCCTGGGGCTATACATGGGTTGAAACTTATCTGCCATCTGCTGGATACACCTCTAGCCAGCTGTTCCAGGGTTATAGCCCTCGCCAGAGCTAAACCGTATCTAGTACCGGTCCAGATGACATTCGTTCCTGGGACTGCCCAGAAGATGTCAGTTTGTGAGCTCATCCTGGAAAATTCTGTGCCAGGGTTCATCCAGAAGACATCTGTGCCAGTGTCTGCCCAGAGGACGTTCATTCCTGGGACTACCCACAAGACATTTTTTCCTGAGCTCGTCCAGAAGACGTCTGTTTCAGAACAAGTCCAGAAGACATCTGTTCGTGAGCTCGTCTACAAGACATGCGTTCATGAGCCTGCCCAGAGGACATTGGTTCCCAGGTCTGTCCAGGAGACAGAAGTCACAAAGCTGGTTCAGAAGTCATCCGTTACAGAGCCTGTTAAGAAGACATCTGTTCGTGAGTCTGTCCAGAGTACAGCAGTTCCTGAGTCTGTCCAGAAAACAGCAGTTCCTGAGTCTGTCCAGAAAACAGCAGTTCCTAAGTCTGTCCAGAAGACAGCTGTTCCCAAGTCTGTTCTGAGGACGGCAGTTCCCGAGTCTGCCCAGAGGACGTCCATTCCAGTGCCCATCACAAAGACAGCTGTTTCCAAGTCTGTCCAGAAGACAGCTGTTCCTGAGTCTGTCCTGAGAACAGCAGCTCCCGAGTCCATCCGGAAAACAGCAGTTCCCGAGCCAGCCCAGAAGTCGTCTGTTCCTTAGTTGGTCCGAAGGACACCCATCCCAGGGTCCATCCAGAGGACGTCTGTGCCAATTCCTGTTCCAGGGATGTCCGTGCCAGTTCTGAGGATGTCCATACCAGTATCTGTCCTGAGAACATCCGTGCCAGTTCCTGCCTCGAGAACATCCGTGCTAGTGCTTGTTCCGGGGACGTCCATCACTGTGCCTGCCCCGAGGAAGTCTGTGGCAGTGACCATCCAGAGCCCACTCACCCCAGAGACAGTTCAGAGCACGTCAGCTTCTGAGACTGTCCAGAGCATGACTGTCGCAGAGCCTGTCCAGGCGACACCCCGTCGCAGAGACGGTCCAGAGTACGTCCACACCTGAGACCGTTCAGACAATGCCCGTCATAGAGACCGTCTAAACGACGTCCATCACAGAGACCATCCAGAGCATGTCCACACCTGAGACCTTCCAGAGAATTCCAGAGGTTGTCCAGATCACGTCTGCTCCAGAAACTGCCCAGAGCATGCTCATCCCAGAGACCATCCTGGGTACGTCATCTTTAGAGACCGACCAGAGGGCGCCCGTCACAGTTACCAACCAGAGCATGTCCGCACCTGAGACTGTCCAGAGCACGCCCGCTCCAGAGATTGTCCAGAGCATGTCTGCTCCAGAGATCGCCCAGAGCACACCCCTCCCACAGACCATACTGAGTACGTCAGCTTCAGAGACAGTCCAGAGGACGCTCGTCACCGAGACTGTCCAGAGCAAGTTTGCTCTAAATATCTTCCAGTCAGAGTGTTTTCTAAGGCATGTCAAATCAGCGCATGTTTCAACGCCAGCCAAGCTGGTGCCTGTTTTAGAGACTGCTAAGTCTGTCAAGGGGACTTCTGCTCCACTGTAGCTTGACGGTGACACCGACCGCCAGCAGCACAACATGGTTTTGCTTTGTTTTCCGGAGAGGATTATGTCCGGTTTTGCTTCGTGTTCCAGAGAGGATTACGTCTGGTTTTGTCTCGTGTTCCGGACAGGTTTACATTCCGGTTTTGCTTCGTGTTCTGGAAAGAATTAGTTTAGTTTGTTTTCTTTTGTTTAATAATAAAAAAACTTGCACTTGATTCCATCCCCCCTTGCCTGTGGTGATTCGTTACACTTACAAAATGTGGATTTTCTGGAAGTCTCAAACAGTTTAATTGAATTTACATTACTCCTTATGGGAAAAATTTGCTTGGTACTCATCGTTTTTGGTTCTCAGCAAGCTTTCTGGGACAAATTAATGACAAGAACCGAGGTACCACTGTATATAACAGGCTATGCAAACACCCTATGCCTATTGTATATTCCAGTCATTTACTGTAAACGGTCAGCAATACAAATGCACACATTTTTATGTTATTAGGGATATTAACTTATTTAAGTACTACATCACTTCTCTGATAAACAACATGATTACTTTGTAGGTGTATAACCCAGAGCATAAATAAACAAAATATAACAAACACTACACAGAAGAGCTGTGGCATTTCTCCAAGGTGATTGAAAAAACAGAACTACCAGCAGATTTCCTTTTAAAACTGCACACAGTATGCCTGAGAGAAGAGTTAAAAACATTTTAATTTCCTGCCAAATATTGATTTAATTTAGATTTTAGAGACCAGTGCTCTTTATAATATTTCCTAGTAAATTATTACCATTTCATTTCATTTTTGAAAGCATATTTGCTCTACAGCAGTTTACTGTATACAGTAATAATGTCTAACCATGCTGGCCAAAGGTACCCTGATGTGTAAAATGATTCTGTGGCCAAATTCCCACTTGTTTCCCGTACATTCCAGATGAGGACCTACATGTTTTCAAGAGCTTTCTGTACTGTCTCACAAGGTACAATATAAATTACACAATATTAATTCATTCATTGTCTTTTCCACTTAATCCTAGAATGCCAGTGCCCAGCCGGCTGCACAGGGTCTTAAAGCAGGAACAACCCTAGACAGGGTACCAACCATCATAAGGCACATATACTCACACAAACATTCACACACTAGGGGCACTTTAACATGCATGTCTTCAGAAGGTGGAAACTAGAGTACCCAGCGGAAACCCAAACAGACATGGGGAGGACATGTAGACTCCACATAGGCATATCCCAGAATCAGGATCAAACTGGGGATCTCTAAGCTGTGAGGCAGCAGTGCTAACCACTGCACCACCTTGCGCCACGTTCATTTGATTCCCATAGTTAACCATAGAATCAAATGAATATGGTGGGTGTAGGTAGATGCAAGAAGTCAGTCAGGACACCATGTATTCGTTTGGATAAAGGGTTTAGGGACTAATGTACCCCATACATTATTTTAGAAATTTGGGCAACAGGAGCTTGGACAGTGGGATAGGATTCTGAAAATATATGTAGTATATATACAGTCCCCAACAAACCAAGGCATTGGGAGTGCACATTCGGGCTGCAACTAACGATTATTTTAATAATCGATTAATCTGTCGATTATTTTTTTGATTAATCGATGAATCGGGTTTAAAAAAACCTTTCCATATCTTTATTCAGAAATATAACATTAAATAACAGAGCAAATAAGTGCTTACAATAAATGAATAATAACAAATTAAATTATTAATAAATTAAAATAACAAATTAAACAATAAAGAAAAATAAGTGCATCTCTGATGCAAACACTACATACAAACTCATTCACGCTCTTTCTTTAGAAACTTTGCATTGCAAGCCAAAAATGTTAGCATGTCAACATGCTCCTGGCTAAATCTGGCTCTCTTTATAGAGACTATATTTTTCTGCTGCAGAAAAGAAACACTCAGACAGTGTTGAAGTAGCAGGAATGCATAAATAGGACTTGGCTAGGATATCTGTCTCTTAACTCCATCACTGTCATTATCCACCTAACAAGCAGAAAAACAGCATCAACCGTACTATGTCCGTTCGCATAGTGTGAGTGCGCCGTTACGTTTCCTCACTTCAAAACGGAACAAACTCGGGATATTGTGGTGACTTACGCTGTTGTTGAGCTCCAATCATCCTCATCGGTGACTTCATGTTTCCGTTTCGAGGGCTGTATCAGCACCGTGGTGCTCCCGTGCCAGGTCAGATCACTTTCGCAAACCTTTCATGTTACACATTGTTTGTTGTGTGAAGCATGAAGTGCTCCTACACTTTTGCGTACTTAAGCCGAACCTTCTTCACTGTGTCGGTCATGTTTCATTTGTAGAAGTTATTTATTTCTTAATGCTAACTTATTTTGAAGATTCCGCATCCGCGCCGGCTCCGCCTCGCTCCGTTCAATCGCTCGTGGTTTTTTTCCAGCGCTGACGAAGTTCCGCAAATAAGGCACATAAATCATTCGACACAACGAATCAATAATGAAATTCGTTATCGACACTTTTAATAATCGATTATTAGCGATTTTATCTATTCGTTGTTGCAGCCCTAGTGCACATTTTAGTGCATTCTTAGTACCGATTCCGAGCTCGGGTAAATAGGGAGGGTCAGGAAGGGTATCCGACATAAAGCTTTGCAGAATCAACCATGAGGATCAAGAGTAAGATTTCAATACCAGATTGGTCAAGGCCTGGCTTAACAACGACCACCACTAGTACTGTTGACCAGCAGGGTACCAGTGGAAACTATGCTACTGTTGGGCCAAGGAGGAGAAGAAGAGGGAGAAAAAATGCTAAAAAGCAAAGAGAGAAGTGGGAGGGTAGGAAGGTGGAGGTGAGAGTTTAAACTTTGAACGTGGGCACTATGACTGGTAAAGGGAGAGAGTTAGCTGACATGATGGAGAGAAGAAGCGTAGATATACTTTGTATACAGGAGACCAAGTGGAAGGGGAGTAAGGTTGGAAGCATTGGAGGTGATCTCAAACTGTTCTACCATGCAGTAGATGGAAGGAGAAATGGGGTAGGGATAATCCTAAAGGAAGAGTATGGCCAGAGTGTATTGCAGGTGAAGAGAGTGTGACAGAGTGATGAGTGTGAAGCTGGAAATTGATGGAGTGCTGTTGAATGTCATCAGCGCATATGCTCCACAAGTGGGTTGTGAGATGGAGGAGAAAGCAGATTTCTGGAATGAATTAGATGAAGTGGTGGAGAGAATATCTAAAGGAGAAATGGTGGTGATTGGAGTGGACTTCAATGGGAATGTCGGTGAAGGAAACAGAGGTGATGAGGATGTGTTGGGGAGATACGATGTTAATGACAGGAATAGAGAAGGGCAGATGGTGGTGGATTTTGCAAAATGGATGTAAATGGCAGTAGTCAACACACTTTAAGAAGAAGGAGGAACACAAGGTGATGTATAAGAGTGGAGGAAGGTGCACACAGGTGCACAATATCTTATGCAGAAGATGCAACCTGAAAGAGATTGGAGACTGTAAGGTGGTGGTAGGGGAGAGTGTAGTAAGACAACATTGATTGACATTTAGGATGTCTCTGGAGGTGAAAAGGAGGAAGGGAGTGAAGGCTGAACCAAGGATCAGGTGGTGGAAGTTAAAGGAAGAAGGTGTGAAATTTAGGGAAGAGGTGAGACAGGCACTAGGTGGTGGTGTAGAGGTTCTAGAGAATTGGGCATCAACTGCGAAATCAATGAGGGAATCAGCTAGGAAGGTACTTGGTGTGACATCTGGACAGAAGAAGGAAGAAAGGGAGACTTGGTGGTGGAAAGAGGAATTTCAAGAAAGTTTAGGAAGGAAGAGGCTAGCAAAAAAGAACTGGGATCTCCAAAGAGATGAAGAAAGTAGACAGAAGTATAAGGAGATGCGTCCTAAGGCAAAAAAGGAAGTGGCAAAGGCTAAGAAAAGGGCATATGGGGAGCTGTATAAAAGGTTGGACACTAAGGAAGGTGAAAAGGACTAGTACCGACTGGCTAGACAGAGTGACCGGTCTGGGCGGGGTGTACAGCACGTTAGGATGATAAAGGATGCAGATGGAAATGTGTTGACAAAAGAAGAGGGTATATTGAGAAGGTGGAAAGAATACTTTGAGAAGTTGATGAATGAAGAAAATGAGAGAGAGAGAGAGATGGATGACGTGGAGATTGAGAATCAGGCAGTGCCTCAGATCAGCAAGGAGTCAAGTCAAGTCAAGTCAGATCTATTTATATAGTGCTTTTTACAATGGAGCATTGTCTCAGGAAGTAAGGGCTGCAATAAAGAGAATGATGAGTGGAAAGGAAGTGGGCCCAGATGATATACCAGTGGAGGCATGGAAATGCTTAGGAGAGATGGCAGTGGAGTTCTTAACTACATTGCTTAACAACATCTTGGAAGGTGAGAGGATGCCTGAAGAATGGAGAAGTGTAATGGTCCCAATTTTTAAGAATAAGGGTGATGTGCAGAGCTGTACTAACTAGAGGCATAAACTTGATCAGTCACAGCATGAAGATCTGGGAAAGAGTAGTGGAAGCTAGGCTGAGAGATTTGTGAACAACAATATGGCTTCATGCCAGCAAAGTTCACCACAGATACCATGTTTGCTTTGAGAGTGTTAATGGAGAAATACAGAGAAGGCCAGAAGGAGTTGCATTGTGTGTTTGTGGATCTAGAGAAAGCTTATGGCAGGGTGCCAAGAGAAGAGTTGTGGTATCGTATGAGGAAGTGTGGAGTGGCAGAGAAGTATATGAAGGTGGTAAAAGATATATGTGTAACAGCGGTGAGATGTGCAGTAGGAATGACGAATGGGTTTAAAGTTGAGGTGGGAATGCATCAAGGATTGGGTCTGAGTCCTTTCCTGTTTGCAATAGTCATGGACAGGCTGACGGACGAGGTTAGGCAAGAGTCGCCATGGAGTATGATGTTCGCGGATGACATAGCAATTTGTAGTGAGAGTAGGGAACAGGTCGATGAGAGCCTGGAGAGATGGAAGTATGCATTGGAGAGAAGGGGAATGAAAGTAAGCAGAAGCAAAACTGAGTACCTGTGTGTGAAGGGGGGTGAAGGAAAGGTGCAGTTGCAAGGAGCAGAGGTGTTGAGAGTGGATGAGTTTAAATACTTGGGGGTCAAGTGTCCAAAGTAATGGTGAGTGTGGAAGAGAGGTGAAGAAGCGAGTGCAGGCAAGGTGGAGTGGGTGGCGTAGAGTGGCAGGAGTGATTTGTGATTGAAGAGTATCTGCCAGCATGAAAGGGAAAATGTACAAGACAGTAGTGAGTCCTGCTATGTTGTATGGCTTGGAGACAGTGGCACTGACAAAAAGATAGGTGAGGGAGCTGGAGGTGGCAGAGATGAAAATGCTGCGATTGTCTTTAGGGGTGACAAAGATGGACAGGATCAGGAATGAGTTTATTAGAGGGACAATGCAGGTAGAATGTTTAGGAGACAAAGTTAGGGAGGCAAGATTGAGATGGGTTTGGGCATGTGCAGAGGAGGAATGAAGGTTACAATGAGAGAAGGGTGCTGAGTTTGGAGTTGCCAGGTAGGAGAAGAAGAGGAAGGCCAAAGAGATGGTTTCTGAATGATGTGAAGGCAGACATGCAGATGGTTGGTGTGTCCGAAGAGGATGTTCATGACAGGGCAAGATGGAGACGAATGATCCGCTGTGGCAACCCATGATGGGAATAGCCAAAAGAAAAATAATAAAAAATATATACAGTTCCCCAACAATTATTGGCACCCCTGGTAGCGATGAGTAAAAATGGTTATAATTCCCCTTAAGGTGAATTACCTTAGTCTCACACTGATAAGAACACATAGATATTACACTAGATAGTTAATACTAAAAGATTGTTATGGTTTGAAATTGTAACAGTCACATTCTCTGTCTCACACACGCCAATGGGACCCAATGCCATGGGAGACCCAAAGTATCAGACAGGACACAGAGGTCACTGACAGGGCATTGACTGTAATTCAGCCAGTTTTCAACCTACAGTCATGAAAATCGGCAGGCTCTGTTCCAGGTACAGAGAGACCCATCATCCAAGGCAAGGTAAATAAAGGGTAAAAGCCTTAGGTACTTAAAAATTCTTAACAATCTTAAAAAATATATGCAAAGCAAATGATTCAAAAGTAATTAACAATATTTGCCAGGGCTGCTTGTGCCATTAAAATAGTCATCTCAGTGTGGTGCAGTTTTAAATCTTCTTTTTTTTTTCTTGTTTTGTTTTTTGTATGCAATGGAAAAATGGTCACAACTGTTCTTTCTATGAATTTATATAAACAAAATAATTATGTTTTTATCTGAAAAGTGGTCTATTAGTCTTAATGTTTAACATGTCTCTCTTTTTTCAAATATAGTTTTTTCCATCTAAAATTTTCTCGTGTACTGATACGCCAATGCTCATGAAATATATCTCAAAGAAATATGACATAAAACAAAAATCTAGGGTGCCTGTGCATTTTAGACAGTACTATCTATGCATTTACTTAAAATACATTGATCAGTTGAGGTTGTTAGAGCTGGAGGTAGCTGTAGATGAGTGTTGTGCAATGAGAGTCAAAGGGTTAAGTGCAAAAATTACTGCAGTCATCAAGGCAAGCACAAGTGGCGAGGTACAGAATATAAATGAAATATGGAGCATGCATATGAAAGAAGGATAGATGGAGAAAGACAACACAAAAATATGCAAGGAAAATACATTATGTGAGAAATCATCATCAATATGCATGTGAGACAAGCCTGATATTCATATTCAACGTTTTCCATGTATATTTAACTGACAAATGAACTGGTGATTTAAAGCTACTTTGAATTACAATTTCAAACCACATTAACAAAGGGGAATAGCACCGCTTTGTTAACACAAAAGTCAGAACTTATCAATAAGGAGTCCACAGATACATTAACCTCGCTTACCTCAGTGGATCTTCAAAATTAATTACCCCCACCTTCTGTACTAAATCAGGGTTCAGACTCACTTTTAAATAACTCTCCACTACAGATAAGTTGGCCATCCATTTGTTATATTCCAAATATAACAAAGTAAATAAAACTAACAGCTAAGTAAATAAGAACAGAATATAATTAGAGCAACACACAAAAGCTCAGACTGACCTCTGCACAGTTTGTTGAGATTTGTCATTGAACAACAAATAGGAAAGAAGGAGGACACAAAGAAGGGATCAGAAAACCACTCAGTGATACAAATAGCAGGCGAGATGAAGCACTAGCAACTCCATGAATCATTTTCCACTCAGTCTGTGCACCAGACGCCACTCCTTCTGGTCTCTTTTTAATTAACCTTCCACTAAACATGCATGCATACACACACAGCCAGGCATAAATTCCATCAATAAATCCTGATATACTGCAGAATCCACACACCCCATCCACACACCCAAGTGTATAGACACAATTAATGTGTAGCGACACATCAATTACCACAATTACCACAGTCCAGAGCTCTGAAGAATATGTACGTTAACACCCAGAAAAAGCTATGTGTATGTCTGTTTATAATACAGGCTGATTTTCAGGGCAAGAGATGCTAAAACCCTTTTAGAATCAAACACACTATCATGATTATTTTCATGTTTAATTAGAAGATTCATTTTCAACTGAACACAACCAAGTTTATTCCTCTACTGCTAAAATCTAGCTCCACCACAGAACATAGACGATTTAGGGTAGTAGAACAATTTTAAACAAACTTTAGTCTTCAAAAATGCAGTTCCCAACAAAATGTAAACAGTTTCAAAATGTAAACATCACCATCATGTTGTATGTGTCCACAAATTATATAATATTAGCATTTAAAAAAATTAAAAATAGTTCAGTAGTCAGAATAGACCATAAGTAGTGGTGGCAAAAAAGTACATACAGAAGGCAATAGAGGTATTGTGTTGTTTGTAAAAATAAAAATGAAAAAAATGCAAATTTATAATTAGTAAGGAGGATCATCTCTTTTAAAAAGTTACGTAAAAAAATAGTTTTTGACCTGTAATGGTGGCAGCCCTGGCTTGAATCCCATGAGTGCACACCCAGTCCCCATGCCATAGAAGCACCGGAGACCTGGCACCCTGTGATGAGGTGGAACACACATATACGGACATTTGAGATATACTCATATTCACATTGTTATTTACATTTTCATATTAGATTTATATTCATATACACATAACCAAGCACCAGGGACCTACACAACTTCTGGAGTCTTGAATCAGGACCCACAGACATTATGTTTCACAGAAAGTGTGCCAGTAACCCATATTCAA
The DNA here is from genome assembly GCA_025084515.1 of Ancistrus triradiatus. Classification (NCBI taxonomy): domain Eukaryota; kingdom Metazoa; phylum Chordata; class Actinopteri; order Siluriformes; family Loricariidae; genus Ancistrus; species Ancistrus triradiatus. Next base: position 48,013 of record JAJAGP010000889.1, on the reverse strand, counting down.
CTTCAAACACAATTTCGTAACTGACAGATCTTACCTCGCTAGAGGTGGGATACAAACTGGGCTAACTCAGTAGGTAGAGTACTAGTATACAGTGTTGAACTTCCTTGATTCATATCCTGCCTCTGGTAGAGGGAAGTCTGTTTTGGAGATGCATTTGAAGTTGAACACAGGTTAGTGTGGGTCAAAGTCAAAGTCATGTGGGTTCCTCTAGCCTTCTGTGATGCCCATAAAAGCCGGCAACATGTGTTTATATGAACAAACATGACTGTGTGATATATGTATTATGATATATGTATGTATATACTGTGTGTATAGATGTATTCCACCTCACCAGGGGTGCCAAAGTCCTGCTCAGGAACAATAGTTGGGTTATCAGTCAAGTGACACAGGCCAGGGGTGCCCCTGTTCCATATGCATTTTGTTGGATATCATATCCCTTTCACGTATAGTGGTTACTACATTGGACAGAAAGTCAATAGCTGTTTTCTTCCATATGCATGAGTTTTCATGTCACAATTGCACATCAGCCACTAGAGTGAGTATATATGCTATATACTCACAAAAGTTTATTTTATTGACTGTTTTCTTAAAGACATATTTCATTAGTTGAGCTTCAAACGCATGTTGTCCACCCTAATGGACATATCACCAACTTCTTGAATGGGTCATGTTTTAAATGTTTTTTTTTTGTTTTGTTTTTTTTGTTTCCATGCCCAAAGAGTAATAAAAAAAACTTGGGAAAACATCCTGAAGTAGGTTATCATAATTCATGCATGAAAGGGATATCCTTGCCAGGTAAGATATCACAGAATCAGCTTAGTTGTGTAACAGGTTAGTTGTGTTTCAACCAGATGTGCCAACCAAATCTTACCCTTGCATATTTTGCAACAACTGTTATTGTGTAACAACTGTTTGTTGTGTAAAATCCAAACCAGTTTCATATAACTTATTATGATTTTTTTAGTCACTAATACTTATGTGTCATAAGCCATGCTACTAGGTTGACAAGCAACAAATGGACCAACAAAAGGACCGCTCACTCTGGTCTATTATTGGTTTAAGTGTGTGTACAGTGGGCAAGAAAGTATTTAGTCAGCCACTGATTGTGCAAGTTCTCCGACTTAGAAAGATGAGAGAAGTCTGTAATTCTCATCATAGGTACACTTCAACTAAGAGAGACAAAATGAGGAATAAAAATGCAGCAAATCACATTGTAGGATTTTTAAAGAACTTATTTGTAAATCATGGTGGAAAATAAGTTTTTGGTCACCCACAAACAAGCAAGATGTCTGACTCTCACAGAAATTTAACTTCTTCTTTAAGAAGCTCTTCTGACCTCCACTCGTTACCTGTATTAATGGCACCTGTTTGACCTCTGTATCTGTATAAAAGACACCTGTCCACAGCCTCAAACAGTCAGACTCCAAACTCAACCATGACCAAGACCAAAGAGCTCTTGAAGGACACCAGGAAGAGAATTGTAGCCTGAGGGAAGAGGGGGAAGAGTGAATCTACAATAGGCAAGCAGGTTGGTGTGAATGAATCAACTGTGGGAGCAATTGTAAAAAATGGAAGCTATACAAGACCACTGATAATCTCCCTCGATCTGGGGCCCCACGCAAAATCTCCTGTGGGGTCAAAATGATAATGAGAACGGTGAGAGCGTTGCAGATGGAACATAGCTGGGTCTTCCAGCATGACAATGATCCCAAACACACCGCTCGGGCAACAAAGGAGTGGCTCTGTAGAAAGCATTTCAAGGTCCTGGAGTGGCCTAGCCAGTCTCCAGACCTCAACCCCATAGAAAATTTGTGGAGGAGTTTAAAGTCCATGTTGCCCAATGACAGCCCCAAAACATCATTGCTCTAGAGGAGATCTACATGGAGGAATGGGCCAAAATACCAGTTACAGTGTGTGCAAACCTGGTGAAGACTTACAAGAAAATGTTTGACCTCTGTCATTGCCAACAAAGGTTATGTTACAAAGCATTGAGGTGAACTTTTGTTACTGACCAAATACTTATTTTCCACTATAGTCTACAATTAAATTCTTTAAAAATCTTTCAATGTGATTTCCTGGATTTTTTTTTTCTCATTTTGTCTCTCATAGTTGAAGTGTACCTATGATCAGAATTACAGACCTCTCTCATCTTTCTAAGTCGGAGAACTTGCAGAATCAGTGGCTGACTAAATACTTTTTGCCACACTGTATGTCAGAATAAGCACAAGCTGCACTAGAGTATATAGTAGTGTCTGGTTGCAGCACCTTGGATGTTTTGTCAGCATTTACAGTGCAAGTAGTAAAATGTAGTCAGTAATAAATGTGCTTAGTATGACAGTTCTCCCAATCTCTCTGTTAAGACAAATCGGGGAAACATTTTCTAAAAACTTCATATCAGCCACCCCTACGGCTTTGAACCATAAGATGTCTGACTTTGTTATCTTTACATTTTATCTTTGTCTGGTTCATTTTCCTGAATCTTTCCACCATCTTTCATTACCATAATGTCATCTGACAACAAAAGAGACATTCCAGAAGTGGGGATTAAGGCATGGGAAAGCAGTGTCAGTGCCATGCAGAGAGGGGGTATTAAATATGTAAAGGAAGAAATAATAGAGAAAAATAAATGAATCCATGAAGATGAGAGAGAAGCAGAGACAGAATGAGAGAGCAAACATATCTAAATCCAAAGGGGGGAGGTGGGGAGGGGTGGAAGAGTAGGTCGGTGATGAAGAAAGAGAAAAGAGAAATAAAGCACTGGGACAGAGGCTCAAATGAAGGTGCTTGAAGGGTATAAAAATGCCCCATCAGAGGGGTTGCTGCATTATTCAGTACATTATTACTGGAATCATAGTGTCCTGTGGGCAAAAACTGAGTTATGGAGTGGAGCAGTAGAGCACAGACACAAACAGGGCTTCAAGAAAGCCTTTTGGAACAGCGGTCTAAATTTTAAATAATAATAATAAATACAAAACACTCTATTATAATACCAAAAATATTGTAAATATTTCTAAATGTGAAATTGTAGACGAACAAAATGAATGCAAAATTTGTGAATCACCTGTAATGTGCTTCATGTTAGGTCAGACCCAGAGATGTGTCAAATGCACAAAGCTGTTTAACTAGTTCAAGAAAACAAAGCAAGCAAGTGCAGATACTTAAGGCAAGGCCGATAATTAGGCAGAGATCAGTGACAGGCAGGCAAGTCGACAGGTGTCAGGCTGAAGGAAGCAGGCTACCGAATAAATGAGAGTCTGACTGGCAGTCAAGCCGGTAAGTCCAGAGAGAAGAAAATGCTCAGTAAACCGAATAGGTGAATGACTACACTTCACAAATAAACTGAAGGAAACAGGGAACTAAACAAGCAAACTAATGAGCAGGTGATGAAGGACATGTGCAGAATGTTAGTATGCAGGTGAATCAGAACAGGCCAGGGAGAGAGTACTGATTGATATGGAAACTGGTGAGCGGACTGCTTGCCGTAACTGTAACCTGACATGCAGCTTCATGGAAGGGACTGAGGACCCCAAGGATGGAGTGCAAGGTGATGCAGATGCTTGGGTTGGGGCCATTGTAACGCACTTTGAAGCTGTCCATGGTGACTCCAGATGGACCGATCACATATCCAAGAAATTTGACAGACTAAGAATGAGTAGATGCTGCAGAATGCTTTGTACACAATGAATGTGAGATTCAAAAAATCAGAATCATCAATAAGGGCTTCCACAAACCAGCCAAATATGTCTCACCATACATCATTCACAAAAGACCGGAACACTGAGAGTTGGGTTCCCTGTCGTTTTTAATGAACAGGAATCTACAAATGTTTGTATAACATTTATAACACATGTTTGTGGAAGTATATCATGGCATGAACACAAGAGCTTACTGAGGACTATGCACAGTTTTAAAGGGGTCCGCAGGGTGGCCCCTGTTCCCCTTCAATCTGATTGGCCACCTCAGATGCCACCCAAAAATTTCTGCCACATCATTGGCTTTCACTTCACTGTGGGGTGGGTGTTTGACCGCTTTGCTTTTTAGAGGGTTTTGTCATGGGCGGAATATAAATCACACTGAATGCTCAGACACTCCAGCTTATGGTATGTTTAAGTGTTTCACCAGTACACAAATGTTATGTACTTGACACTCAACATATTTGAAAAGTCTTTGTTTTTAGATGCAAAACACCTCTGTGATTGGCAGTGTTTCTCGCTCGCTCGCTCGCTCATTCATTCATTCATTCATTCAGCAAACACTCACACAGGCATGGTATTTTGTGTAAGACAAGTTCAATCTATGTGAGAATGCTTTACACCTATCACACTTTTTGTCCTTGTAATATTGTGTGTGCCCTCCAGAACTATCAGAATTAGTAGTCTACCTATTGGTAAAACGCCTCATCAACTCTTTGATTGGCTTAGACAAACACTTACACAGTTTAGTTACAGGTCAGAACATTATTTATTATAATAAAGCCCCGAAAACTGGAAGATGGTAATACACACTATTGCTTGAAACAAGCCTATTTTAATTAATTTAGAGAAAGACAGAACCCAAGGTAATAGCCATAACTTCTGAAGTTGAGCTCAGACAATGGTTCTATTTATTTGTCATTGTTAATGTAAACCTACTTGTCTATAAAAGTAATGCAAAATAGGACTACACAGCAACAGTTATGTGTATGCATGTAGCCTAGTAATTTATGTTTCAGCCTAATATTAGTAGACTATTAACTAATTCATTCATTCATTTTGTTATCAGCTTAATCCTGGTCAAGGTCTCTAGTTGGTGGCATAGGGTGCAAAGGCAGAAACAGCAATAGATAGGGCGCCAATCCACCGTGGGACACACACACTCACACACTCAAACACAAAGGGCACTTTTAAAACACAAGTTAACCTATCACATATCTTTGGGATATATGTGGGAAGAATACAGAGTACCTAGAGTAAACCCATGCGGACACATGCAACATGGAAACATGCAAACTCCACACACATCCGAGGTCAATGGCTCAAGGGAGTAGTTCGGCACAAGCGGCTCGGTTGCAAGGTTAATGGGCATAAGGAGCTCAGGTACAGAGCTGGGGGTGCTAGTTCCTCAGTTGCGAAGCTAATGGGCGCGGGGATCTCAGGTACGGAGCTGGGCGGCGCTAGCTGCTCAGTTGCGAAGCTAATGGTTGCGGCAAGCTCAAATACGGAGCTGGGTGGCGCTAGCTGCTCAGTTGCAAAGCTAATGGGCACGGCAAGCTCAGCTCCAAAGCTGGGCGACACCAGCTGCTCAGTTGCGAGGCTAATGGTTGCAGCAAGCTCAGGTACGGAGCTGGGCGACGCTAACTGCTCAGTTGCAGAGCAAATGGATGGGGCAAGCTCAGGTACGGAGCTAGCTGGCGCAAACTGCTCAGTTGCAAACCAAATGAGCGAGGCGAGGTTAGGTACGAAGCTAGGCAACGCCAAAAGCTCTGTACAGAGCTACGAGATGCTAACTGCTCAGGTACGGAGCTTACTTGCTCAGGTACAGAGCTTTCCGACCGGGACGGAAAAGAAGGGCTGCAGGTAAGGCCCTTCCTTTCCCAGGCCTGCCCTTTAAGACGGGCTTTCGTGTGTACAGCCAGGCCGTACATATCAGCCAGAGATGAAGGATCCGGAAGGAAGAATAACTCCTCCCGAACTTCCTCACGCAGGTCATACTTAAAGATGTCTCTTAACGCCTGGTCCCAAAAACCCGACTCCTCAGCCAGTTCGTGAAACTCCACAATGTAAGCAGTGACTGGCCTGGAGCCCTGGTTGAGGTCCAGGATACGTGGTGAGAAATGTGACCTGGCACCGGACCGCTTGGGTCCACAGACGGCGAGGCTAGGCCTGACTAACCGCCCAGGTACGGGCTCAGATGAGGAATGTTTCGGAAATGACGAGCTGCAAGACCGGCCCATCCTCTCCCTACCCCGCTGCTTCATGCGGGCTTCGACCAGTGTGACCAAATCGAACAGATTGACAAGGGACGATGGGGGTGGGTAGAAGAGCAGTTGTCTACCTCCTGATTAAGACCCCGTTTAAATAAGGTCATAAGTGGCGACTTGTCAAAGCCACTCATCTCGGCTGCGGCACGAAACTCAGCCATGTACTCTGCTACCTCCCTGGATCCCTGAAAAAATATTAAAAATGTTGAGTGGCTCCAGGGTAAGCGTGAGTGGCTGGGGGTCTGGTTAAGTGGTGGGCAGATTAAGGGCTGCCAGAACCCTAGATGAACGACGACGCTTAGGAAAGTGAGGGCTGGGCAGCTTGGGGGGGTTGGGTTGACACACCAGGTCTATGATTTGGCCGTAATCAATGAACAGCCCTCCAAGTGCCACTGGGAATTGGGTAGAGATACCCGCCGACTGCCATGACAAGGAACCTCCAAAGTGGAGGTCCAGGAGCTAACGCTGGGTCCTTTTCCTGGCCGAACCATCCTGTTATGGTTCACCATATTTAAACAAGCTGACAAACCATAAAAACTAAGTTTATTTTAAGACCCAAATGTAGTTAGCTCCAGATGGGAATAATGAACCAAAATTAGTAATATAATATCAAGTCGAACCTAATTCAGCATGGCTGGGGAATCGTACCCCGGCTGTGGCATTGGTGGTGTACACAGGCTTAACAGCAATAAGCCATGGAGCCACGGAAGTCCACGCCAGACTAGGAAGCTTATAAGGACAAACGAAAGGGCCATCCCGGGAACGGACTCAAACTCAGGGCGATAGGTTAGTAAAGGGAATAATACAAAGGGAAAAGGGAAACAAATCCCTAACACGCTAGAACGCCTGTGCGGTTATACTAAACTGCCGAAAAAAGAAGAATGAATGCTCCGAATCAATTGAGTGAAACCCCCTGATCATGTAGAGGGGGGAACTGAGCAAGTCCGAAAGGGCAGGAAGCAGCAGTGAGGGAGAACGCAGGGGCCCATTGCCGGAGCGAGCGAGCTGGAAGGCCGCAGCGGGCGACAGGACTGGCAAAAACGGGGGGCGCCAAGGCCAAAAATAAGACATCTGACCCTTGCCCGCGTCTAAGCCCTTGGCATATTACCCTCCAGACCCTCTTGATCCGTACAATTGCTGACGGTCTACACTAACCACCAGCTACACCCACTTTCCGTAACAAATTCACGAGCAGGGCAAAAAGGCAATGGTGCCGTGTTGGAAGGCTGGTGCAGCACGCCAAATCGACAGCGTGGCTGCGATGCCTGTGTTGAGCCCAAAGGTGTGCTAAAACAAGCCACCCACAGGTGCAAACCGACTTACATGTATAGCGATCATGTATATCTTGCCATATGTCGTTTGCTCAGGATAGCATGTGCCCAATGAGCAGCCAGGATTAATGCAATACTTGCAATATCTGTCTTGTCTAGACAGACAGACTTTCTGGTGATATAAAATACACTGCAACAGAAACCTCGGGCAGCCATCAGGGTCACTATCACATAACAGGCAATGCTAGTTTAATGGTCCGTTCAAGGCATGAACTGGCAGGTGGTCTGGAGCAGGCGACCCATCTACCAGAGGTATCAGAGTAGGACAGTCTTTCTCAATCCTGGTCCTGGAGCCCCACCACTCTGCATGTTTTAGTGTTTTCCTTGTTCCCAACACACCTGATCCAATTGCTAAGCTCATTAGCAAGTTCATTACTGAGTTAAAGTGGGTGTGTTTCAACAGGAAAAGCACTAAAATTCACATAGCAGGGGGGCTCCAGGATCTGGACTGAGAAACTCTGGAGTAGGAAACTGTCAAGCCGGTGACATTTACATTTATGTCATTTAGCAGACACCATTCACAATTGATACAATCTGACAATCCAAGCAATTGTGAGTTAAGGACCTTGCTCAATGTCCCAACAGTGGCAGCCTGGCAGAGGTGGGTTTTGTACCCTGGACATTCTGGTCCATGGTCCAGTATCTTAACTGCTAGGCCACCACCCCACCACTTACCTCTAGCTTGCAGAAGAGCTCCAAACCTGCAGTGCAGGCCCAATGGGATAAGCAGGTTTATGGCTTGGACCAGTGATGTGACCTGTTTCTGCTGCAGCTGGGGACAGAGATTGCCAAGGCAGAACTGACTTGAACTGTCCATCTCTATGAGTGGCAAAGTTTACACTAAGTCATTTACCTGGTTTATTAGAGTTCAAGCAAACAAACCAAGCAAAGCCAGGTACTTAAGGCAAGTCCAATAATCAGGCAGAAATCAGTAACAGGCAAAGAGGTGTCAGACAGAGCAGAAGAGCAAGTAAACAAGAGGTCGAACAGAAGGTCAGGCCAAAAAATCCAGAGATAACTAAACACTCAGTAAACCAAATAGGTGAATGACTATACACTGAAGGAAATTGGGAACTAAATAGGCAAACTAATGAGCTGGTGACAAGAGACAGCTGCAGAGTTAGAACACAGGTGAATCAAACCAGGAGAGAGCGAGAGTGCTGATTGGCGTGGGAACTGATGAGCAGAGAGATGGGCGAGGAGGCAAGCAGTGTGACACTTCAGTTTGATTCTGCTTGTAGTTTACTTGTCGCTTTGCATAAAACATCTGTCAGATGAATAAATGTCAATGCAGTAACGATTAATGTAATTATAGTAATTTATTGCATGCAAATGAAAATGCCACTCCGACCACTGTCATCACTCTTTCCAGGAAGTCAGCAAAGCATATAGTATTCCAGTGCTCATAAATTATCATCCATTGTAGCTAGCAAAAGAATGGCCTACCCTAAGAAAACAGAGAATATATATTCACTGGCCACTTTATTTGGTACACCTTGCTAGTACTGGGTTGGACTCCTTTTGCCTTCAGAACTGCCTTAATTCTTCATGGCAAAGATTGAACAAGGTGCAGGAAAATTGGTAATAATATGATAGCATCACACAGTTGCTGCAGATTTGTCAATGGCACCACATCCCAAAGGTGCTCTATTGGATTGAGATCTGGTGACTGTGGAGGCCATTTGAGTACAGTGAACTCAATGTCATGTTCCAGAAACCAGATTGAGATGACTTGAGCTTTGTGACATGGTGCATTAAAGATGGGTACACTGTGATCATAAAGGGATGAACAAGGTCAGCAGTAATACTCAGGTACGCTGTGGCATTTAAACATTGCACAATTGGTATCAAGGCCCCCAAAGTGTGTCAAGAAAATATCCCCTACCAGTCTAGCTATTCTCCTCTGACCTCTGGCATCAAAAAGTTATTTTGTCCAGAGAACTGCCCCTCAGTGGCTATTTTCTCTTTTTCAGACAATTGTCTGTAAACCCTAGAGATGGCTGTGTGTGAAAATACCAGTAGATCAGCAGTTTCAAAGTGAGGACTGTGGTGGCCTGGTGATTAAAGTACTGGACTATGGACCAGAAAGTCCAGGGTTCAAATCTGGGTTCATATCTGCCAAGCCTACACTGCTGAGTCTGTGAGCAAGGCCTTTACCCACAATGGACTACTTGCATTCATGGCCGTGACACACTTCCATTTTCAAATAGTACGGCTCGTACGTTTCCGGTCACGTTGTTTACAATTCATCAGCTTTCTCCAAACTTTCTGTTTTTTGCTAGCACGTATCAAAATGAGTGTCCATCGTAAGGTTTTTTAAAGACAAAACAGTTCCAGAAGAAATATTCAGAGCACTGTTGTGCCCCCATTGCTCAGCGTCTGCGAAATTTAATGGAATTTTAAGTTTCTATAGCTTCCCAGCCCAGAGTGACCTCAGGAGATAGTGGCTAATAAACATCCGTTGGGACCACCTTATCATTTCTCTGCATACAAAGGTCTTTAGCAGACATTTCATACCAGACCACTTGGTCAGAGAAGGTCAGAGAAGGCTGGCAAAATGTGCAGTGCTTACTACAGCACTCAGACACCGTGGCACAGGGAAAGACCAGCTGAACATGCCTTCCTGGAAGATCCATCAACAGGTCTTACAATGGATCATGATTACTGTGCTGTCCCTGAGCCATCATTTCTGGATATGTCTTGCGCAGAAAATGAAGATCTGTCCCGTGAAGTGGAAGAGCTGAGAAATTGGCTACAAAAACTGCACGTCCAGCTGTGTTTTGGACTAATAAATAATTTGCTCCAATGAGGATATTTGATTTTACACCAGGTAACGTGTACAATAATACCCCGAAAATTCACACTTCTGAATCTGCTGCTTCACGAATTTGCGTATTTTTACCTTGGAACCTAACACTTAAAATTCACAGGTCCAGCAGATGTAATCCATAGATTTTTTTTGTAGAGGTAAGTTGTATATATCATTTTTAGCATTAATTTGTTACGAATAATAAATAGATGATTTCATAAAAATAATGTTATGAAATAGAGTTCATGCACCATTTGCTTTGTTTACGTTTCCAACATCAACTGATTGAGACTACTACCTGTATATAATTTCTAATACTGTAACACTAATGTTCTACTCACTGTATCTAATTACACTGCATATATTATAATATTTCTAATGTTAATATAAAACACAAACAGAACGACCGTATGCATTAGTAGGCTATTTACGTTTATAGGGACTACCGCTGACACTACATGTATCCAAATCAATTTTTAAATAAACATGAAGCGTTTTGAGGACATATTTAGGGTTTAACATATGAAGATAGGTATTTATAGGCCTTTGTTAGTCCGTCCACAATTCGTGGGGGTCTAGGAACGTAACCCCTGCGAATGTTGGGGTATCACTGTAGTAAACACCATGACAGATGCAATGCACCGACAATTTGATAACCAATTTGCTGTTAATTTAATACGTTTGGCAACAGATTCCCAAGCTCTGACCACTTAATGACATTTTGGTTGCTCAGTGCAAGTGTAGTGGGAAAACCAGAAACGCTAGAGCACTAAGGAAAATGCGGAAGTAATTGTGCAAAGAGCCCATTGCTGCGCCAATTGTAAGCCGCTATGGATAAGGGCTTCTGCTAAAAGATGTATACGTAAATATTTCTAAAATACTCAGACTATGCCACATTCAAAGTCACTTTAATCACCTTTCTTCCCCATTCTGATGCTTGGTTTGAACTTCAGCAGGTCACGTCGACCATGTATACAAGCCTACATGCACTGAGTGGCTGCGATTGGCTGATCGGTGTTAACAAGCAGTTGAAGAGGTGTACCTAATGAAGTCCCCAGTGAGTGTACATACTGCTGAGACTGAACTCACCATTCCTTAGTCAAGTAATAATAAAACAACACCAGCAACAATATTATTATTACTATTATTATTATTAGTAGTAGTAGTAGTAGTAGTAGTATTACCGATGCTCAGGTGGCACAGCAGTCTGATATGCTAGCACACTGCCAGTGCCTTCCGGCTGGACCTGATATCATATTAAGACATTAAGACATGATTGGCTTTATCTGAGGAAAGGGACAAGGACAAGGAATGAGATCTTAAAGTATTAAACAAATACACTGTAATTATTATTTTAGGTCTTTCATTTTGAGGTCAAAATTAATGCTCACACATAATAAGACATATTAATAAAATATCCTCAATCATTTGGAATATTACAAGGAAAGTGACATTTCAAGGAAAAATTGTGTTTCATGAGCTCAAAATTCAACCATGATGAGGTCATATTAAAGAAGAAGGACCTCAAACACCATTCCAGAGATTAGGGGCAATATAAGAAAGACATGTTCCACTGGCTGAGCTGCTACATATCCCTGGTGATTAACAGGGGAATACTACTTAAGGAGATCAGTAAGATGTGGTTCACTTAAAACCGTTTAGGGTATTAAATGGCATTAGTATTATGTTGTAACCAACGTGGTACGGGCCACCAGTGCAAATTGAATAATGCCATGGTAATATAATCAGATTTTCTTTCATGGTTAAGACGCAATGCAAGCTGCACCACTCTGAAGTAGCTGAGATTTAGTTAAGAAAACTGTCACTGTTTAACTGTTTTAACAGTATTTGGTTGTCCTGCTGAATGTGGCTGAACGGATAGATATTACTTTGTATTATTAGAATATAAAATATAATGTTATGATTGCAAATTACAAATTGCATATACAGGTATGCATGACTTAATGTCCATAACACATTCTGTGAAATTGCAGATTATGCGATCTGGACACTGTCCAAACACCATATTTTATACCATACTTCTATATGGGATACTGTAGTGTACTGGGTACTGACTAAATAGCTAACATACTTCAGTGTTTTCCATACATTGATTTATTTATTATCATTTTTGACCACATCATAATGGTTTTCAATTTTCTTGACTATTTAAGATGGGTAAATTGGGTGCACTGATTCACTCAGTTCCTCCTTACCTTACCTCTCTCTCTACCTCTCTCTCTCACACACACACACACACACACACACACACGTTCATCTAATTAGAAACTGTCTTCACAGCTCAACGTATTTCCTGTTGTATTTTCAGTGTTGCACTTATTTCAGTAGAGATCCGGAACTGATTTTTTTTTTCCTTCCCTTGGTTCGCATTGAGGTCAGACCAATTAGTATTCCAGAACTTTTTTGGAAGAAGCAGACACTGTGTGCTCTGGAACAAAGACAAAAACGACCATCCAGACTGTTAATGCAGACAAGTATTTTGAGATTTTAGAGCAACATTTGCTTCAAGATCTTTTCCAGGGACAGCCATGCATTTCTCAACAAGACAACACAGAACTACACGCTGCAAACATTACAAAGGCATGGCTGCAGCAGAAGAGGATCCGGGTACTGGACTGACCTGCCTGCAGTCCTGACCTGTCCACAACAGATAATATGTGGTGTATTTTGAAATGAAAAAATGGCAACCCCGTACTGTTGCACACTTTAAGACGTGTTTGCAATAAGAATGGGACAAAATAACACATGAAATACTAAATTGCTTGCTATCCACATTGCCAAAACCTCTGTAAGTGTTATGAGAAGAAATGGAAACATTACAAAGTGGTAAACGCTTTACTGTTCCAGCTTTTTTGGCTTGAATTGCAGGAATGGATGTATATTAAAAAATGAAATGAACTTGACCAGACAAAATATGTAATATCTTGGGTTCATACTGTCGGCAAAGAAATAAACATCAAAGTAAATGTAGGACACGCTGTGATTTTTTGCTAGTTTGATTTTGTTTGTTGGTTGGTTTTTTTATTCTGCCCCATTTTTTTCTTTTTTGGACTTGTATTTAAATAACAGGGATCTACCAAAGTTGTATCTTCACAAGGAGATGCTTATAGAAGTGTATCTGATGATCAGCTGTTTGATGCATCAACTAGTGATGCACTGATCTGATATTCTGGATTGGATCGACACCAATAATAACCTTTAATAGATCAGATATTGGCCAGACATGTCTAATGTGCACTTGACAACCAAACTCTTAGACACTGTCATTTAACTGAAGCGTGTCATTCCAAAACGTCATAAATAGAAGAACTGAGCAAGCACGAGAGACAGAGAGACAGCTGTAGCATGTTTCCCAAGTTCAGTGACGATTAGTTTAGTTCAAAGAATATGGTTTAATGTACTTGGCATTCCATTACGCGAATTTGACTAATATTGTATTAGATATGTAAGACTGTATCATTGTCCTCAATAACTAAATGGCCACGTATACTATTATTATCTCATTTGTTTAGATTCTCTTTATCTACTTTTAGGACTTGAAAATCTGGTGACGTTTTAAGTCATATTTATGCAGAAATACAGAAAATACAGAAGGATTCGCCATCTTTCAAGCAACATTGTATCTGATAAAATATGAAATTATTGACCTACACTTATACCTGAACCCTAATTTTAACCTCAGCAACATAATGCAAATATTTTGACCCTTTGAAGCTACAGTTTTTGTAAAAATAAATAAATACTTTTTCTTGTGGGAACCAGCAAAATGTCCCCACATCAAAAACTGCTTTAAAAAAAAAAACCCTGCAGATTTGGTCCTCACAATGAAATATAAACCACACACACACACACACACACACACACACACATCAACTGAAGTTAGCCATATCAGAGCAATGTAATTCATTTAAACACCGGTGAGAGACTGGCAAAGCACTAAATATTTAATTTAATTACTCTATTGTGCCAATAATTTGATGTTCTGGTCATCCAATAATCATACTGGATTTTGAAGAATTTGAAGATTCTAGCTTACTAATTCATGGAACAGGCCGTCTCACCAGAGCAATACTCAGGTCTTCCATCTCTAGATAATGGCTTGATTTTTTTTGTAATCTTCAGGAATGAGGCTTTCATAGAACCACTTTTTGTCAGAGTCAGAGATGTTCACAATTAATTTTTTGAATTCTCATGTTGTTGAGCTTGAATCCAAGTCCACTCTCAAGTGTTTCATCACGAGTCCCAAGTTGAGTCTCAAATTCTCTTATGGTTGAAATGCATGAATGCCATCTGGTTTACCCATAACACTTGCTATTTCTAATGAATTTATAGCATGTACTGTACTGTCACCCATTAGCATACACTACAGTATCAAAACTGATCAGTTGTATGATCATTTTTAAAATGCTATTCCAATGCAATGTGAAGAAGCACACAGTGAAAGCTTTGTTTCAAATGAACTGTCCATATGAGCTAAGTTGAACTTCTCTTTCACATTACCAGGTGACTGACCAATCTGGGTTCGTGTTGAGATGCCTGATGAAATTTGAGATCGATGATCCTGCATCATTTATACTGATGCTATGGACATTGCATGTGGCCGTTTGCTTGTTCGTAATCTCTGTGAAGGCAGTACTGGTCAACTTAACAAGTAATTATATCAGTGATATCCCACTAGGCCTTTGACAGGCCATCTCAACTAATGTATGCAAAATTTGTCTCTTGTCTAGTCATCAGTTTGGGTGGGTATATGGGAGCGAATCTGGCAACCCTGAGGCAGAGTCGGAGTGTGCACACAAGCAGTTTCACTTTATTAGACAGATAGAGTGGAGAGATACAGGGTCAAAAAACCACAATACAACCAGCAACTACCAGTTATTGTAAGTGACTTGACAGAAAAATAATCCCAAAATAGCTTACACTAAGCGAACTTGGCAACTGTGGTTATCTGTGGATGCGTGCATGTGTTACAATGTGCATGGTTAGGGAGGGAACTGAATGCAGCTCACCAAATGTAAATGGATGAAATATACATTATGACTGCAACTGCATTAACTTCACTACCTTGAGTCCAAGTCAAGTCTCAAGTCATTTCTCGAATCTCTGTTGGTAGCGTGAGATATTGGGGTGAACACTAATAAAATTATTTCTACAGTTCATTGCACAGTCAACTGACAAAAACATATTGCAATTACAACCCTGCCCCCTGAAACTCAGGACTTCAGGAAGGTTTATTATCAGTAACCAGAGTATTAAAAACTAGTATAGGGGTCTGAGCATTTTCCTAAAACTATGACAAAGTGCCTATGAAAATCAGTCATTCATTCATTCATTTTCTTATCTGCTTATGATCGTGGTAAAGCTGGTGTAAGGCAGGAAAAACCCTAGACAGGGCAGCAATCCATTATAAGGCACACACTCATATACAGACTCACACACTAAGGACACTTTAGAAACACCAATTGACCTAACACACATGTCTTTGGAATGAATTAGTGAGCATTTAAGTGTTTTTGCAATTTAATGATCTGTGTTCTTAGCAACGGTTCTGTCATAATTACTATGACATGCTCCTCATGCAATATTCGATTGCTTTTCTCTTGTAAAGCACTGACAAAGCATTCACAGACTATTTTTAATACCAATTCAAAATCTATTTTAAGCAACATTTTATGACAAAATAAAGTCATGTTAATTTTCCTAGATTACATGATAATTTGCTGTACGTGTTTTTTTGTTATATAAAGCGTTTTAACAGTAATCAGATCCAAATAAAGTGGTGCTAATTGCTAAATGCAAATTTTTGTTTATCATCCTCAAATCAAAACTGACTACAAATATTCTTGCACAGTAGTTTACAGAATATCTGTGGATATGCTTTTAGAGAGCCTGTGTATTTTATGTTGGTGCAAGCAGAATAAGAAAGAGCAGATGGTCACTTGTTCAGATCCATAGGTCCACAGTGGGCTATTGTTCCCCAGAGAGGACCGCTTATCCAGAATGGCTCAATAAAACCACACGTTGTGCTAATGTGGGCATCCCAGTGCTATTTCACTTTAGCTTGCATCAGCATCTGAAAGGCCGATTATAAACCATCCCTTCAGCTCTGTCGATGTTTGAACGCTATTGATTTAAACCCCATATCAAAAGCTCCACTGGTTTCTGCCAGTGGCCTGGATCTTGACTATTGGCCATCACTTTGCTTTAGTTGCTGTTCTTCCTCCATGTCTGCTGCTGATGCAAGCAGATCAAAACACTGCAGCACAGCACTAGCATGCACGTTTCTACAATACCAGCACAAGAGGATGAATTATGGTGCTTTCCACATTCCACATTAAGAAGCACATGCTATTTATCTTTCTCAGTTCCTAGCACATGCTTTTCTTTGGTGAGTGAGATATACTGTATAACAGCGGCCAAGGCAAATTCTAACACTAAATGGAAACCTTGGTTCAAAAATATTTTAGGTGTCAGAATTTTAGGTCAAAACATTTGCTGAAGACTGCCGGCTTTAATTACTTGGAATGTCTGCAATTTACATTCGTCTGATTGACCTTCTGCTTTATAATGTGTCCTCTGTGTATAATTATAATTGAACATCATTGAGGATTTGGCTACATATCTCTATAATCCAGAGACATGCATGACTAAAAGCATTAGCTTCACATCTTCACCTGCCCTGTTCCTGTGATTGTAATGAAAACAAAAATGAGACATGGGTTTGCTCTGTGGGGGTAGGGGAAATACATTCATATTTTTGTGACCACCAGCAATAACCTGGTCAGAGCTAAATAACTGCAATAGGCACTGGGTTCCTATGAATACATAACCAACAGATGTGCTGGTGCAACATCCAATCCCTTTATCTCATCCTTTATAAGGTCTAGTGCGTGAGTGTTTGACTCAGGGCAGTAAAATGTTTATAATGATGCACAGTTCTATTTATTTCATAGATTTTACATTAATATTTAGATACTACAAGTTAAAACACATGTAAGTTTGAAGTGTTTTTCTGATGTCTTTTGTGAAAAAAAACCTGGAGTAACCCACATTGTAAGTAATACATAAACTGACTGTGTCTTCAGATAATTGTTAATGTAATTTCCCATGTCTCATTTATACCTGATGAAATTCCATAAACTGGTTCATTTTGATTGTCCAATGTGTAAAATCCATGCTATGACTAGACTTTCTTTCTATAACAAATGTACACCGCAAGGAAACAATGGGTATTAAGTCTGCAGTCCAGGGCTCACAGCCTGACAGAATTGCCTGCAGTTGAAGATGGCTCCCTCTCATTCAGGTCTGGCTTTGTTCCTTTGTCCACTTCTCTGAAGGCTGGAGTTCTGCTCACTCACATACCAATGTGCCAATATGACTCCGACTAACCAGAACCTGCCTCGACACAGAAGTATTCTTTAGGGTTGCTTGATAATCATTCCATTGCAGACTGCAACTTGGTAGAAACACCATTTTTAGCTCTTAGGTGCAGATTGCTTTTTCCCTATTTGATGCAAAATCAGTTCTGTTCTTTCAGTTCTTTCACATAGCGGCATCTTCATTTGGCCAATGATGCAATTTTCCAGTTCATTCGAGAGAATGCTGAGCATGATTTTCCAGTAATAAAGAAAAACGCAACGCACAGAAATCTGCAATTTCAATAACTATACAAACTACATATTATGGTTTGTGCATCACGGGAGCAATTAAGGACATTTTGAAGGATATATTTTGTGTACAGGGAAGCAGCTTAGTTTAAAGTGCACTGAGCAATTATTTAATGTGGAAAAGAGCCTTGTCCATACCAATAGCATCAGCAAAAATGAGCTGCAGAAATCCAAGCTCACTAATTTAAGATTCATAAACTTGTTGAACTCCACACCAGTGTAACTTTTACCAAAGAATGACCACACAATTAATCTGTGACTCTAGGATGGGATGGCCAGATGGACAGGGTCAGCAACAATACTCAGTTAGGCTGTGGAATTTAAACAATGCTCAATTGGTATTAAGGGGCACAAAATGGGGGAAGAAAATATTCCCCACACCATTACACCACCATCAGCAGCAAATGATCCTTGCCTTCATTTTGTTTACACCAAATTCTGACTCTATCATCTGAATGTAGCAGCAGAAATCGAGATATCCTCAGACCAGGTGACATTTTTTCCAATCTTCTATTGTCCAGTTTTTGTGAGCCTGTGTCAATTACAGTGTCCGTTTCCTGTTTTTAGCTGACAGGAATGGTACCTGATGTGGTCTTCTGCTGCTGTAGCCATTCTGCTTCAAGGTTCGATGTGTTGTGCATTCCGAAATGCTCGTCTGCATACCTCCATTGTAACAAGTGGTTATTTGAGTTATTGTTGCTTTCTTTCAGCTCAGATCTGTCTATCAAACCCATTCTCCTCTGACCTCTTTTTACTCAGAGAACTGCCACTCACTGGATATTTTCTCTTTCTCTGACCATTCTCTGTAACCCTATAAATGGCTGTGGTTGAAATGCCAGTACATCAGCAGTTTCTGAAATACTCAGACCAGCCCGTACAGCACCAACAAACATGGTATGTTCAAACTCACTTAAATAATTTTTCATCCACATCCTGAATCTCAGTTTGAACTTCAGCACTGTTGAGTTTCTGTGTGATTAGCTGATCACAGTTGCTGCCATGAGTATTTTAACACCTGCATATTACACCTACAGGAGCTTTTATGACATCCAATTCCAAATCCATAGGCTTTAATATGAAGATTCCACCACTTTGCCACTATAACAGCTTCCACACTTCTGGCTTTCTATAAGATTTTGTACTGTGTCTGTGGGAAGTTTTGGTCATTCATACAGAAGAGCATTTGTGAGGTCAGACACTGGTGTTGGACATGAGGGTTGGAGGAATAGATTTGTCCAAAATGTCTTGGTTTTCCCTTCATTTCCCTTCACCGGAACTCAGGGGCCTACAGCAAACCATGACGTCACCCAGCATACCGGACCTACTGATACTTAGTGATGGAAAAAGTATGATGTAGACGTTTTTCTTCAACAGGGACAGGGCAAATGGTCACGAATAAAAGAGAAATTGATTCTGCCAAGTACAACCAATTTCTTGAGGAAAACCTGTGGCCCTCTGCTAGACTGAAGAAGATGGACAGAAGGTTCACCTTTCAGCATGACATGACAACAAACACTCACTCACTTTCTAATCCTGGACAGGGTCACAGGAGGCCCAGTGCCTAGCTAGCAGCATAGGGCACAAAGCAGGAACAACCTTATACAGGGAGCCAATCCATTGTAGGGCACATACATTTACACACACTCACAAACTAGGGGCACTTTAGAGACACCAATTAATCTAACAAGCATGTCTTTGGATTGTGGGAGTAAATCTATATGGATACAGGGAAAACATACAAACTCCACACAGAAAGGATTGAACCCATGACCTTCTTGCTGTGAGGTGACACTGCTAGCCACTGAGCCACTGTGCCACCCTGACCACAAACACACTGCCAAAATAAAAAAAAATAAAACAACAATTCAGTGCCTTAAGGATAAGAAAGTGAGTGGTCAAGTCCTGATCAAAATCCAATACAAAATCTATGGATGAACTTTAAGTGAGCAATCCACTGGTGCTTACTATGAAATCTGACTGAACTTAAAACACTCAAGGAAGAAAGAACAGGCAAATATTGCCCAATTCATGAGCGCAGAACTTGGATTCCCTAACATCCAAGCAAACTGATGGTTGCACTTAAAGCAAAAGGCATTTCTGTGAAGTATTATAGAGCCAGATCACTTTTCCAACCATGTTAGTCTAGTTTTTCTTTTATATTCATTTTCAGAATTGCCTCTATTATCATTACTTGACTAAAGCAAAAAAAAGTACAGTAACACACTTACAGCTACAGTAAGACACATGTTTTTGTCTAATGAATGTTAAAACTTTCCAGAAATCCTGTAGTTGTTAGTCTCCTGTAAAGTCCTAAGCACAGTTTCAAATGTTTGCTTTTAAAAACGACTTGACCGTAGATCTCCTTAAAGAAAATGTCACAAAATGGTGCAGCTGTAGGGTTAGAGTACTATTTAGGACATGGTTTTAACATCACAGTGTGCACAACATAAAAGACCCGTACATCATTAAAACTGTGGGAGTTTGTTGGCTGTATGCATTGCAATTAGCCCAAATGCTAGCATTTTCTGTTTGTTCAGTTAGCACCACTGACAGTATGCTGCTCATGCTGTGCAGTTCTAATGTGCCACCACTGCACCCAGCAATGCACCCACACAGAGATGCAGCTTTGTTTTTGTCTCAGTCATTAAAAGACTTCAACCTGTCATTGCAACAAAAGCAAAACACCAAAACAATCAAATAAACCAATAAAGGTACTGCCAAGTTTAAGGCCACATAGAAAAGCAGCACCTCTTAGTCTTTTATTCTGGAAGATCCGTCAACATATCTGTTAGCTAATCTGAATCTTACTCACACCAAATACACTCAGGCAAAAGCAGAGATGCAAACAATTCACACGGGTTGTACTTGGCATCTTATGCAGCAAAAGGAACACTGTCACCTTTTTTAGTACACTCTTACCTGTCACTGATTTTGAAAAAACTTTGGAAAAGAAGAGATGGATGTGACAAGTACTTTGCGTAATGTGTTTTTTTTTTTTTTTTCAAGAAATGTACATTGCAGAGAAGAGAACAAGGTTGACAGAGCCTCCCTAGATGCAAGATCACTATAGATGCAGTGCAGCTATTCTGACACCAGAATTAAGAAACAACTCTCTTTTGCACCCTCTTGTATTCTCATGAGGCATGTACGCATCTGCTATTTCACTTTTGTTACATGGCTGGTTCATTCGCCTGAGCATGCCTGAGATAATGAGTTGATATTTAGCTGGCTCGGGCACTTGTTCTTACATAGTGCTCCTGCTGAGAATATACGACCAACCAGAGGCTCCAGGGCCTACTCTACCATGCAGATGGTGCTCACACATCCAACCAGAATGTTTCTGTACTGCCAGGCAGCAATCATATGTCATAGCACAATCTTAGTGAGCCAGAACTAAGCTGACAGTTTTGACTTTTAGAGCACAGGTCAGATGTTGAAGTTTGTACTAATGCCATTAGTGACCCTGGAAACAGGCTAGACGAGACAGGTTTAATCAAGCAATTTGAATGAATACAGTGAGGCTGGAGCATATTCATAGACTTTAGAAAGTCTGCGGCACTTTAAAAGTGCCTCGAGAAGTCTATTGTACACCAACTAAAATGGGCGTGCAATGAAAGTATTTTCAGCATTTGAAGATTAAATTACATTTTTCCATTCTAGATTCTCAGAAAGCAGCAGAGGAAGTGGCTCATTTTATTTAATCAATGTCTGTCTGTCTCTCAGCATGACAAATGACAAGGAGAAAAAAACACTAATAATCATGTGGTGATGATTATTTGCATAATCAGAGTGGGAGAAAACGGCAAAATTACATTTATGAAGAGGTTCTAGATGCTGATATAATGTCCCGCTAATTAAGGTTTTGCATGAGAAAAAAAACTACAAGAACCCAATTATGCAAAACCCAAATACTGCAGTACATGTAGTACTAGTTCTTTTATGGGTGTGAAACAGAATCCACTAAATCCACTTAGGTAATATCATGTGCTACAACATCTGAGGAGTCATAGAAGTCCAGACTTCTTTCACATTACATACAACCATTTTTCCTTTTTTATTGTCCAGATCAGCAAAACATTAAAATCACCTCCTTGTTTCTACACTGCATGTCCATTTTATTCACTTCACCCACTACATACAGTGGTGCTTGAAAGTTTGTTTAGAATTTTCTGTATTTCTGCATAAATATGACCAAAAACATCATCAGATTTTTACACAAGTCCTAAAAGTAGATAAAGAGAACCCAGTTAAACAAATGAGGCAAAAATATTATACTTGGTCATTTATTTATTGAGGAAAATGATCCAATATTACATATTAGTGAGTGGCAGAAGTATGAGAACCTTTGCTTTCAGTATTTGGTGTAAGCAATAACTGCAACTAAACGTTTCCTGTAACTGTTGATCAGTCCTGCACATCGGCTTGGAGGAATTTTAGCCCATTCCTCCGTACAGAACAGCTTCAACTCTGGAATGTTGGTGGGTTTCCTCACATTATGCTGCTCACTCCCACGTTCCTTCCACAACATATAGATTGGATTAAAGGTCAGGACTTTGACTTAGCCATTCCAAAACATTAACTTTATTCTTCTTTATCCATTCTTTGGTAGAACGACTTGTGTGCTTAGGGTTGTTTGTCTGGCTGCATGACCCACCTTCTCTTGAGATTCAGTTCATGGACAGATGTCCTGACATTTTTCCTTTAAAATTCTCTGATATAATTCAGAATTAATTGTTTCCATCAATAATGGCAAGCCGTCCTGGCCCAGATGCAGCAAAACAGGCCCAAACCATGATACTACCACCAACCATGTTTCACAGATGGGATAAGGTTCTTATGCTGGAATGCAGTGTTTTCCTTTTCTCTAAACATAATGCTTTTCTTTTTTAAAACCTAGACCTAGACCTCTATTTTGGTTTCATCTGTCCACAAAAACATTCTTCCAATAGCCTTCTGGTTTGTCCCCGTGATCTTTAGCAAACTGCAAACAAGCAGCAATGTTGTTTTTGGGTGAGCAGTGACTGCACACCATTGTTGTTCAGTATTCTACTGATGGTGGACTCATGAACATTAACATTAGCCAATGTCGAAGAGGCCTTCAGTTGCTTAGAACTTACCCTGGGATCTTTAGTGACCTCGCCAACTGTTACACGCCTTGCTCTTGGACTGATCTTTGTTGGTCGACCACTCCTGGGGAGGGTAAACAATAGTCTTGAATTTCCTACAATTTGTATACAATCTGTCTGACTGTAGATTGGTGGAGTCCAAACTCTTTTAGAGATGGTTTTGTACAAAACCTTTTCCAGTCTGATGACCATCAATAACTCTTTTTCTGAGGTCCTCAGAAATCTCCTTTGTTCGTGCCATGATGATACACTTCCCACAGACATGTTGTGAAAAGCAGACTTCGATAGATCCCTGTTCTTTAAAATAAAAACAGGGGTGCCCACTCACACCTGATTGTCATCCCATAGATTGAAAACACCTGACTCTAATTTCGCCTCCAAATTAACTGCTAATCCTAGAGGATCACATACTTTTGCCACTAATATGTAATATTGGATAATTTTCCTCAATAAATAAATGACAAAGTATAATATTTTTATCTCATGTTTGACTTGGCTATCTTTATCTACTGTTAGGACTGATCAACAGTTACAGGAAACATTTAGTTGCAGTTATTGCTGCACAGAGGGGTCACACCAGATACTGATATGTAATATTGGATAAATTTGTTTAACTGGGTTCTCTTTACCTACTTTTAGGACTTGTGTGAAAATCTGATGATGTTTTAGGTCATATTTATGCAGAAATATAGTAAATTCTAAAGGGTTCATAAACTTTCAAGCACCACTGTAGGTGAAGTTCTACAATTTCAGACTGTAGCCCATCTGTTGTCCCCCAACACTGCTGTGTCTGAACCACTCACACCAGCGCATGCCACTGCAGGATGATCTGCCAACCAAATAATACCTGCTTTGTGGCGATCCTGTGGGGTGCTGACCACTGATAAACAGGGAGAAAGTGTACATGTTCGCAGGACAATAGATGGGCTAGAGTCTGTAATTGTAAAACTACAAAGTGTACTTATATGATAAGTGGAAATGAAAAAAATTGACAATGAGTATAGAAACAAGGTGGTGGTTTTAATGTTATGGCTGATCAGTGTATTCCAATTAGACCCACAATACAAAGCAAAATCAAGAGGGGTTTCTGGAGACCACCACTGACTTCCTCAATCACAAAATCAAGTGCGTCTTACCTATTCTAATTAAGCCCTGCTCTGTACGTCGTACCCTTTGCAACACAAGCTTGGCTCGACTGGACCAACCACTCAAGATTAAAGGAAGACAAGATCAAGATTCTTCTCTGTACTGGCGCCCCTCTCTGTGTCTCTTTCTGTCTTCAAACAGCGACTAAAGACTCCCCTCTTCATTCATAACTTAAGTGAAGACTGAAACTGCACTTACCGGTACATATTAATAAAATACTGTCGTGCCCTTAAATACATCAAAATCCTAACAGGATTGTGTTTTTGGTGCTATTGCGTATTTGTACTAGTAGAGGCTTTGTCTACTAAGAAGAACACAAAGCACTTCTTTAAGTCACTCTGGATAAGAATGTCTACTAAATGCTGTAAAGGTACATCTAAATTACCAAATCTAAATATAATTATTCCTTTATCAGAAGCTTGGAAGTGTGAATTAATTTGCCCTCAAAGAACTACAAGTTCCAACAATCCCACAACACAGTCCCAGACAGCACACTACACAACGCACTGTAATCAATGAAAAACTAGGCCTTTGGTTCATCTAAATGATGATCGCAGAAATATAATATAGGTAACATGTCTCACAAAATAGTTCTACTTTTAGCTGTACTCCCTGAGGTTTCCCATCTCCATCCATACAACTTGTATTCAATCAAAACAGCTGGCATCAGCTATTTAAATGCAGTTTGCTAGATTTGCTTAGAATGTCCTTCATGACCTTTGGTTGGATGAATAAGCTTTGCTAGACCTTGTCACATTGTACTACGTGAAAGAACACAACTTTACATTAAGAAACATTATTTAAATGTATTCAAGATCTTCAGTGCCACAGACGGTATCTATCTGAGGTGACTGATGCTCTGAGCACTGAGCACTGCATTGAGTTATTGCTATTTCTATATGTATTAAATGAATCATAAATATCTAACAATGCTACTAAATTAACCGGCTTGACCTTCAGTGCAATCTAAACCTAATGTTAAAATGCTAATGTACATCTCTCATTAATCTGTACATTTTTCAGTTTTGCACAAAAATAACCGGATTTTACAATATTTTACCCATATTTTAACTCAACCAAGGATCAGTGAGAGTAATCCCTACAGTGAAAACTGCAACTTGACTGAATGGTGATGTCTGTTCTTTCTTTTACACTGCAGGGTGAACATGAGAATTATATGTAGGATATACACCAATGAGCCAAAACATTATGAGCACCTGCTCAATATACTGTAGGTCCTCTGTGTGATACTGAAACAGTTCCACCCAGCTGAGACATGCACTCTACAAGACCTCTGAAGGTGCCCTGTGGTATCTGGCAGCAAGCCTGAATAGCAGATCCTTTATATCCTGTAAGTTACATGGTGGATGATTAGGCTTGGTCTAGCAAACGACACAGATGTGTACTAGATTTAGATCTGAGAAATTTGGAGACCAGGGCATCACCTTGAACAATACACCCTGTTGATGAACCATTTCCGAATAATGCATGTAACATGGCAAGGTACATTGTTCTGCTGAGAAAGGGCACTGCCATGGGAGAACACCATTGGGATGAAGGGATGTACCTGGTCTACAACGATGTTTAGGAAGTTGGCATGTCTCATTCTGATGTCTACATGAATGCTCAGCCCTAGGGTTCATCAGCAGAACAAAGGAACATCACACTCCCTCTACCTCCTTGTGTTCTTCCCCCTGTGCAGCCCGGGGACACTATTTCCTCTAGTAAACAGCGCACATGTACAAGGCCATCCACGTGATGTAAAGGAGAATGGCACTAATCAGACCAGATGACCTTCCTGCTCTGTTCCAAGGTCCAGTTCCAGCATTCACATGCCCATTGTATCTGCTTGTAATGGTAGACAAAGGTTAGCATAGGAACTGCAGCTGCATAGCCTAAACAGTGGTACCTTGGTTCTCAACCACCTCGGAACTCGTCATTTGAAGTTCTCGTCATTTGCTCGGTACTTGGCATAATTGCTCAAACTTATTTGAGTCGAGTCACATGCTGTGTTTCAGCCGAAACTGGATTCATAACTCATGATTCATGATTCAGTCCAATGTGATTCAGATTCAAAACAATGACTATCTCCGCCATTTTTCTCATGTATTTCTTTATTTTTACATCTACAGTATTATATTCTCAGTGCAAATAAGTCCCAATGCATCCTAAAATGGTTATTAAGGACAGCCAACCGAAAGGAAAACTTTCTGGAAAGGAAAGGAAATGACAGCCAACCGAATGGCTTTCGGGCTGTGCGGTTAGCATTAGCATCTAGGACCCTGAGTAAGTGTTTGCTTTCACTTTTCACATTCAATCCATTACTAACTAAATTACATGAGATTTTTCAACACTTTATAATAAAATAAGCTTTGTGTTAAAGCTTTTGGGCAATTGTAGAATAATATAAGTGTTAAAGTTTAATAGGCTCCACTATTACACAATATAGACCATATTAAACTCATCAGTTCATGATACATTTAACTAATGATGGATTTGTCCGAAAATAACCCGATCATAAATCAGGGAGCATCTGTACAATACAACTCCACTAATGCATATAGTGCCTTACACTGTGTTGATTTTCTGGGGTCTGGAATGGCTTAATTCAATTTACATTATTCCTTAGGGGAAAAATTTGCTCGGTACTCATTATTTTCAGTACTCAACAAGCCTTCTGGAATGAGGTACCACTGTACTCAACAGGGTGCCATGCACAGTATGTTGTGATACATATCTCCTCTAACCAACATTCACATTTCTGTGAATGTGGGCACAGTAGCCCTTCTCAACAATAAGCAACTCAGGTCTGCATAAGTGTGCAATGCTGCTTGAATTAGCTAAGCAGTGACTGGAATGAAATATTTGGTACATTCCAAAAGTCAGAACACAGCAATGTGTGCCCACTTCAACCTCGGCTTTTTGTTCTTGGCTTACAGAAGTGTAACCCGACCTGATCCTCTACTGATGTAGCCCATCTGCCCCAAGGTTTGATACGTTGTTGATTTCTGCTCACCACAACTCTGCAAAGTTGGATATCTAAGTTAGCATAGCCTTTCTCTTGGCCATTCTCAGTTGACCTCTTATCCACAAGGTAGAAACTCTGACCACAGCTCTTCTGCTAACTGGATGCCTATATTTCACCATTCTGAGTAAAATCTAGAAACTGTTGTGTGTGAAAATCCTTTGAGATCAGCAGTCACATAAATTCTCAAACTAGCATGTCATGCTCCCACCCGCTTCACTCCACTATCAGACTCCATTACTCAGCATCCACAAACGACCCTGACCCCACCTTCACGCTGCCACGCTCTGATTCGGCAACCTTCTGATTACACACTGGCTCTATTCACTGATTACAAACACAGCCATGCGTTCATTCACGTCAATGTTTCATTGGCACTGGTGTGATGTTAAGCATTTCTCTGTCATCTGGTTTTTGCTATTCCTCTAAGAGTTTTTTCTGCTCTGTTTTGACTATGTTTTTGCCTACCCCTGTTTAGATTGTTTGCCCGGTCTGATTGATCCGTGTTGCTGAAATTGGATGGGTGTTTGACTTCCTCTCTGCTTTTCCCTGCTCGTGTTCTACCATTGTTTTCAATAAAAGCCTTTTATCAGCCCTGTACTCTTGCCTCCACTCATGGCCATTCATGAGAGTCTGCCTGGCACCAACAATGCAACTGTCGAATTCACTGAA
The DNA here is from genome assembly GCA_025084515.1 of Ancistrus triradiatus. Lineage (NCBI taxonomy): Eukaryota > Metazoa > Chordata > Actinopteri > Siluriformes > Loricariidae > Ancistrus > Ancistrus triradiatus. The sequence continues at coordinate 20,257 of JAJAGP010000889.1, read as the reverse complement.
ACCACATTTTACCCCTTCTGAATGGCTGATATGAACATTATCTGAAACTGCTAGTGTGCATCTGCATGATTCTATGGATGATTAGTTAATTGCATGAATGTGTATGTGTATAGACGTTCCTAATAAAGTGTTCAGAGAGTGTAAATACACAGGTTTAAATAGTAGGTGATTTGTTAACAAATTTGATGCAGTGATACAAAATAAATTAATAAGCATGTTTTGAAAACATTTTATATGTTTCTATACCACTCATCCTCTCCAAAAAACTAGTTCTATTTCTAATACTGCTACTGTTACTAGTACTACAGCTACTACTATTACTAATAGCTATTATTGTCATACTGAAGAAGTCCGAACAGTTCTAAAGAATTAAACATCATAAATGACTTTCTTATTTTTACGCTGTAATAAATATAAAAGCCCAGTGAGAATTAAATAAATTAAGAGCCAAAAAGTGACAATTACTGATATATTCTTTCCAGGCTAATAGTTTGCCTTAAATGGGCTGCTATTACAGTGCTCAAAATAGGCTTCAAATACGTATTTCAATCATGAATCATTTGATTCACCTACGATTCACCACATAACACACTGCACAGTCGACCTAAGTCAGAAAGGTTATCAATCCATGCTGCCACTGTGTATAGTGTAACTACATGACTCCTACATAGGCTGGTCAGTTGTCAGAGTTTGTACTAATCTGATCTGGTTCAAAATACCTTAGATAGTACTGTTTTTCTCTGTAATGGTAAGCATCAAAACCTCTGTCTCACCTTTGTACACAAGGGTTATGCATTTAGCTACAACATGGTACTGACAAACCAGGCTGTCAGAGCTCCTGCTATCCAACTATTTGTTATTTGAACGGTTTTCAGGATCAAGATAATGATGGATAACAGCTCTGAGTTGTTTTTAACTTATTAAGAAATAAATTCCCAACTTGTAATATTCGAATTGCAAGTAAATTCTACACGGCGACCCATGTTTCAGCCTTAGTAATGTCTCATAGTGGCTGGGTGTTACACAGATGCAACTTACCGACATTGTTGTCAGGAAAGCTGTCGGGTGGACATAGCGAGATTAGTTTATCCCCCATGTGGATACTCTTGCCATAGAAGTCTGCCATGCTACGCTCAGGTTCTGACAGCTTGGTGCTTATGCCTCCTCTTCTGCTTGGCATTATAGTAAACCTTACAGAAATGGAGGAGTCAAAGCCAATGCTGCCCTGTTGCCAGCGCCAGTCCACTACTCTGCTTCCATTTCTATTCCTGAAGCACTCTCACTGCAGAATGAGAGTAGAATGATTCTGCACTCCTGACAGAATCTGTCCCGAATTTCATTCTGAACTGGCCTGTCACAAATTAGGATGCACTCTGGATGAGCTCATCTGCATCACCATAGAGTTAGATCAGCTCCTTGCTGTGCACTCCCTAACTCCCTGCTCTTTCTGTGCCTTGCCACAGCCTGACGCTTCTGCATCAGACCTGCCAGAACCTATAGAGCTCATTGAAGCACTTGCACAGCTGATGTGATGCTGGCCAATGCTTCTAGTCTGGTAAGAGCAGACACCAGTTTCGAACCTACCTGGTCTGACATCAGAGAGTTCCAGTTCATCTTGTTGGAGAGCACACACTGCAGCTTCTTTGTGGTAAGTGGGACACTTTTCAAGTCATTCACCCACACATTTTCCATCCCACTAATCCTGCATACATGCCATTCTGTCCTGCCTTTTTCAGCTTTGACTGCCTCTGTGTCAGAGGGGATATTCGTTGGAGTGCTCGTCACAAGAGAAGGGATGCAGATGGGGGAGCTTCGTCATGCGATATAAGTCTCCGCAGTGGAGAGTGATCCCAAGGGTCCTGGCTCTGTCACTCTGTCACTCTGCTAGTGCACTGCACCATGAGACCATCTCCTTATATGTACTTCACTCCCTAGCATATCCAATCATGGTCTGATGGTCAGCTCACTCACTGGTCCTCACACTGCCACCAGCACTGCCACCAACACTGCCTCACGGTGACTGCATGACACTTGTTCTTCACCTCTCTGTCCCAATGTCCTGGAAATGTATGTAGACCTGGCCAAAGGTTTTTCAGAAGGCCACTGAGCTTCCCCCGCACCAGTCTTTCGATTGTACCACTGACCACCTAAATTGAGAGTACACCCTCTGTCCTTGGTTGAGGATCAAGTGACGTAAGAATACTTCTCTGATGCCATGTCCAGTGGATTTTGGATTACCTCTTCCGTTGCAGCAAGGTTCTTCTTTATGGAAAAATCACAATCTAGTCTCTGCCCATGCATAGTATACCTTGCTTTAAACAGCATCACTAGAAAGTTTGCCAAGTTCCACATCCCGTCATGTCCACATCCATTCAATTTGTTTTTCAGGAATGATTTTATTCCCTCTGGGTCACTATGGATGATGCCAGTCCCCACCAAGTCAAGTCAAGTCAAGTCAGATTTATTTATATAGCGCTTTTTACAATGGAGCATTGTCTCAAAGCAACTTTACAAGTTTAGATTATCTCCTAATAACTACGTCCAATCCCAAATTGAGCAAGCCTAGGGCGACAGTGGCAAGGAAAAACTCCCTGAGTTATAGGAAGAAACCTTAGGAGGACCAAGACTCAAAAAGGACCCAACCTCCTTGGGCCGGGCTAGATATAAATCTAAGAGCGAAACTAGTCATGGAGTCAAAGTTTCGAATAAAGTGAAGTATGCACATTGACATTAAGTGACCCGGGTATGATGGGGCTGGAGCTGATGACGGAAGAAGCTTGACTGGAGCTACAGCACATGAACATCATGTGTGGGGCTGGAACTGCTGGAACACAGCTCGGAGAGAAAACAGAAAATGTAAGAGGAGCCAAGAGGAGCACTGAGACTCAGGTATCCTGCCCCCACTGATCCTGTCATACTTACCTTTGCCAGAGGTGGGGGTCGAACAACAGCGGCATATCCAGAAAACACTGGTTCACAATGCTGAGCCACTCTGGTTTGATTCCTACCTCTGGTGCAACAATGCCACAGAGATGCATTACTGGCATCCCAAAGTCCAGTAGGGTTCCCTGGTACCAAAAGTCCAGACTAGCACTCTATATGGTTACTGGTTGCAGTAAGGGTGGAGTTTGCCAAATTACCTCATTGCTTTTAGGGGTGGGAACCCAAGTCTCAATGCTCCTCAGGGTAGGGGCTGGGTCAGAATTGCTCGCATCATGTGTGACCGACCAGGGGGTGCCTCCACATTACAATGGTGAATACAATTCATGTTTGGACTCTACCAAAACAGGTCAAAGTTGTCTATATAACCAAGCTTACAGCAAAATAACCAAGCCATATATTCAATTGAAAATACAACAGGCAAGAAACTATTAATTTTGGCCCTCTATCCCACACCGTCTTTGTTATGCTTATGAGGTTCCATGTAATTGGTACCTGCATGGTACATAACAGAATGGACAAATTTCTTCTTTAACAGTCAAGCCATCTGTATATTTCTTGTAAGCACACACATGAGATGTCATGTCATGTTATCATTTGGATCAAACCTTGCAAAAATGCTCATTTCACAAAATGTATGTAACTCTCTAAGTGATGAGCCTCTAAAAACACATTTCCTATACTTATATTTACACCTCCTAGAGCTTGTACCAGGATTAATGAACAAACCTCTGTATACATATTTGAGAAGTAACAAATGGTACCTGCAGTCCAGCCATGCATTAACCAGAATTTTAAAGGGAGCTCACGATGTGCTTGGATAACAAGCCATTTTCTAGCTCTGACATATGTCTGTGTATGTACACAAGGACTGTGTATATCCTAAATTATCATCTGGTTTAACATTATGTAGTATTCAGGGTTTTACAGAGCTCGAGAATTTGCACCTTCTGTTAAAGACATGTGAATGGAATATTTATTTAGGAGCACTTGAGCAAGATGAGATTTTAACCTGAGTGCACCACCACTTTTACCAAGTATTCATTGGGTCTGTCTCATTACCAAGCGAGTGCCCTTGCTGCCTGCTTCCTATGTTGAGCGTTCTCTATGTAAAGCTTTCTAACTGACAATGGAACCCTAAAACTGGTTAATGAGACAGTCTACTGAGTTACAGATTGCACCACCGATTGTTCACACTCTGTACGTAGTCAGTGCCTGTGTCCCAATTCAGGGGCTGCATGCTTCGGAGGCTGCATTTGAAGACTGATTACGTCATAGCGGTGCACCTAGACCTTCCCATTTCAAAGAAATGCGCCCTTCTTTTCCATGGTAACGAAGAATCCAACAGGTGGGTCCTTCACCAGCCAAAATATCCCAGGGTTCGCTGCATGCTGTGATGCAAACTGGAACTCTGCTGTAGAGCAGACCATCTCATTTCGGTTCAGTCTACGCAGCCTACAAAGGACACGCCTTCATAGACCATGTATCCTTTGAAGAATGCATCCCCTGAATTGGGACGCAGCTAGTGTATATTTTAACCGTTAGGACAAACGTTAGGAAAGTTTCATGGGTCTGGATTCTTGTCTTTGCCGTTTTATCAAAACTTTCCTTAAGGCTGCTTTTTGGAGGAACATCATAGCATGCAATTTTTTGATGAGCTGTGATAAGAGCAACAGATACAATGTACACAGAAGATAATATGAGGACTAACATGAGGGAAAATGAAAGATTTTCTATATGAGATCTGTGGTTTAGCACATTTAGCTGGGTAACTGGACATACATTGATCAAAACTAGCAGGAGTCTAATATGTGAAATTTATAAAAAGTACATTTACATGGTTACATACATATTTAACAAATGAGACACTGAACAACAGGTGCAATGTAATTTAATTATTTTATTTAATTAATTAATTAATTTTTTTGTCGAATAGCCCTGCAGTTAAATTTGATACATATGTAGGTACAAACTATTTTAAAATAAAATAATATTTCAGTTATTACAAATGAACTTTTATAATGTATAAAGTTCAATATTTAAACAATTGTGTGTTTTATTTTTACTTTTTCCTTAGTAAGAACGGCACAGAAACTATTCTGTTGCACAGAAAGTTGTATAATTTCCTTGACAAAAAGGAACATTCATTTTTTTCTAGTTCCATGCTTTGCTGAACAAAATCTTTATTTGTGCCTAATCTGGAGGAATAAAGTAAAAACGAAAAAAAATTAAAAAATTAAAAAATGTGCTCCTAGATTTTGTGTGCTCCTTCTAATTTCAAATCAAGAGCACCAGTGCTCCTTCGTTAAAAGCTTACCATAAATCCATGGTATTGTAGTTTAGTTTTTTTTTTTTTCTCATTTTACCCCCTCTTTATCCTGGTCAGGATCACACAGGAGCTTCTCGATCCTATACATGAATTTACAGGGTGCAGGGGAAACCGTACAATGGATGGAGCACAAGTCAATCCCATCTCAGAAGGAATTGCTGTTTCAGAGACGGGGGACGCTGCCCTGTTCAGCCTCCACTTCCTCAGACATGGCCAATTATGTGACTGTGAGATGCCTGACTCAGCCAGAAGGCACCACCAGAACTCTAATGGTGGGCTTGCAAATTGCCACTGCTTCTACTGAGCGCATAACTACTATGATCTTCAATAATAACATTAAGGTTAGATACAAAAAAGAAGTAAAGAAATATGCAGTCATAGCTCAAATGTGTAATCCTATGAGGATCAGGTGTTAAAAGAGTAAGAACCATTGTTCGAACATGAGTGCATGCAATTTGAAAAGGAAATCAATCAGGTAAGCAGGCAAAATATTAAATACATTATCTAACGTGTGCCACTGTACCTTCTATGAAACTGTGTGTGTGCTATGATTCTGAGTTTTAAACTTCTGCATCTTAAGAAAAAACTGATACAGCTAGGGGTTAGATAATAATATCATAATCATAATATAATCTGGATGAATGGCAATGTAAATATAAAAAAGGTTGAGTAAACATACGTTCATCAACATGAAAACATATATTAAAAGAATAACAATTCCATGGTTGACGTAGTTGTGACGCAATGTGGCAACAGCTGACTGTCTTGTGGCTTGGAATATGACACTGCTGCAGCCCACACAGAACTATATAAGCTTAGAATTCAACAAAGATTCCTATACAACACGTACAGATGTTGACATACTCAGCAGCCACTTTATTAGATACACCTGTTCAACTGCTTATCTAATCAGCTAATGGCAGCAACTCAATGCATTTAGGCATGTAGACATGGTCAACAAGTCATGCTGCAATTCAAACCCGAGCATCAGAATGGGGAAGAAAGATCATTTAAGTGACTTTGAACATGGCTTGAGAATATATCAAGTGAGCGGCAGTTCTCTGGGCAAAAAAGCCTTGATGATGCCAGAGTTCAGAGGAGAATGGCCAGACTGGTTTGAGCTGATAGAAAGGCAACAGTAACTTATACAACCACTCGTTACAACCAAGGTATGCAGAATAGCATCTCTGAAAACACAACACATGAAACCTTGAAGCAGGTGGGCTACAGCAACTGTCATGAGCCACGCTATCTATACGCTATCTAGAAGGCAGCGTTGGCTCATTAGCAGCGCTGAGACTGGTGTGACGCTCCCGAGCGTGTATACGCCGCTTCTATCGGTACTGATTGCCGCATCAGCATCACCTGTGGGCTCGGGTATTTAAGAGCATCCCCAAGCCTAGTCGAGGTGTCGCACCATTGCTCCGTTGAGGCTTTTTACATCGCATGCATCGTTGCATCTGCGTGTTTTTTCATTAGGGACAGTGGTAGGCTGAGGGCTTCGCAAAGTTCCAGTCACATAGAGCAGAAAGGCTCAAGGTAACCGCCAGAGACTTAGTTGGCCAGGGTAGGGAAAGAACACTTTTCCCCATTATCGTGTTTCTGAGGGATGCAGTGCTGCATTTCACACTCAGCGTGCTTCCAGGATCCCCGGGGAATCCCCGTAGCAGCTCCAGAGCTATACACTCTTCTCTTGCTCTGCTCGGGTCCTTGACGTGCTGCGCATGCGCAGACCCGACGTACACTCTTTGCGTACCCGGAACGTAGCCCGAGAGCGTTAGACTAGGTTCCAAGAGCCAAGTTCGTTTGCTCTTTGTTTTTTCCTTTTTTGTTTTGCTCGCCACAGTGCTCTTTTAGCACTTGTAGTGGCTTTTCATTTTCCCTGCTTTTTCCTGTTCTTATATATTTTTCACTTTCTTTTGAGTGTGCCCTACGCGCCAACTTGTACTGCCTTGTGGAGAAATAGTAGCGTGCCAGACCCTGACGTCAGGGTCCATCAGGAGCTCCTTACACTTGGGTCCTAAACCCCCCATTTATAGGGTGCCTCTGCTGTCAGCTAAGATCAGACAACTGAGGCTATAATTCCCACTGGCTCACCAAAATTAGACAACAGAAGATTGGATAAACGTTGCCTGGTCTGGTAATTCTCAATTTCTGCTGTAACATTAGGGTGGTAGGGTCAGAATTTGGCATAAACAAAACGAAAGCATGGACACATCCTGCCTTATATCTATAGTTCAGGCTACTGGTGTAATGTAATGATGTGGGAGATATTTTCTTGACATTTGATTTTCTTCCAGTGATGATTTTATTCCAGTGTACCCTGCTACCAATGTTACATTCCCCATTAACCTGCAAATCATTGTTGTCTACAGGCCACTTGGCCCTCTAGATGACTTTATTGTAGAACTGGATGGTCTTCTGAGTTTCTATCCTTCACACGAGTCTCCTCTGATCCTGCTTGGTGACTTCAATCTCCCATCAGAAAAGCTCCAGTTTTCCAGTCTCCTTCCTCTCTTGTCGTCTTTCAACCTGTCCCTTAACAACAGTCCTCCAACACACAAGAGAGGTAACATTTTCAACCTTGTGTTCTGCCGACCCTCCCCAGCCACTGAGATCAGTGTAACTCAACTACAGCACTCAGACCACCACTTTGTTTCCTTCTCTCTTGCTGTCCCTCTGCTTCGTGTACCCAACCCTTTACATACTTCAGCAACCCGTCACAACCTCCACTCCCTCTCTCCTGCCTCACTGTCTTCCAGTGTTCTAACTA
>JAJAGP010000889.1:0-12115 GCA_025084515.1 Ancistrus triradiatus | reverse complement strand
TTTGTTGTTGCCCACCCAAAGATGACATCCTGGTAACACCTCTGATCTCCAAAGAAAAGTTAACCATTGGATATATAAAATCACCAGCTAATAAAACGTTTAATAGTATGACACAGTTTATTTGCTAATACAGTATGCTGGAAAAAAACATACTGCAGGGAGATCTGGCATTCACTGATGTGACATGACTGATCTGTCATGCCAATGTCATGTCAAAACGTTGTAAATTATGTTACATTAACTGTTGCAGTCTGAATGCCAACACACGGTGAAATGAAGACAGCCGGGTGAATGACCGATGAATGATGAGTTCAAGTGACAAAAATGTCAGCCACTGGTACCGCCCACGCCTTGAGTGATGCAACTTGGTACCCATGCACAAGCCAATAAAAGACTGTAGGAGGTGGGCTAGTCAGAGCATCCAGGCTCTAACAAGTCTCACATCCTTCAGGAGAAAAACAGAAGGCCATGATTTTGTTTGCTTTTTGTGCTTTTTAAGTCTTGCTCATTTCCCCTAGGAACAACAAATTAAATTAAATCCTGTGTTGTAATTAAAACTGACAGGATTTGTTGATTTTAAAGGCATACAACATTTCCTTAGTCAATATTAACCTTAAAATACCAGCGTCCCCCAACATATGGCTCTAGTGAGTGAGTGAGTGAGTGTGTTATTTTGTATGGCACTGGATAGCAGGATATTGGTGTGAGCTTTGAACTGCCAGTCTTCTCATCATCATCCACCCATCCATGACACTCTCCATCTCTCCATCCATCACAGAAAGTCATCAGGTGACTCTCACAGACCTGTGTATCCCTCAGGGATTGTCTTGACGCTAATGAATATCTCCAGCAGGTTTCCACCACCTCCACTCTCACCACTATAACCTGAATCTGGTGGAGGTTAAGGGGTTGATGAAATGCTGTTAGTGATAGCAGACATGACAGACAAATCCAACCTCCAGTATGTAAGGTCCAAAGACCAGCCATTCTAAGGCAGAAGTAAATAATATACAGACATATTTACACATACAAGCAGCCCTAATATTTATCAGAGTATCTACAACAGTGTGCTGATACTGACTTAATGTGAACATTATGTACTCTTAAAAGTCTTTAGATCATGACTGGCTTTGAACAAGTGGCAGGTGACGCTTCAAAAGCTTCAAGCCAAACGCTAACCTCTCCACACAGGGTTTGCACGAAGAAAAAAAGGGTGAAAAAATCAATTAAAATTTAAACCTCTCTGACTGTGTGGAAGTGAATGCATTCCTAGCTTCGGAGCAATTTTGTCCCGTCCGTTCCAGCATTCCTTCGCGCCTTAGCAAAAAACATTGTCCTCGTTAAAAAATAGCGTACGCCACAAAATTTGCAAAATGTTATGTTAAACATAAGCCTTCATGGTTTTGACAGTCAGTAGTACGCTAGTATGCGGCTGACGGACTTGTGCTGAAGCGACGCATTGTGGCTGCTACACACGACACGCCAAACATTAATTCAGCGGTTTCGGCATGAAACGTGAACGTTGCGCTACTCAAGGCGGCACGGAATTACAGCACCTGAAACACAAGCCTCGAAAAAGACGAAATCTAGTGATGTCCATTCACCAAGACGTGAAACGTACACTGCGTAGAATGAGAAGAGGCTCGATAGCTGTGCGTACACAGGCAAAGTTACGAGGCAGGCAAAAGGGTATGATGAGCGTTCATGTGTGTGCGTTCGTGTGTCTGGGTCACAGTCAGGGGAACGTGAGCCAACAGTGAGTAAAAGTAAGTGTGTGTGTGTGTGTGTGTGTGTGTGTGTGTGTGTGTGTGTGTGTGTGTGTGGTCAGGTGAGAGAGAGTCCTTGTGGTTTACTGCAAGCGCATCAATGACAGAAGGTCAAAGCCGGCCGCTTCTTCCCAACTGTCTTTACGTGTCAAAAAAAACCAAACACACACTTACAAATGCGACGCGCTGCCGCCAGTGAAGGGCAAAGCAAAGTCGAGTAAAAATGGGGGAAAATGAAGCGTACTGACCCTTTCAGGATCCGGAGACGGTGTCCTCCGCACGGCTCTGGGTCCGCTGTGCGTTTGTTCCGCTGTCGTCCATTTCCAAGCTTTTTTTTTTCTCCGGTTCTCCCGTTACGTCTGTGTTCAGTATATCGTAGCGCTACGTACACAGTCTCGACCTTTCTTTACTCAGTCTGCCTACATGTTGCTGCTCTCTCTCTCTCTCTCTCGCTCGCTCTCTCTCTCTCTCTCTCTCGTTATTTTGTTAAAATTCAGTATATACGCTCCGTCACCTAGCACCCCCCCCCCCTCTCTCTCTCTCTCTCTCTCTCTCGTACTCGCGACACGTGTTGAATGCTAAACTTGTGGAGGATTCTCAGCGCGGAAGTGCCTTTGCCCCTTCCTCAGTGGCGTATCAGTACAGTACGCTATATTATCTTTAATATAATTTCGTCCGCTCTGTCCACTCCTTAAAACACCCATACCCCATTTCTCATCATAAGTAATAACAATTTAAAACACTACCTATGCAAATCCAAACATTTTTAGAGACTGCACCAATGTACTCTGCATGTAAACTACATAGGCCTAATGAACTGATCATAGTTTGTAATATCAAATGCAGCGGTGTGCACCATCATTACCATATAATCATGCTAATACAAGACAGTTCAATTCACACCAGGCCGCTGTGCCCTCATAAATAACTCCGCAATGAAATTCACAGGCTGTTTCCCATTTTGATGGATAAACCCACCAAAATGAGGTGACAATGCACGTTTTTGAAATTGCATCTCTAGTCGTAATATTGAGGCAAAATAAATGTGGCTCTGATAAGGTATTTTTTGCGTGTGTCCATCATTTTTAAAAGTAATACATGTCATGCATTACATTATTCTGTATCACTGAGTAGAAAAGACAGAAACAGCCTTTCATACATCGGTGGCGACTGGAAGTGGCACATGTTTGAGTATATACTGCATATACTGTATGTACCTCCTCTATGCTGGCCAAGTAGTCTCAGGTATGCATGTGGCTTCTTTAATATATATGAAGTCATTAATCACTTGGTTTTTACTGGCCAGCGCTTCCTATATCTTTCCAGTGCAGCTGCAGTTATTTGCATTGTCTTATACAAAGCTGTTTTGCATAATATAACATCTCGATGCCATTGTAAAGAAATTGTACTGGCACGGGTTTATTGAAGTGATGTTCTAAGCTCATGTTCTGGTACCAGTGACTCTATGTACCTAAATAATGCCTGTGTGCACATTTTTACGTTTTCTATTCACTACATTTTTTAGCTATTTTCACCATTGTTATTATTAATTATTATATTTTTAAATAGATTCTTAAGTATGTTCCCTCTGTCAATATTTATTTAGCTTCTGTATATTTAAACTATTACTATAAACTTATTCATTGGATAACTTAGTTTAATTCTTACATATATCATCTGTGCCACCAAAGAAGGTTGCAATCTCTTTTTGAGTCTTGGCTCTCCCAAGGTTTCTTCCTTGCCATTGGTGCCCTAGCCTTGCTCAATCTGGGACTGGCCTTAAATATTAGAAGATAATATAAAACTGTTAAGCTACTCTGAGACAATGCTCCATTGTAAAAAGCGCTAGAAATACATTTGAATTGACTTGTTCCTGATTCCCGATTTAGCTACATATTGACAGCTGGTAACCAGCGTTCTGCCCCATTGAGAGGTCATCCAATCATTATAAGAGAAGTCATGTTTCCATGCAAGACAAACAAAAAGAGCACTGTCCAATAAAAGCTGAGATGTTTTATTCTGGGCAAAACACATCCGCCCCCACCCGCCCCTCACTGCCAGTGAAGCTTGTGCATCCGGGCGTGGCTCAGAATGACATGCTAAAAGCCGTTTTTCCAGTGAGCTTTAATTTTCCATCCTACTGAAACAGCAAATACACAATCGCACAGAACGCAGCCAGAGACACACAGGCCTCACTGTGTGTCTATTAGCTCTATGCTGGGAGTTTCAAATGATTTTTCGCTCAGGCTGCTCTGTTCACCAAATAGAATTTGAGTTTAATGAATGAACAGCATGATATTTCATTGAGATTATTTGATTAGTTGATTCCCTAAAATATGTAATTCCCCCAAGATGAATGAATTATGTAGACAATTTCATAAACATTTCATTGCAACACAATGAAATTGTAGAGGAAGCCAAGCTTCCCGTATAGTCTTAAAGTAATTACCTGTGTTATACGTATACACCGGTGTACAGTACAACAAAACAATTGTCCTCCACACATCCCAGCTTGCTACTAGAGTGTATAGTGCTCTTGAAGGACTGACGGCCTTACTCAATGATCCACCACTGGCAGCTTGGTAGGCCTGGGATTTGAAACCTGCACCTAGTAATTGGTAGACCAGAGCACACACCACTAAGCCAATCACAAGAAGGTAGTGCTACAATACAATAGCTCCTTTTTATTATGTTCAGTGCATCACATATAATTTAGGCGCTCAGGTGTCAGAGGGGTTTTTAGTTCATTTCACTGAGAAACTTGCATTTAGAGAGTATAGCAGATGCTCCTAGCCAGAGTGATTTACAGTTGAGGTGGGGAGATAAAGATTAAGAGGCTTGCTGAAGAGCTCAACAGGGGGAGCTTGGACGTGCTGAGATATAAACCTTTGAATTGTAGTCCAGAGTCTTAAGCGATTAGCACCACAATCCTCCAGTTTTTAAAAACTATTGTGCCTAAATTCAGATTTCACAAATATCAAATGGCACAACCAACAAACAACAATGTTACTGGTATGATTTTAAAAAGAGTTTCCTGGGTATTGCACCACGAAGAAGTACCCATGTACCTATATTCAGCCTTCCTAAAAAAAAAATGCAACGTGCTACATGGAGAAAGGGTTGAGTCAGAGTAAACAGTTTGAGATTACACTTAATTTGAAGTCCACTAATGTAAAAATAAAAAAGGGGCTTAGATCAAACATTTAAAAAATTATGAGTTGTGACACCTATGGGACAAAGTGAATTTTTAATTTGAATGAATTTTAAAATTCCATGTTTTTTACTAATACCAACACATTCTTGTATGTTCTTACTGACTTAAGCTTATTTCATTTAATCAATATAGGAGACAGCGAAATTACAATGAATCACAGCTAAAAATTACACAAATGTCTATTTTTGTAGAATTGTTAACAATAAAACCAATCTGTTGTGCTTATATAAAGCCTTTTAAAAGCCATTTAAACTGGAACCGTAACATATACTACTTAGCAAGCTAAAGTAAGAAAGCTAATGCTACATACTTCATATAGACATATATTAATTCATACATTTTCATACCCTCTTATCCCAGTTCAGGGTCATGTGGAACCGTGGTGTATTTAGCAGCACAGGCCAGGAATCTAGTCTAGACAGGGCACCAGTCCATCACAGGGCACATGCACACGCATGAAGGAAAAACAGCTTAGAGTAACCACTCAACCTAACACTATGCTAGCTACTTCAGTTGAATACAAGGGAGAAGCGGCATTCTACTGTGTGTAACTTAACCACTTTATGTTTGTTTTTCTGCAGTAGTTGTAATTATTTCATGCTATTGTTTGTGAGTATTCCATAAAGGTTTCCAATAGTTCATGCAAGGGTAATTATTGTGAGATAAGGCGGTTTGCACTGAAGTATGTATAGAATATAAACATTAAATTCAGGATTCTACTAGGTTAACTGTGTCTTATTCCTCAATTTAAAAACTATCACTGTTTTTAAACAGAATTAAATATATTATGCATAAAATTAATTGAATTAACAAACCTATCTGATCACAGACAAATACCTTTATATTATCAATTTTGATTATGCAGACCCAAGTCATAACATCAGAGTAGTATATTGATCATTTCCTTTTCAGTACACCACAATGATCAACCTGGAAGCAAGCAGGACACCAACATCATCTGGATATCTGAAATATTTATGCACTGTACATAGTGTGCTGCATACTGCTTATGTGTAGGGTTTAAAAGTAGTATGCATAGTATGCCATTTTAACAACTGACTACATTTACAGCATTTAGCAGACTCCCTTATCCAGAGCGACTTGCAATTGATACAATCTTACAATACAAGCAATTGTAGGTTAAGGGTCTTGCTCAAGGACCCAACAGTGGCAGCTTGGCAGAGATGGGATCTGAACCCTGGACCTTCTGGTCCAGAGTCCAGTACCTTAACCGCTAGGCTACCTGTCATAAAGTCCACTTCCAAAATAACATGCAGCAAATTGCCAAATTAGTATGCAATGGTAGCCTTAGTTGCATATGTTTTTGACTTCCGCTGTATGGTAGTATGCAGTCTCAGACATGCTATGATGTTTTAGTTTGAGATACTGTTTTCTTAGACGAGGTAATTTGTAAGTAGCCTAAAGACTTGTTTGGTATCAGCTTAATGTAATTAAAGATCATTTTATGCAGTCTATGCACAGTAGTTGCGTTTACAGGGAGCAAGAATAAATATAAGCAGCAAACTCATGGAGGATTCTTATCTTGTCCAATAGCGTTCCCCCCTCAGCTGCTCATTTTGTCCTCTGCTTGAATATTGGAGTATAGAGTGCCCCAATGCCTGTGCATGCAGTGCTTCAGTGTGTGTGTACATGCTGTCCAGCACACTCTTGCCTTATCTGGAGGTAATCACTCACAGCTCCCTGTTTGTGGGGTGTGTGTGTGTGTTTGTGTGTGTGTGTGTGTGTGTGTGTGTGTGTGTGTGTGTGTGCAAGCTTGTGCATGCGTGCGTGCAAGCGTGCACGGCTGGCAGAGGTAGCATGCCTCATATTTCTTCCTGCCTGTGTTTGTGCATAAATACCAACTACCTTCCAATTTCCTTCCAAGGTTAAAATAGGTTTAATTAATTGAAAAGACCAAGACTCACATTACATTAGTTTACACTCTTGCCAGTACTTGGAGGACAGGTTATGAACCTCTGCTGGCAGTCGTGCTAACTAAATAAATAAATAAATAAATAAATAAATAAATAAATAAATAAATTTCTTTCAGTGGTGACACAGATAACCTCAAAAATACACACAAATGTAAATCCGTCAACATCAAACTCACTACCTTTTGGACTTGTAGCTGATAATAGTCAGGGTGGGTCTTTTCGTCTTCAGAGGCATCTGGGATGGATCATCACACAGTGTAAACGTGTATTCTGGTCAGAGGAGACAATATTCCGGGTCTTTTTTGGAAAAAAAAAAAGAACGTCGTGTGCTCCAGACCAAATATGAAAAGGTCCATCCAGATTGTTATCAGCAACAAGTCCAAAATCCAGGCTTTTTCATGGTATGAGGTCGGGTCAGTGCCCTTGGCAAAGGTCATTTACACTTCTGTGATGGCAGCATTGATGCAGAAAAGTACACTGAGATTTTAGAGCAACATTAATTTCCTCAAGATGACATCTTTTCCAGGGACATCCATGCATTGTTCAATAAGACAACACAACACAAGTCAAATCAGAAAAAATATGGAAATCCCTTCCAGTCTTTCTTTGAGGAACATTGTTTTTAAACATTTAAATAATTTTCTCACACATTTGTTGACGACTGATCCTCTGCCCACCTTTGCTCCTCAAAGCCTTTTGTGGATACTGCTTTTGTACCAAATTGTGATTCTAATCACACGTTGACATCACCTGTTTGAAATCAAGTCATAAATTTAGTTTTTCGCGTCATTACTAGACATAAATTGCCCCTCTGATGACCTTTTCTGGAATTTGTTGTAGACTTGACAAATAAAATGAAGTTGATCAGACAAAACATTAAATATCCTGGGTTCATACTGTCTGCAATTGAAGTCAAAGTACATGTAAGGAGCACTGCGTTTTTTTTTTTATATATATATATATTTGCATTTTTCATAACATCCCAACTTTTTCTGACTTGGGGTTGTAATACTGGACAAACAATGAATACTGATTTAATATTTAAAAAATTGGTATTCTTTTCCTGAAATAATCTATTTGGAAAATAATATCTAAAGACATGGGATTATCTTTATTATCTATAAAAGCCTTTCCATTCTTCTCTTCTTTTTTTTAATTGAACCAGATTGAAAAAAGTATGAAAAGATTGAAAAGATTGACAACTGTGATCTCAATCAGGCAGTAACTGAGTTGCTGTGGCACATACTGTTTAGGCCTCATTTAGGTTAACTACTATATTTAACAGTGTACAGTATAGCCTAAACAAATATCTTAAATAACTCTCTCGCACTGTGTTATACATTTTATAATCTGTAATATTCTGTTTCACATTTTATGATGTAATATTCTGTACACATTTTATGATCTGGGTGTACAACTGAAGTCCAGGAAGTCCAAATCCAGAACAGTCTGAGAACACACCTCCTATACCTGGTAATTATCTAATAAGAAGAAGCAAGCTTCTTTTCCCTGCACATTTTTGTGCCTTTTCTGCTTTTCACTCCTGATTTCATCGTGAACTGCATTTAACAAGCCAGGACATTAAAAATTCAAATGTGCAGAACAGAGATACTTCAGGAACAGGATAAAGAACACTGCATTAGGGCAAGAAAATCACCAATACTCAGTGCAGCACTATAACCTACCTTACCTTTAATTGATTTGTGCTATGGTTTGTTTGTTTGTTAATTTGGTTTATATAATTTCACTTTCAGCATCAATGGCTAGTTACAACAGATACAAGGTTACATCTTTACACAAGGTTACTTCAAAACTTCTCATACATACTCAGATCGGGCCAATTAAGCATAATCAATTAATCTAATGTCTTTGGACTGTGGGAGGAAACCAGAGAACCTGGAGTAAACCCACTCAGACACATGGAGAACATACAAACTCCCTACAGTTGGAGTCCGAGGTCAGGATCAAACTGGGAGCACTGGAGCTGTGAGGCGACTGTGCTAACTACTGCATCACCGTGCCACCCACAATTTGTGCTAAGGTAGCATTGTCATTTCTAACCTTAACTTTAAGCTCATCTCTTCACAAAGGTTAGTAATGCAGCAACTCATAATGTTTTTTAAACATAATACTAGCGTATACAATAGATTTGTATTTATCGGAACATTTTATCTAAGAGGAACTTGAGTGATAAAACATGTAAGCCATAATATGATGTAAATACCATCAAATAAAATAGCTTGTGACTTTATTAGGAACAAAATCTACTACAGATTGGTTTATAGTTATGTTTAGCAGACAACCAGGGCAACTTACAATTGATATGTTCTTTCATTTTAAGCAACTGTAGGTTAAGGGCCTTGCTCAAGGACCCTACAGTAGCAGCAGTGGGACTTGAACCCTGGATTTTCTGCTTTATAGTCCAGTACCTAAACCGCTAGGCTACCACAGTCCAATGCCTACTGCAGTCTTGATGCATGTTCAATAATCCATGTAAGTAAATCCCAGAATGTTGAATCAGTTTCATCTGGACACAAGGTTTCTGTGACTTCTAACCCGAGAAGTGTTTTGTAATTCATTTAAGTGACCTCTTCAGTCTCAGTTAGTTGGAAACATCCCCAATCTTATAATCAACACATTTGCATAACAACCAGTAACAGTACTGGTCAGTTTCATATGCAAATTGCCATGGCCAATAAGTATAATGGCCACATGTGGTATTCACATAGGATTGGGGAATGGATGGCACAACATAGAAGACCTACCTCATCATGCCAGGACTCCGTAGTCTACAACCACCTACAGGCCAGTGACCATTCTTTGAAGGATTAAGAGGTGCACATCCTCGATAGGGAGGAATAATATTTTAAATGGGGAGTCAAATAGGCCATTTATGTGAAAGGGAACATCCATCCCTGAACCAAGAAGAGACCCTCATAGTACACCTCTCACCATTTTATAAAGCCGTGATTGCAGCTGTTCCTCAAGCCTGTGTGAAAAGCACACATGGACATTGTAATTAAAGGCCATGGCAATTTGTATATGAAACTGATCATTGGTCCCATTGTTATGTAATGGTGCTGGTATCTAATGGTATGCAAATGTGTATGTAAGATTGCAGAAGTTTCCAACTAGCTAAGACTGAAGATCTTATTTTGATGAGTAACAAAACATTTTTGTCCAGATGAATTGATTCAACATGATTTCTGATCCTCAACCCCAAATCAGAAAAAGCTGGGACAGTACGGAAAATGCAAATATAAAAACACAGTGTGTCTTACATTTATTTTGACCTTTATTTAATTGCAGACAGTATGAACCCAAGATATTTCATGTGTTGTCTGGTCAACATAATGTCCTTTGTTAATAATTAGTTCATCCTTTTTTTTAACCTCATTAGCCCTAAATTAAAATGTTTATTAACAAATAAAATGAAATCGACCACACAAGACTATGAAATATCTTGGAGTCATACTGTCTGCAATGAAATAAAAGTCAAAGTAAATGTAAGGAACAATGTACATTTTATTTGCATTTTCCTTACCATCCCAATTTTTAATGATTTGGGGTTGTAATACACGGTACAATTACCCTTTACTGTCAGAACAGCCCGAATTGTTGACGTGTTGAACAACGTGCTGAAAAGGTTGCTTACAGATTGTGGTCCACGTTGAATATATTGCATCACGTAATGGCTGCAGATTTGACTGCTGTAAATTCAGGTTCTGGTTCCACTACATCCCAGTGACACACTATTGGATTCTGATCTGGTGACTGAGGAGGCCCAAATGCTGAACTCTTTGCCATGTTCTTGGAACCAGTTTTAAATGGCTTGTGGTTTGAGGCACATTATCATGCTGGAAGCAACTATTGACTCATGGTCAACAACAATATTCTCATAGTCCGAGAGATTCAAATGATGCCCAATTGGCATTAAGAGCCCTTATGTTTGCCAAGATAACATTCTCCACAAAATTACACCACCAGCAGCAGCAGCTTAAACAGATTCATACTGTTTACACAAACATCTTAGCTGTATGTCACAGCAAAATTCATTATTCATCAGACCAGTTAATTTTATTACCCTTAACTGTCCGGATTTGGTGAGCCTGTGCCCACTGTAGCCTCAGCCACCTATGCTGGGCAGACAGGAGCACAATATAATCAAACACCTGATTTAATGGCATTAGGGACTGAACAATTGGACTTTTGGTACTTTACAACAGTGACAAAAAAAACCCAGAGGCTCAATGCGTGGTGCACTCAGTTATGCTTTTCTGATCACTGTGTTTGTAATCACTGCTTTGTCATGTTACTGTTGAATTCCTGTCAGCTAGAAAAAGTCTAGCTCTAAAATTCTGCTCTCACCTCTCATCAGCAAGACATGTCAGCCCACAAACTGCTGCTCACTGGATGTCTTGCATCATTCTCAGTCTCAAATTCTAGAGGCTGTTTTTCATGAACATACCATGAGATAAGCAATTTCAAAACATCTAATATCACACCTGATATAACAACTAACAAGTAAATGTCTTCATAAATCATTAATAAATAGTTTATAGACCTTTATTTTTTTTTGTTTGTTTGTTTGTTTGTTTGTTTGTTTGTTTTTTTGTTTTTTGTTTTTAAATAATTATGATATGATTATTGATGCATAACATAATTACACAATTGCTGTCAATACATTTTTTGAATGGAATCTAATACCATACACATTTGAAAGGCAATTCAAACAATGTACAGTGGGGCAAAAACGTATTTAGTCAGCCACTGATTGTGCAAGTTCTCCGACTTAAAAAGATGAGAGAGGTCTGTAATTTTCATCA
The DNA here is from genome assembly GCA_025084515.1 of Ancistrus triradiatus. Lineage (NCBI taxonomy): Eukaryota > Metazoa > Chordata > Actinopteri > Siluriformes > Loricariidae > Ancistrus > Ancistrus triradiatus. Next base: position 375 of record JAJAGP010000889.1, on the reverse strand, counting down.
TAGGTACACTTCAACTATAAGATACAAAATAAGAAAAAAATCCAGGAAATCACATTGTAGGATTTTTAAAGAATTCAATTGTAAATTACGGTAGAAAATAAGTATTTAGTCAATAAATTTGGTTCAACTCAATACTTGGTAACATAACCTTTGTTGGCAATGACAGAGGTCAAACGTTTCCTGTAAGTCTTCACCAGGTTTGCACACACTGTAGCTGGTATTTTGGCCCATTCCTCCATGCAGATCTCCTCTAGAGAAGTGATGTTTTGTGTTACTGATGGTAGCCTTGTTACTTTGGTCCCAGCTCTCTGCAGGTCATACATCAGGTCCCTCCGTGTAGTTCTGGGATTTTTGCTCACCGTTCTCATGATCATT
>JAJAGP010000888.1:221541-271183 GCA_025084515.1 Ancistrus triradiatus | reverse complement strand
AGCACTACTGGTTAGAAAGGATAAGCATACAGAAGATGCTGTTAGTGTTGTTTAAAATAAGTTTCCATTAAATATTATTTTCATTATTTTCTGCTATTTTAGAAACAGTTACCTGAAACACATTCATAACAAAGCAGGCATTTCTGGATTCTCCATAAACCCAGTGATAGTAGAACGGGTTGTACAGATACCGCACTGACTCTCAGCATGACACATTTATAGGTTTCTGCTTTCAACAAATCAGTTCATCAACTTTCTGTCCTGCTGTCCTTAAACAAAGTCCACAGAGAATTGGTTTGCCAATGCTGACTGAGAACTTGGCTGGCTTGCACAGAATCATGACCTCAACTCCATCAGACACCTTGAAAATGCACTGGAATGCCAAAAGTGAAGAAGCTGACTTTACAAAATCTAGTGGAAAGCCCTCTTAGAATATCAAAGAATATCTCCATATTAATACCCATGTTTTGGATATAATTATTTGGGTGTCCACAAACTTTTGTCTATATAGTGTATTTATATGTAAATGTGTCTGTAGATCTCTTTGCCCAAATGAAGAAAATGAATCCACCTATTTTACAGCATACTTCATGCACTTCAGCAAAGTATTTTTACATATTTATTAGCAGTGATTCACAATTCTGAGTTTACGTTTCCGTTTTGCCACGTTTATCAATTTTACATTTGATGAAAGACATTCTTTTTAAATTTCTGAAGTGTAAACAATGCAAAACAATGTACATTTTCTTGTTTTTAAAACCTTCAAATTAAAATAAATTACTATAAACAGAGTTTTAAAATTGTAAATACAATGTTCTATTGTAGCATCACCATATCTTAAATAACCAAAAACTTGAAAACATTCTCTTTTTATTTCTGATGAATAACAATTCAAAATAATGTGCACTGCTCTTGTATAAAAATTTAAAACAAAAAGAATCTTTAGTCCCCCCGCAATTAAAAGGAATTAGAACAAGTTTCATAGCATATGGGAGCATGACATATAAAGGCACCCTCTGGTGTTCAACAAATGCAATTGCATTAGATGGCGTGATGAAAAGAACGCATGTGACATCACATGAGAACTTCTTACCATTTTTGCATCGCAGTCCATCGTTACACCCCTAGTATTTAATTATTTTTATTTGATATTATTTGCTCGTTTTACCCTGCTTTATCCTGGTTGCAGTCAGTGGGAGTCTGGAGTTTATTCCGGAATGTCATTGCATGCAGGCGACAAAAATACAAACACTGTACAAAGTGAAACATTTACAGCGCAAACATTTGGTTACCTGAAGCTGCATGACTACATAGTTGAACTTATCGTTCCTTCCACAGCCGATGAACTTGCAGACGTGGTTTTTACCTGACAGAACATGGTCAGTTGTTTAGCACACAAATGTACACAAATGCAGAAACGTGTGAGATTGTGTAAAATCAAAACTTTTTCCGTATTCCACCTTGCAGTTTCTTCAGCACCGCCACCTCCATCTTCAGCACCTGTTTGGGCTGCTGTGCTGATTCCACCTTCAGGGCCACATTTTCTCGCGTCAGCTGGTCCAGAGCGTCATAAATCTCACCAAACCCTCCACCACCTATCTTCTTTAGCTGGAGAACAGCCAGGGAAAATAAATGTCAACAACAATTCATTCCATGTACAGCTTGAGCAATATGATGATATAAACAATACAGTGTAATAAAGTAGCACATGATATACTGGTATCACCAGGTGTTAGTGCTTTTCTATATCCACTGATACTCACTGAGAGTTTATATATGTTTGTACCAATTGTCTAATTTATCATCTTTTCTCATTACCTGTACTAATGGCACCTGTTTGACCTCGTTATCTGTATAAAAGACACCTGTCCACAGCCTCAAACATTCAGACTCCAAACTCAACCATGGCCAAGACCAAAGAGCTGTTGAAGGACACCGGGAAGCAAAAATCCAAGAACTACACTGAGGGACCTGATGAATGACCTGCAGAGAGCTGGGACCAAAGTATCAAAGGCTACCATCAATAACACACTCAGATCCTGCAGTGCCAGGCGTGTCCCCCTGCTTAAGCCAGTACATGTCAAGGCCCGTCTGAGGTTTGCCAGAGAGCATATGGATGATCCAAAAGAGGACTGAGAGAATATCATGTGGTATAATATCAGAACTTTTTGGTAAAAACTCAACGTGTGGTGTTTGGAGGAAGAAGAATGCCGAGTTGCATCCCAAGAACACCATACATACTGTGAAGCATGGGAGTAGAAACATCATGCTTTGGGGCTGTTTTTTCTGCAGAGGGGACAGGACGAACTGAAGCTGTGTTAAGGGAAAAGCATGAACGGGGCCATTGTATCGTGAGGATTTTTTATATCACGCCAAAAACTCCTTCCTCTCAGTGAGGGCATTGAAGATGGAACGTGGCTGGGTTCTTCCAGCATGACAATGATCCCAAACACACCGATCTGGCAACGAAGAGAAAGAAGTGAACTCTGTAAGGAGCAGGACCCAAACAAAATGAAGGGGCAGGGGGAGCGGCACCTGAGTCTTGGGGCAACGAAGAAGTGACTCTGGTAAAAATCATTCAATTTTCCTGGAGGAGTGGGCCCTAGCCCGTCTCCAGGCCTCAGCCCCATAGAAAATTTTGTGGAGGGAGTTGAAAGTAGTCGTGTTTCCCCCCTTCCCCAAAACAGCACTGCTCTAGAGGAGATCATCTGAATGGAAGGAATGGGCCCCAAAAATACCAGCTTACAGTGTGTGCCAAACCGGTGAAAGACTTAAGGGAAATGTTGGACCTCTGTCATTGCCAACAAAGGTTATGGTCACAAAGTATTGAGTTGAACTTTTTGTTATTGAACCCAAATACTTTTATTTCCAACCATAATTTACAATTAAATGCTTTAAAAATCCTACAACGTTGATTTCCTGGATTTTTTTCTCATTTTGTCTCTCATAGTTGAAGTGTCTGCATGATGAAAATTACAGACCTCTCTCATCTTTCTAAGTAGGAGAACTTGCACAATCAGTGGCTGACTAAATACTTTTTTTGCCCCACTGTACCATCCTAGAATTTCCATAGAAAAACAGTGGTAACGTTGGGTATAAGAATGAGTTCTATAGGTATACGCAGTTTCCGAATAAACGTCCGTTTAATTTAACAACTGAGGTCTTAAAAATGATACAAAATTAATATTAAAAAATAAAAACCTGTCTTTTAACTCCAGACATTGTGGCCATAAACAGTCAGTCAGCGCAATCACCTCAACGGTGAAAGGCATGTCTTTGGACTGTGGGAGGAAACTGGAGCACCCAGATACATGGAAGACATGCAAACTCCACACAGAAAGGACCCAGATTGCTCCACCTGAGATTGAACCCAGGACCTTCTTGCTATGGGGTGACGGTGCTGCTCACCGTGCCGTAGGACTGTGGGTTATTACTTTATTCAAATTCTTCATTTTCTCGAGGATATACTGCGTTTCAGATTATCCCCGAAAAGTGTTTGGTAGTCAGTTTGTGGGTGCGTTCGTTTAAGTCCTGGGTTGCCAGATTCTGCAAGAGAAACAGGCAACAAGGCCTATGAATACAATCCAACATAAACCCCCAAATCCGATAACTGAGATAAAATCCAGCACTTAAATTTCTTAATCTGATTTCAAGACCTTAATCCACTCCAGGAAATCAGGGTATGCTGTTTACATGACCACTTGAATAACTGGATAACAGCGGAAATCTGTGTATATATACGCATGTTTATGAATGCGCACACATTGAATATTTTTAAGACTTATCAATAATCTGTAGTAACAAGACACTTCGGTTGGTGCCTTTTGGGTACCCATTATCAGTACCCAGCCCTACCCATGATCTTTGTGCTTTTCGTACACACTAAACTCAGTCATTTTACCACTTCTCCTGCGTTTCCCTCACAGCAGTCAGTTCAGTTCACTGTGACATCCAAGTGTGCCACCCACCCCCCAATCACAAACACTCCTCCTCGCTGTGATGTCTTCTGACAGTTCATTGTCAGCAGTCCCATGTACTAGAAGTCAGAAGTGAATGTTCTTTATCTTTATTAGCTCTCTCTTAAAGTCTGTATTTGTGTTACTCTCAGTAAGAACACAGTGTAATGTACTTAAGTCAGTACAGAATCTGATTTGTGCTCAGACGTTTGGAGCCTGGGTGTCTTTACTCACCACTTTCCAGCGGTCCTTCACCATGCAGTTGGGAGGAAGGATGTCCTGCTGCTCTGTCGTTCCGTTCATGTTGTCGTTTTCCTGCAGAGCAGGAACTAAAAACTGCCAACCCGATAACACTCGGGCCGCCCCCAGCCTAAACGACCCATTAATCTGCAGAGCACACACACCCACACACAAACACCCACACAAACACACAGCGTACAGTTAGTACTGTAAGCAAGAAGTATTCATGTGGGACACGGATTCCGCCGACGGACTCAAAGCCTTGAATGTTGAGCAGGAGAATGTGGAGACGTTCTTATTTCCAAGATGGCACAACTCACCTGTCCTTCTCTGATAAGACACACACACACACACACCCCAATACACACCGTAACACAGCTCATCCAAACACCAAGCCATGCCCTGCTGCATGCAGTGCCGTGCAGAGATTAGTTTAGCATCAGAAACAGCAACACAACATGCTAGTCCAGCAGCAGAGCATGTACAGTGATGCTTGAAAGTTTGTGAACATTTTAGAAGTTTTCAGGACACACAACTACTAAAAGTACATACAGCAGTACCTCAGTTCTCGTTGTTAATTCATTCCAAAAGTCTGGTCGGGAAGCAAAAATGTCGAGTACCAAGCAAATTTTCCCCATAAGGAATAATGTAAATTGAATTACTTCGTTCCAGACCCCCAGAAAATCCACACTGTATAAGGCATTATATGCATTAATGAGGCTGTATTGCAAAGATGCTCCCTGATTTATGATGGGGATATGTTCCAACAAATCCATCACAAGTTAAATGTATCATGAACCGAGGAGTTAAACGAGTAAAGTAATAATTAGTTAATGTTTAAAATACTTACATTAACCTATAGTTGGCCAAAATCAAACACAAAGCTTATTTGATAAGAAAGTGTCGAAAAATCTCATGTAATTTAGTGAGTAACGGATTGAAAGTGAAAAGTAAAATCAAAACACTTACTCTGTTGGTGAACTCAGGGCACTAGCAAAGCTGCTAATGCTAACTGCAGCCTGTGTTCTGGAGGATTCAGGGCAGGATTTCCCTTTTGGTTGGCTGTCAGTACCACCCTTTTTAGGACGCATGGAGACTTAGTTGCACTAAGAATACTGTATTGTAGATGTAAAAATAAAGAAAAACACGCTAAATAACGGAGCTCTTCACGGAGTCCTGAATCATGAATCAGTTTCAGCTGAAACGAGTCATACGACTCAACTCATACAAGTTTAAGCAAATGCTTCGAGTACCGAGAAAATAATGAAAACCAAGACAAATTTTTCTTGTCAAAATGTGTCGAGAACCGAATTCGAGGAGTTTCAAAGTGGTCGAGAACCAAAGTCAACAGAGCTAAAATATTCTGCTCGGACATTTACTTATTGAGGAGTATGATATATTCTGTCATATATGCGTTTGTGGCAAAAGTATCTGTGCCTCTAGAATAAGTTAATTTGAATGTGAAATTAGACTTAAATGTTAACAATAAACGGGATGGCAATCAAATGCGACTGAATACAATGTTGTATATAAGAATGAGAATCTATCAAAGTCTGATCATGTTTGTGGGATTACATCATGGCACGAACAAAGGACATTTATGGGGACCTCAGAAAAAGAATTGAAGCACATCAGGCAAGACAAGGTGACAAAACAGTCTTTAAAAGGTTCTGACTACCAATCCACAGTCAGACAGATTTGAGGTCATTCTAGACCACTGACCAGGGTACCTTCTAAGCAACTAAAGGCCTCTCTCACACTGTCTAATGTTAATGTTCATGAGGCCACTATTGGGAGAACACTGAACAAAAATTGTCTGCATGGTAGGGGTGCAAGGAGAAAGGCACTGCTCTCTGAAAATAACATTGCTGCCCACCTGCAGTTTGCTCAAGATCAAACATACAAGTCAGAAGATTGTTCAAAAACAGATGAGACCAAATAGATCATTTAAGATGGGAAGTGTTCTGTCTAGAGAAAGGAATGCACTGCGTTCCAGCACAAATAAAACATGGGGGTGGTAGTTTCATTGTTTGGTGCAGGGTTTGCCAGGACAGTTAGTCAGGACGGCTTGCCATCACTGATGAAGCAACTCATTCCGATTTATACTAGCAAATTCTAATGAAAAACGTCAGGACATCTGTGTATGAACTAAATCTCAAGAGACCATGGGTCATGCAGCAAAATAACGACCTTAAGCACACAAGTTGTTCTACCAGAGGATGGATGAAGAAGAATAAAGTTCATATCTTGGAACGGCCCAGTCAAAATCCTGACCTGATCCAATAAAAATATTATGGAAGGCCTTGAAGCAAGCAGTTCCAATGTGAGGAAATCCACCAACATCCCAGAGCTATTCTGTGAAAAAGAATGGGCTAAAGTCGATTGAGTTACAGTTATAGCCGCACAAGAGGGGTTACACCCATTACTGAAATTAAAGGTTCACATACTTTTGCCACTCGCGTATAATGTTGTCATTTTCCCCTATAAAAAATTACCAAGTATAACAGTTCAGTCTCATTTGTTCAACTTCGTTCTCTTGATGTACTTTTAAAACTTGCGGTTATGTCTGATGTTTTAGGTCATATTTACGCAGAAATACAGATCATTCCCAAAAGGGTTCACAAACTTTCAAACACCACTCTATGCACCATATCTATACAAACTGTCATAAACAGTTGAAGGTTAACAGTCTTACTCAAAGTCCCAACAATGGTAGCTTGGCAGAGCCAGGGTTTGAACTTGCAACTTACTGACTAGTCATCTTTGCTATCCCACTCAACATAAAAAAACCTTTTCACTTCTGTCCTGCATCTTAAAGCAAAAGTCCTTTAATGACTCTGCATTTACACTAGTGGGTGACAAGTTGATGAATTCACTCATGGTCTGTTTATACAGCAGCTGCTGCTATCACTTGTCACAGGGAGTTTTTCCTTTGCGCTGTCACCTCTTGCTGCTGAGATATTTGTAAAGCCATGAGGTTCTGGAGCTTATCCCTGAAACCATAACATGGATGGGCCACCGGTCCTTCACAGGGCTAGCAGGTGTCAAAGCTGCATTGCCAGGGGATGATCTCTCAACCTGCCACCCTGCCCTGCTCCTGCCTGTATGACGAAGCGCTTTCGCTTTCGCACTGCAAAAATGGAGTACGATTGTAGTTCTTAGAATGCTGTGAATAGTTTTTAGCTCCTCCCTCTTTTCTCAACATGCAAGAAGGCTGAGTAACATAAGTATGCGGCAAATGGTCCAAATGCAAGTGACGCAAGTGTATAGTGATTGGTCCAGGTGCGGCGTTGAGGGCAACTGCCAGGTTTAAGTACACTTGTACAGCAATAGCCGTATAAACAACAGATCTTTGCGCTAAAAATGAAAAAAACAAATACACAGACAAATGGACTGGACAAAAGTCCAGGCTTTACTGAGCCTACATGCGACAAAGGAGGTACAACAACATGTTGATTTGTCTACGCAAATCTGCTGCCGGAGCAACTATAAACCATAAAAGCCCTGGAATAAATGTAGCTCTTGGGGGAGCTCTGCAGGGGGTGCTTCCTCCCAAATTAGTCCTTAGAACAGCTATGGATGGACGAGTGACTCACTGGTAGAGTGTTAATTTGCAATGTTGAACACCCCCCCCCCCCAAAGTTCGTATCCCGCCTCTGGCGAAGTGACGTATCTGGCATTGCGCGAGTTGTGTTTTATATGGGTGCGGAGTTTTGCTGTTCTGGACCAAGAAGGATGTGGTGCTAGTAAGGACCAACAGAGGTCCTATATGTCTAGATGTTTTCATGCTGCTCATGAGTCTGTGTGAAACACGGTGTAGACCAGAGGTGGCCCTAAATTACATGAATACATGAATTAGATGAAGCCTCATCTAACACTGGACTGACATAGTGTCCCATGAACCGCCGTGCACTGGTGTTTCCAGTCCATCTACACACTGCACTGCTATCTGACAGATGCTGAAGTAGTCCTTGTGTATATAATCTTATACATACATGCTACAATATACAACGCTAACATCAAAGAAATACACGACAGCTCAATGCTCAGGGCTCGCATGCAGGATTAGCGCTAGTGTGATTCATACAAGGTCTGTCAGGCGACACACTAGCAAGTAGCCATGATAACAAAAACATGTCTGTAAATAAAGGACAGTACAGGAAATGGTAACTACGAGACAGACACCTAACTCTTATCTGTAAACAATGCTGACTTAATTACGGAAATGTTGGTCCCATATGGGTGAATAGTCACCACCCACTTTTGAGTGGCTAATGTTCTGGAAGTAGTTTAAGAAATTTCTTGTTTGAAAAGTTAAAAGTTTCAAAAGAAACCAAAAGGCTACTGGATAAAGACCTCATAATGATATCCCAGCAACAACACAACTGAATAACGCATACAATCGCAAGAGAACTGAGAAGTGTTAATTAAAGCAGGGATTCCCACAGTGGTGGGCTCTCCCCCCTAGGGGGACGCGGAGCTATTTGGAGGGAAAATGCAAGTAATGATGTTTCTAGTCAAACATAGATTTTGATCCTGCCCCCCGTTCACTGTTGCAGAGGATGATCTGCCCGTCCGTGATGACTTCCCTCAAACATGGCCAATCATACCAGTGTGATACCACTTAAGTGTCTTCTTATATAGGCTTTTTTTTGACCATTTATTCTGTTCAGTGTCATGGGCAGGAGGCCTCCGGAGGCTATCCCACAATCCTGGTCGCAGCTGAGCATGTAGTCTTAATTAGTATTGGACAGTAACAAAATAAATGTAATTTGTTACTATGTTTAAGTAGTTTTTTTTCGAGCATCTTGACTTTACTGAAGTATTTCCATTTTGGGTGACTTTTTACTTTAACTCCACTACATTTCAAAGTTAAGTATCACACTTTTTACTCAACTACATTATCCAAAATCTGACTTTATTTTTGGCTAATGTATACATAAAAATGTAATAAATAAAACTGAAAGAAGAGAGGACTTCTACTATTACTGGAGTAAAAAAAAATACTGGAGTAATATTTTATCTTGAGTATCTCTTTCACTCAAGTACATGGTTTGTGTACTTCATCCACCACTGGTCTTAATGGGATGCCAGTCCATCGCAGATTTTAAGCCAAAACCTCCTTCCATCAGTGAGAGCACTGAAGATGGAACGTGGCTGGGTCTTCCAGCATGACAATGATCCCAAACACACCGCTCGGGCAATGAAGGAGTGGCTCCGTAAAAAGCATTTCAAGGTCCTGGAGTGGCCTAGCCAGTCTCCAGACCTCAACCCCATAGAAAATTTGTGAAGGGAGTTAAAGTCCATGTTGTTGCCCAGCGACAGCCCCAAAACATCACTGCTCTAGAGGAGATCTGCATGGAGGAATGGGCCAAAATACCAGCTACAGTGTTGTGCCAACCTGGTGAAAACTTACAGGAAAGGTTTGACCCCTGTCATTGCTAACAAAGATTTTATTACAAAGTATTGAAGTTGAACTTTTGTTATTGACCAAATACTTATTTTCCACCCATAATTTACAATTAAATTCTTTAAAATCCTACAATGTGATTTCCTGGATTTTGTTCTCATATTGTCTCTCATAGTTTGTAGGGTAGCTATGATGAAATTACAGACCTCTCTCATCTTTCTAAGTAGGAGAACTTGCACAATCAGTGGCTGACTAAATACTTTTTTGCCCCACTGTATATATATATATAATATATATATATATATATGCTATATATATATATATATATATATATATATATATATATATATATACACACACACACACACACACACATATACACACATATACACTCAAGTCAATGCCATTTTAACCAATTAACCTAACATCAATTAACCTAATGTCTTTGGGCTGTAGGAGGAAACCAGAGTACCTGAGGTAAACCCACACGGACATAGAAAGAACATACAGACTCCACACAGAAAGGACCCAGGCCATGCCACTCTGGGACTGAACCCAGGACCTTCTTGTCTTGGGGCGGCGGTGCTATCCACCATGCCACCCCTATTACAATGGGACATTTTGTTGCAGTAGCATTACTTAAAAGTCCTTCTAATTTATTTTCATCGCAGAGGACTAAAGATTCATATTGTTTAATTATTGTACAACAAAAGTATCCATTTTGAACTGTGATTTTTCAGACATAGAAAAGGGGATGTTTTCAGTCAGTTATTTAAGATACGATGAAGCTACAACAGAGCATTTTGTTGATAATTTTAAACCTCTGTTTCTGGTAATGTCTTTTAATTGAAGTTTTTTTTGTTTCAAAAACTGATACAAGAAAATGTTCATTGTTCTGCATTGCTTACACTTCAGAAATCACAATGGAATGCGTTTTTTTTTTTTATCAAAAGTCTTCTCGTAAGAAAATCGAAATGTGAATCTGTATCGTGAATCGTAAAAGATTTTTGAATCAAACCCAGAGCAGTGTGTATCATTACACCCCTAATATACAGTATTTCTATTTCTGTGTGTTCAGGTACTGCTTTATCATGTCGAATAAGCCAGAATGTTCGCTAGCTTGTGTCATAGATACACTTCCGAAATGACGCCATTACAAACGTGGGTAGTCACTATTCAGCTCTGTTTCCATGGTTACAGTGACGTCTCTAAACTGAGCATTTTGCTTATTATTGTGGGTAATATAGAACCTCGCTGAGACTTTAAAAAAGCCATTAAAGTTAAAGGCTTCTACAGGGGCGTTGCTGACATCGCAGCTTTGGTCGGGTATAAACATTAAAAACAAAAAAACGTATAGTGAAACGTATAAAGAATTTACCCCGAAAAATGTGGCCACGTTCCAATATTTACAAGTTTCCACATTAGCAATGTGGTACGTGCTTAGTATCGCAACGTTTCGTATTCCGGATCGTTGGTACATGCCTACGCAGCACGGCGAGGCTGAAGTGAGAGCAAAGCGGTGAGGAGGGACAGTCATCCATTCATTACCTCCTATAGGGAAACGGGAAGCTGCGGCAGCCACATTGTGCTCAGACTTGGCAAAACGAGTGAAGTGCGCTTGGCAAAAGGAAGCTCTCACCATATTCATTTATCTCTTCAAACCTCACAAACGCGAGCGAACTAGTCGACGCCACAGACCTCCTCTGACGGCCTACAAGCCAAACACAGAAGAGAAGAGATGGGTTACAGCCTAACTGTTTTATTCACACTCCTTGTAGGCGATTTGTAGCGCTGAGTGCAAAAAGCAAAAGCTTTACGAAGCACGGGCTCAGGTTCGACGCGCCGTTTGTCTTTGATGCGCCACTGTCGTGTCACTCACCGTGAGGGAGAAAAGCACCGAGGAGGTGAAAAGCACAAAGGTAAGAGGTCATTTAAGCCACAGAAACAACACACAGTGACACACAAATGCAGCAGCACACAGCAACAAGCAACACTGCAGCACAAAATATGACACAGCAGCTCACAAATCCCAAAATCAAATCAAAACCGCTGGCCACCTTGGCCTCGGTGTACATAAAAACGAAGCAAGATGAACACATGGCAATAAAACCACCACAGACAGACCACAGAGACAAAGTCACATCTCACAATTAAAAATGAATTTGTTTCTTACTGCCCTTCTACACTAAACCTGCAACCCAAATTCCAGCCCATCCAACAACTCTGAAGAGTGTTTCAACTACACAGTTTATAGTTATAAAGATCACGTTTTTGCGGTTCACGCTCTACCTGGTGAGGGTCGCAGGGACTCTGGCATCTATCTCCAGAGAACATACAGTGCAGAATAGGGGATGTGCGATATTGAAAAAAAAGATATCTCAATTATATATTTTACGGGATTTTTGTTGATAATGATAATTAGACACTTTTGCAGTGTATATCTTGGGTCTAATATACAGTGGTGCCTCTGTTCTCATCATTAATTCGTTCCAGAAGGCTTGTCGAGAACAGAAAATGACAAGTACAAAGCTAATTAAGTAGGAATAAGGAAGGAATAATGTAAATTGAATGAATCTGTTTCAGACCCCGAGAAAATCCACACTGTATAAGAAATTATATGCAGTAATGGAGTTGTATTGTACAGGTGCTCCCTGATTTTTGATGGGGATACGTTCCGACAAATCCATCATAAGTTAATAAGTTAAATGCATCATGAGGCTGGCAAATCACATCTACATATGACGCCCAATCCAGCAAGAAGGCACTGACAGTATTTGAACCGGTGTCCTTGTGGTAGTGGCCACTGCACCATAAGAGCACCTGATTCCTTTATGCCCTTTTGATAAAACATACTTCCATGACAATCTTAAAACTTATGAAAGACACCTTAATATTTTCTAAACTCTGTTTTGTGTTTGACCCATACTTCACTTTCCTTCCACTTCTCCTGGTGTGGTGGCAACAGGCTGAGAACATCAGTCCAGACTTTTCTATCCCTGGCCACAGATTCCAGCTTCTTCTGGGGGATCCCCAGATTTATCCAAGCCAACTGTAAGACATAATCACTCCAGAAGTTCCTGGGGATACTCTGTCCAGAGTGACGTGCCTGAAACAGCTCTTGTGGAAGCCTAATGGGGCATTCTTTTTGAGTGAAACTGTCGCAGAGAGTAGGTCTAGCAACCCTGAGTGGGAACCTATTTTCTGCACCTCGTACCCTTGTACACTCATTGACACAAAAAAAAAAACAACTCACCAAGGAGGAGTTGTTGGAATGGAATGATGATATATGTAAATTATTACTATATTCGAGTGAAATGATAAGATTACTGGGGAAAACTACTACTGAAAGGAGGATCTAGTTACCCTGTTAGGACACGTCTAGCCTAGATACAAAATGAAATACGGTTGGGTATGGAAGCATACAGGTTTCGTATGGTATCCTGTGGCACATTTTCCCCACAGTTGTTGCAACTGGGCCTGTAGATCCTGCACACTCTTGGCTGCCAAAGCTGGTGTCCCAACTGGTCCCATAAATGCTCGACTGGCGATTAAATATTGCAAAACTGCAGGCCAAGGAAGTGTTGTAATCTGAGGGACATATTCCTGGGAAACCCTTGCTGTGCTTAGGCTAGCATTGTCAAGCTGAAAAATGCCAGTTGGAAGCCCTGCCGTGAGATGCAACACATGTGGCCACAGGATGTTCTGTACATATCCTTGAGTTGTCAGCGTCCCTTGTATCACTACTGGGGTAACCAACTGTCATATGTTATCCAGTTTGGTGACAGTGTGTCACTCCACAGCAAAGACAGGATTGAAGAGCTCACCACGTGGCCTCCATACTTGAACCCGACTGCCATCGGATCCCAAACAAAACATGGATTTGTCACTAAATGTTGATAATGATATGGCTCCAGTCCATAGCAGTCCAGGTTTCTAGTTGACGACAGCACTGCAAACGAAGGCGACGTTGACTGGCTGCCAATGGCAGGACACATAATAGGCACCATGACAACAAATTTCCTTACACTGAAAATGGTCCAGGCAGTGACAGGGGTGTGCAGTGAAGGTGCCACCTGTGTCTGAATGGTGGACAACAAAATTGTGGGAGCTGCTCGTACTTGTCGACGGATCAAACAATCCTCTACTGCAGGTCTGTCTGGGCCGTCTGGAGCCTGCTCGCTGTGTGTGCATGTCCTCACAGAACCACAGCTCCCGACATCTCATAACAGTTGTTTCAGAATGGCCCAGATGGCGGACAATTCATCAAAACAACTATTCTGTTTCTTTCAGTCCAATGATGCGCCAGCTCTCAAAATCTGTCAGCTGTGCAAAATGTCTTCAGGTGCGTCGTAGAGGCATATCTCTCACCAAGAGGTACACTACCCAAAAGTAGCCTCTGAGAGCCTTTTTATAGGGCAGCGGGGTAAACATTTCTAAACCCTTGTGTGTCAAGATCTAGTGTCTAATCAGATCACAGCTGTAATCATTTACAAATCTGCCTGAGACAGAACTGCATGCCGAGTTTGCAGCAATCTGACATTTTTATCTGGGGGTGTTTTTTTTTTGTCAATGCATATACTTATGCTTTTACTGCCCAAAGCTGCTCATAGATCCGGTATGAAGGAAAAATTAAAACTCATTCTCTAGCATCATACTAGAGAGTCACCCAGCTGGTGTTTACGTTTTACAGAGAGATAGTAGTAAAACATCCTCAAAATGCCCTTCACTAAACAGAAAACAATAAATAACTGCTTCTACATATTATTTTCCCCTCCACTCTCATTACGAAGCCTTTCAAAACGTGTAATGTGAACTTGCACTGGGAATCGCACAGTCAGCATGTGTGGAAACGAAACTGCACATAAACAGAATGAGCACACGGATTTCTTTTATTTAGTTGATTACTCCAAAAATAGTGCATGTAGTTTAGAGTTAGAGTTTTTCTTACTATAAAGTCTGGCCTAAATCAGCTTGCTGTGTTCCGATTAAGATGTGCTTACTAAGACTTTATATTCTAAGCAATGAGTCATATTAATGGATTACAGTGTTGAGAAGTTTCTCAAAAAGTAATCCATTACAAATTCCTATGAGTCATTCCAACGAATGGGTGCCATTTGCTTGCTGTAAGTCTTCAAAAATTAAACTTCATTTTCTATCATTTTTCAGCGCTGAATCTAACAACTCACAGGTTTGACTATTCACAATGATTATTGGTCAACCTCGGGCAACTTTATTTTATGCTTACATTGTTTCTCCCATTACTGTTACCCAGTCCTGAGTTCTTTACCTGAGTTCAAATGATTGAAAGCTTCAGAAAGCCTCACTTGGCAGAAGCAGAGAAGGTCTGCTGTAAATGCCTTAGGAATAATTAACATTTTGCAAAAATTGGAAACATCAGTAAGGCAAGTAACTATTTTTAGTCATTGGTAACTGGACTGTGACTACAAGAATTTAAATTGCAAGGCATTATGTTACTTTGATATAATATGGGTTATTTTTTTACTGCGTTACCCCCAACCCTGATGGATTATTATTAGTGATGCACAAATATTCTTTGCCAAAGTTGAAATTTTGAACACACTGAGATGAACACGAAAAATTGCCATCAAAATATTTGCTTGCTTTTGAATTTGTTTTTTTCCCAATCACATCCTCTGCTATGTAAATCCCTTCACTGAGCCAGCTGTGTGAAGCCATGTTTTCAGAGTGTGTTTGTGCAGAGTTCATGCATTTGCGGTCAAATATTCTAGTCCTTTTACATTTTCGAAAACAGAAAGCACTTTTTTTCTGGTGGCTGAAATGTTGTAGCTTCTCTATAATTCCAAATGTAAGCAGATAAACAGGAACTGTGGAGAGCTGGCACAAGACTCCAGTTAGTTGTATTCCTGAAGATGCTGTTAACCTTTTATCATTTAAAGCACTGTTGAGGGTTCCTGCAAACTTAGGTAGTATCTCCCCCCTGAGAAAGAAGCTAAATGCAGCTAAATCAGACTCAGTTTGCTTTACATTCTGTAGCGTCTTATTGATTTGCTAACTATGCAGTGTTTCTAGACTTGTCAACTCAATTCCTGATCCAACACTCAAGTGGTTCAAGGGTTCCTCAGATGGTCTTCGGAAAAGGGTGAGAAAAAATATTAGAAATGAAAGTGGTCCTGTTTCTGAGTGTACCTGAACTCACCTGGCAGACAGACTACAGCGGCTCGATCCTTTCCGTCTCTTAGAAATCTTCATTGGTAACACGACCATCCGCCGGCTCCTTCCGTACAGCCACACACAGGATAGGGATGGGGCTGCTCCTCTGGGACGATCCAGCAATGATCAGCACTGTTTTAGGTTCAAAATGATGCCCATGTATCATTAAAGAACTCATAGATTAGATGATACCTGACCTGGTTAAAAGTGAAGTACAGTAGAACCATGTCACTCCTTAAAATAGTATGCTCATTACTCAACTCATTTGATTATCAAGGCCTTCATGCGGTTAAGGCTACTGACTAACATTCAACAGACACCGAATTTAAAGAGCTAAAGGTAAAGGTCTGAAAACAGCTTAAATCTATCGTAAACCCCAAAACAGCTTAATAACCTAGTATAAATACAATAGCCTGATTACTGAAATCAACCTTCCCAATACTCACGGGTGATCACCTGCCTTGAGAGATTTGATGTTACGACAAAAGAAGAGCAAATATAAAAAAACAGATTATTTACCCCCGAGCCACACGATCCAAATCTCCAAAACAATGCACAATGTGGCAGAAATAAAGGCCACATTTCAGTGTTGTGAGGCATCAGCGTCCTTCTGCGTTTATCCGCACTGCAGCGCATTCTCAGCTCAGCTGGACCAGACCACAGGGTTGCCAGATTACGTACAATCCAGCTCTGGATTGCCACGAAACATCATACTTTAGATAAAGGAAACTGAAAGCAGAAAACAGCTGCTGCCTTGCTGACTACACTGTATTTTATTGAATTACGTATTACCTATTTTTGGTGCTTAAATCCAAGTTTGCTGCCACATTTTCATTAGTGTTGCACCTAAGAGCTTTTCATTCTAGTTCTGTCTTTAAATGATTGAAACAGGACTGTAGTGGAATAGCGGTTAAGGTACTGAACCATTACCAGAACGTCCAGGGTTGGCAACAACGGCGACATGGCAGAGGTGGGATCTGAACCCTGGACCTTAACAGCTTCGCCAGCTTAACCGTTAATATTTTGTCACAACGTGGAAGATTCATGGTTAACAGAGGCGAATTCACACTGTTGTGGCTAACACCAATCTGGCAACCCTGTCTAAAATCCTTTCTCAGTTATAGCGATTCTCAGGCATCATCCAAAACCGCGTGCATGCACATAAATATACACAAATATAGGCTGCAAAACGGCAGTAAATAAGGCAATTCAGATAAATAACAAACAGAAACATACATTAATCAATCTAAACGCGCACCTCGAGCTCCGGTAACCATAACGTTACACCTGATAAGCCGGTGAACGTTACAACAGACACCTGTACAAATTTAAACGCACATCAATCATTTCTTCATCAAATCAATCATTCGTTGTTAAAAAACGCCACGTTCTACCATTTCACATATTAAATTACAACGCGTAAATATTTGACATACGTAGCAAAAATCGAGGCTTAACCGAGACATGTTTGTGTGATGATAAAAAACACTTAGCTTTAGCATTAGCTAACCTAAGGTCGCGGTTTTGAGAACGATTTTTACCCCACGCTGTTCTTGGCAACTGCACGTCAGCATGACAACACAACAGCTTAACCAGTGGTGTCACATGAAATACAAATGTTGTCTGCATTTCAGTAAATCGTTTGTTTAATTTCGACCATTCACCTTTAAACCACAGTAAATGCACAAATGCATTGCCTGGCATTTTGTGTCGCGTCCTGGCCTTCACAGCAATCCGGACACTCATAAGAAATTAAAGGGAAATAGGTGCTCCTGCGCGTTAATGGAGTTCCGTACACACTTTTCCAGCGTTGCACAGACATTCATTTATTTACGACTTATGGAGAGGAAATTTGAGATATTCGGTTGATCGAGAATAAAGATTTGATTAACGGTATAGGTATTTATTTGTTTTACGTCAATATCACGCTAACACTCTGTATAGAACCACACTGGACATTATTAGCGAAACACGGAGCTTTTGAAATAAAAATAATGCGACTCCCACCTGCTCATCATCAACGCGTAGATTCAGCGGAGGCTCGTTAACATTATGCCCAGTTTATCTTCCGTGTCCATTTTCTCATCATCATGCAGTAGGATGCTCAACTCCACATCAGCACCACAGGGGAGTCGATAAAAAAGAGAGTCGGTTCTCCGAATGCAATGATTGAGAACCAATGATGAGTCGATTCCACACAGTGAAACTGGTGTTCGCGTTAACCAATTACTGATCTAGCCTATAACAGAAACAATAATCTTTCCTCCACTGTTTTAAATTCCCGGCTTTCTGGTACTGAATACAGTATTTAAGAGATTAAATGATAAGAGATGTTTTATAATAGGCCTAGGGAACATTGTGAAGACTCTTTGAATCGAATTAACAGACTGAATCAGAATCAAAATCTGACTCCAGAATTGCGGCATATGAACACTTCACAACCCTTGCGCCTTTTGTGCTGAGCTTATGTTATTTAGCAGACACCCTCATCCAGAGCAACTTACAATTTATATATTCTTACAATTCAAGCAATTGTAGGTTAAGGGCCTTGCTCAAGGAGCCAACAGTGGGATTTGAACCTTGGACCTGCTGGTCCATAGGCCAATACCTTAACCATTTGGCTACCACAGTCCTCTGACAATAACACCTCGGAATCAGAAACTGTAAGATATTTAAACCATTTTTACACGACCACTGATATCACTTTATTTATCACCACTTTATATTTCACTTTCAGTAAGTAGCTGCAACACTACCTGGTTTACTTTGTAATGAATGTATAATATATTTGTATTATTTTGAATACATAATGTCCCTTTCGCTCCATGTGCATATAAATGTGTACAAAAATCAAAGCTTATGAAGATTCTCCTTTATGGGGAAACAAAAGAAGGGTTGGAGAAATTCCCATTGTCCTTTTCCTCTTCGTCAGGGTCTTCGGCGTTGAGGTCAGCCTCGGTTTCAAACATGCGCTGTAACAGGCTGGCCATGGTCCTGTACCCTGCAGAGGGCAAACACAGCATCACTGACACACCAAACACTACGCTGCACTTTCTGCAAAACTGAAATAGCGTGTGAAAATGTGTTACTTGTTGAGCTGATTTTGAACATTATCGTAGGTTTGTCTTTGGCTCCTTCACAGGGGCCGATCTCATTGTCCTGAGTTTCCATGGAATCCACAAGATTAACGTCAACATGGTTTCTGAGGACAGAAAAAAAAACAATATAATAATCATAACACATAATTAGAATTTAGGGTGATGCAGTGGTTAGCACTGTCGCCTCACAGCTCCGAGATCCCCGGTTTGATCCTGACCCCAGGCTCCGCCTGTGTGGAGTTTGCATGTTCTCCCCATGTTTGCGTGGGGTTCTCCGGCTATTCCAGTTTCCTCCCACATTCCAAAGACGCGTGTTAGGTTAATTGGTGTTTCCAAAGTGCCCCTCAGAGTGTGAATATGTGTGTGAGTGCATGTGCCCTACGATGGATTGGCACCCTGTCTAGGTTTGTTCCTGCCTTGTGCCCTGTGTTGCCGGCTAGGCACCGGCTCTCTCGCGACCCTGACTAGTATAAGCGGATAACACAATGAAGGAATGAGTTTAGGGATTTAGAGCAGATTTTTATACAAGAAATCCCACCGAATCACCAGCAGATGGCAATATTCAACAGCCATTCATACTGCACGTAAATCGCGGAATTGCATGACTCACTTAGCTTGTACCGTATTTTTCAAAAGTTTGGGAAACAGTACTCAAGCTACGTTTTGTTTAATATAAAAAAAAGTTAACAACTTTTGTTTAAGAATGACATTTTTCTGCATTTGTCTTTCTATGTGTGTGCTCTGAGGGTTCGGGATAGACTTGATGCCACCATCAATCTAATAAGTAAACAGCTTAGCATTTGTTGACGCAAATCTTGACACTTAACTGGTCCACACACAGGTTGAGCTCCTCAATTTTCTTCTCAAGCGATGTCTGCAGCTCGTTCTTCTCCAGAATGTACTCCACAAAGAACGCCTCAAGGACGAAGGCCACAAAAATGCTGTAATTTAAACACAGGGTCATTTTAAGGTGCAGTGGAGCTTCTTAAATTGTCTAATGTAATCAGTAGTGATGATATCCTCTTACTTGATGATGATGATGACAACCACAATGTGGAAGAGGATGAAGAATAATCGGGCTGAGATATGAGTGACGGCAGTGAAGCCGTCGGTCAGGAGTAAGGACGAGGTCAAGGAAGTAAGTGTTACTGCAGCTACTGAATAAATAAGTGCTGTGGCCCATTCACTCTCACTCACGTTCTTATCCGTTTGATCCTGAACAGGGTCTGCGGGAGACCTGCTGCCTAACCTGCAGCACAGGGTGCAAGGCAGGAACAACCCTGGTCTAGGGTCTTACCAAGGAACATAACATTGCTATCCCTGCTTTCCAAGATGATAATTCTCGTGTTCACAGGGCTACAAATGTGACTGATTGGGATGATGAACATTCAGGAGCAATCAAACATCTTAACTGGCCTGCAAAATCCCCAGATGTGAATCCTCTTAAAAATCTGTGGGCCTGCCTGGCAGGACTGATCAATTCTTTGATGCAAGAGTGGCTGAACATTGATGTCACCTACATACAGATACTTGTCCAGTCGACGCCAAATCAAATCACAGCTGCTGTTCGCACTCATGGAGGTATTACACGCTATTAGGTACATTTCAGTCAGACGTGAATAATATTTTGTCAATGAGCTTATAAAGCGGTACCTCGGTTCTCGAATACACCTCAGAATTGTCTTGGCTCTCGTCATTTGCTCGGTACTCAGTACACTTGCTTAAACTTCTATGAGTCGAGCTATGTGACTCCTTCCAACCAAAACTCAATTCATGATCCATGATTCACGAATCAGCACAGAGTGATTTAGTGGTTCAGATTCAGAATAGCCAGGGCTCAGTGAAGTGAATCTCCGCTATTTCTATCGTCTTTGTCTTTTGTTTTAGAACTACAGTACTGTCTTCTTAGTACAAATAAGTCTCCATGGGTCATAAAAAGGACTGTATTGACTGCCAACCAAAAGGGAAACAGGAACTTGATGCTCCAGAACACAGGCTGCAGTTAGCATTAGCAGCTAGAGTTCAAACACAATAAAGTAAATGTTTTTACTTTCACTTTATTACTCACTAAACTACATGAGATTGTTCAACACTTTATTATAAAATAAGCTTTGTGTTAATCATTTTGGCCAACTGTTGGTTGATGTAAGACACTTACATTGTAAGTGTTTTATACTTACTTATCATTAGTCATCAAAGGTTCCGCTATGATACACTATGAAACACTCGTTAAACTCCTTGGTTCATAATACATTTAGCTTATGATGGATTTTGTCCAAATGTGGAATTATACAGTGAGGATTTTCTGGGGATCTGGAACGGATTCATTCAATTGACATTATTCCTTAAGGAAAAATTTGCTCGATACTTGTCATTTTCGGTTCTCGTCAAGCCTTCTGGAACGAGGTACCATTATAATTCTCGAGACCGCAGGCATTAAAGCGAATGAATGTTGATCGGACGAACATTCAACGGCTCATACCTGTAGATGTCATTTGTAACAATTTTACTCAACCTTCTGGTAGCTTTTACAACTAGAGCAGCAAAGCACTTCATTTGACATAGGATATCGTGCCATTGGTTGACAACGGTGAGCTCCAATAGCAGGATGAAGGATGACACGATGTCGTTGAAGTTGTTCTTGCAGTAGTTGTTTCTGGCAAAGGCCGAATCCTTCAACAGTGGGTTTCCACAAAACGCACTTGCGGGATCGCTCGAGTTAGTCCCGAAAAATAGCACTTTCCCTTTAAACAGCTCCATCCCAACCATGGCGAAGATGTAATACACCACCTGGATGGAAGGAGAGGGCAGGGAACTCTCACACCATAACTGTGCGCAGACAAATAAGCACAACATTCACTACACGATTTGCTATACAGAGATACTGGTCTGTCTGTGAATTTCTTTAAACTGCCTACAACTACTACTGTCAAAACACTAAGCCACACGTAGCACGTGCTAATTTGCAAACAGTGGTTAAAAATCACACACCTGCTTATCCAGTCACGTGTTAATCACGAATCACATCCAAAACCGCTCACATCCCAAGTATCAGAATGGTAGGCCAAATGTGGTATATACTACTCATCACATGCTATTACCTACTTAACTAAATGTTTTAAAGCTACAACAAAGCTTTTGAGTTTTGGCCCAAACTTAACAGCTTACATTAGGTAAGAATTATGTAGGTCTGGATAGAGCTGAAGATTCCCAGCATGAACTCACCAGTATGAGCTGACTAAACGTCATGATTGGTGCTCCAATCTTTATCAGTGTGTTAATAATTGCACGGAAACTGCCGGAACACACACACACACACACACACAATTTTTTCAGTACAGGAACATGTTTGTGAACCCTGTAAACAGCCAAGTCAAATTTATTTTGTAATGAAGCATTGTCTCAAAGCGGCTTTACAAATATCTAGGCCCAAAGCTCTAACTAAGCAAGCCTAACTCAACATAAATGGTATAAGGAAGAAATCTTGGTAGGATCAAGACTCAACAAAGGGACCCACCCTCCTCAGGCAGCCTAGATGATAAGCAAAAATTAAACTTTGCCTAAAGATACCTAATTAATAAGTTTTTAGTAACAGTTTACATAAACTGAGGCTAAATATAAAAAATCAAAGAGAGAAAATGAAATATAATACTATATAGACTATAATAAATTACAGATAACACAAGATTATGAAGAGTATAATAAAATAGAGAATATAAAACTATAAGACAATAGTATATGTATAATAAATAAGAAAAATATATTACATATAAAAAATACAATAAAATAGAGAATGAGTGAGAATGAAACATTTTAAACACTTTATCAAGCAATATAACTAACTTCAGCAGTAGGCTAACAAACAGCTGCAAATGAGAGCTAAGATCTTAGCACAGTATCATGCCGCAAAAAGGCATTTTAACCAAAGTACTAACTATGCAGTTTATCCATATTCCACATAAAAAGTGTCTGTACTTGATAGAGCGTGTAGCTCAGAAATTAATAAGGCAGCCTTTCAATCAGCTAACAAAGTATGTAGAGAAACAGATGGACTACAGTCTGTAATTGCAGATCTACAAAATGGTTCTATATGATAAGTGGAACTGATAAAATGGACAATGAGTGTAGAAACAAGTAGGTGTAGCTAAAAAAGTGATTGGTGAGTGCATTTTGTATCCTTATTTTTTTATTGTTGAATACTACACTTTGGACGAATGTTTGATTTTACTGTACATGTCATTTTTTATCTTTTGTATTAAATGTTTATTTTAGGTGGCACGGTTGTGCAGTGGTTAGCACTGTCGCCTCACAGCTCAAAGATCCCCGGTTCGATCCCCACACTGGGCTCCGCCTTTGTGGAGTTTGCATGGGTTTTCTCTGGGTACTCCAGTTTCCTCCCACATTCCAAAGACGTGTTAGGTTAATAGGTGATTCCAAAGTGCCACTTAGAGTGTAATTGTGTGTATGAGTTTATGTGCCCTACGATGGACTGGCGCCCTCTCTAGGGTTGTTCCTGCCTTGTGTTGTGTTGCCAGCTAGGCACCGGCTCTACCACGACCCTGATTAGGATAAGCAGATAAGACAGTGAATGAATGAATGAATGAATGTTTTTATTTTCACCTCTGAATGGTGTCGACTACACGGATGAGTCTCAGCACTCTCAGGACGAACACGATGTCCAGAATCTGACGACTCGTGTAACCTCCAGCTGCAGGACAAAAACAGAAATGAACTGTATGTAATATTTGACTTTGTACCTGCAGAGGTTGCTTTCACTTCTCTCCATTTAGACCCAGAACAAAACATGTACTTTGACCCGAGGCTCACAGGCTTAAAATAGATATGAAGTGTCAAACTGTATTACTGTAACTTATTAAACTGCAGCAATGAGCTTTCTCACCACTGTGGTGACCCAGGTTCGAGTCCCAGTGGAGTCTTCCAGTCGTGCATCACAGTGAGTGTGTTTATATGTACTTAATAATCCGATAACTGCAGAAAATCAGATTGTGTCAGTAATCCGATCAGCGAGTGTACATGCACTTGAGTAATAACATAATGGGAAAGATTTGTCCTTGATAATAATCAATTCTTCATTTTCTTGGGTATATACTGCGTTTCAGTCTCCACAAAGTGTTCAATAGCCATTTCGCTGCCTTTAATTCCAGGGTTGCAGGATCCCATGAGAAAAAAAATGCAACAGTCAATGGAAAAAGAGCCCAAATAAATGCAAGTCTTTAGAAGTATCAAGAGCTGTCTTGGTTTGGGCTAAGAAACCCAACTGAAATTCAGTAACTGGTATACATGCTATGCAAAATCTGATTACTGGAGTAAAATCCAGCTCTCTCTATTGGATTTCTGAATCTGATTTCTAGATCGGAATAATTGAATAATTTGAATAATTAGATAACTGCAGAAATCCGACTATGATCGGATTATAAAGTGCATGTAACTGCACTCGGTGGCACAAAAAACCCCAACAAATAATCAAACAGTGTGAGTGTTTGTATTGTGTGTGTGTGTGTGTGTGTGTGTGTGTGTGTGTGTGTGTGTGTATATATGTGTGTACTTACAGGATTTCAGAGCAGCGTTGATAACAGTTGCCAGCAGAGCAGAGATGATGATGATTGTATCAAACCTGAAAGGCAGAACACCAAAACATATTATTTATCTGTAAACACACACATAGAAACAGAAACAGACACACACAGAAACAGACACACAAGACACACACCAGTTCCAGAACTGATGTTTGGCGAAGAAGGCACGCGGTTCAAACGTGTACAGCTTAAGAAGAATCTCCAGGACGTAGAGCGCGAGGAAAACCCACTCGGCCATGGACACTGCAGGATTCTCCTCATCCAGACCGATGAACACGGCGTTAATCAGAATTATTACATCATACACATACACAAATACCCTACAACACATAACACAATCATAGAGCCATCATGTTAAACTGTTACTGTTACTGATTAATTACTGTTGCACAAAAACATTCATCACACAGTAAGATTTGAGCTTATTTTGTGATGTCACACGTGTACTTGTGTTGCTTGTTAAGGTGCGTGTGTTACCTGTGTCGGACCATGCGGCAGATCAGTTTGCTAATGCTAGATCTGTAGAGCCCGGGTATCCAGTTCTGCAGTGGGTGTGGGTGTGATTTCAAAGTGATCACCTGGATATTCAGCAAGTCGACCAACTGCACAAACGCCACCTTCCCTGCAACACACACACGAACATTCACTATAGAAGCACTGCAAAAGTGAAAAGTTACATTCATGAGTTCTTTTACAGTTTACATTATAAGCACTTTGTAGTTCTACAACTGCAGATGTAGTCCATCTGTTCTCTACATGCTTTGTAAGTCCCCTTTACTCTGTTCTCTAATGGTTCTCCAATATAGCCACTGGCCCCAGCCTGACCCCCCACTTCAAATGGTCTAGAACTGCCACTGATGGTGAGGGGGTTGCTTCCTCTAATAAGCAATCAAGTCCTTATCAAATGCAACAGCTTGGCTTTGGATTAAAAGGCAAGGCAACATCTGGGCTGCAGGATAGACACAGTAGGTACAGAATAAGGGGTGGGTACCTGAGGTGCAAAATATCACTGTTGAGCCCTCTGTCAAAGATGACCGTTCCAAAAGTTTACAAACGTCTAGTAAAATTTCTATTCAAATGAGCACAAACTGTGTAAACAAGTACATAAAAATACTACTTATACAGTAAAATAAAAAATATCAAAAGGCATAAAAAGTAACAAAATCTAAGAAACACTCAAATGGAAGTTACAAAAATGAATGTAATACTATATACAGGGTGGGCCATTTATATGGATACACCTAAATAAAATGGAAATGGTTGGTGATATCAACTTCCTGTTTGTGGCACATTAGAATATGGGAGGGGGGAAACTTTTCAAGATGGGTGTTGACCATGGCGGCCATTTTGAAGTCGGCCATAGCAACACCGCAGAAGAAATGCTCTCCCGATCTGACCCCCTTAGACTTTTATCTTTGGGGTCATCTGAAGGCAATTGTCTATGCAGTGAAGATACAAGATGTGCAGCATCTGAAACAACAGATACTGGAAGCCTGTGCTAGCATTCTTCTGCGGTGTTGCTATCAGTGTGTCAAGAGTGGGAGAAGAGTGAGCAACACAATGGGCAGCACTTTGAACACATTTTATAAGTGGTCATAAACTTGTAAATAACTCATGAAATAATAAAGTCCTGTTAAAAGCAAACACACCATTGTTTTTCTTGTGAAATTCTCAATACGTTTGATGTGTTACATGACCCTCTTCCCATTGGAAATAATAAAGTTGGATCCAAAATGGCCGCCACGGTCAACACCCATCTTGAAAAGTTTCCCCCCTCCCATATACTAATGTGCCACAAACAAGACGTTGATATAACCAACCATTCCCATTTTATGTAGGTGTATCCATATAAATGGCCCACCCTGTAGGTGCTTTCGTAATGCAGATGCAATTCCCCAGCCCACCACAACAACCCCGGTCCAAGTCTCATCTGTGTGTTCTGGCAGGGTCAGGTGTCAGTGAGGCACGATTGGCCATATCTGAGGGAAAGGAGGCAAAAGCAACCTCCGCTGGGCCCAGAGATGGACTAGAATCCAAATCCTCCTACCCTCACCAGCCTGGAGAGTGACCAAAAAAGTTTCAATCATGAATAATGTACTCACCGACCACTTTATCAGATATGCCTGTTCAGCTGATTGTTAACGCAGATATCTACGCAGCCAATCAAATGGCAGAAACTCAATGCATTTAGAGATGTAAACATCTGCTCAAGTTCAAATCGAGCATCAGAATTGGGAAGAAAGGTGACTTGAGTGACTTTTAACATGACATGGTTGTTGGCGCTAGACGGGCTGGGCTGAGTATTTCCGAAACTGCTGAACTACTGGGATGTTTACACACACAGCCATCTCTGGGGTTTATAGAGAATGGTCCGAAAAAGAGAAACTATCCAGTGAGTGTCAGTTCTCTGGGTGAAAATTCCTTGTTGATGCCCAGAGAGAGCATGGTCAGACTGGTTTGAGGCTGATAGGGGGAAAACAAGGCAAGAGAACTAAATAAAACACTCATTCAACAAAGGTATGCAGAATATGCATCTCTAAATGCACAACATCTCAAACCTGAAAGCAGTTCAGCGAAGACCACACAGATGCCACTCCTGTTAGCAAAGAGCAGATTAATTGGAGGATCTTTCAACAACAGGCTCACCAAAAAATTGGATGATAGAAGATTGGAAAAAAATATTGGTCTGGTTTGAAGAGCCTTGGACTTGCTGCGCAACAGGGTACAGAATGTGGCATAAAACAAACTGGAAAAGCATGGGATCCAGTACTGAAACCAAGTCACCAGCTCTCAATCCAACACAGGAGATTTAATGAGTGCAGCTGATAATCTGCAGCAACTGTGATGCTATAATGTAAATATGGACCAAAATCTCTGAGAAGATTCAACGATGTCCAATATTCGGTATTAGCAGTGAGTTTGTAATTGTTAGAGAACATAAAATAAATGACTACACAGTGTAATAGAATCCAGGCAATTAAAACAGAGTTAAGAACTATAAACTACAGAAACTAAACTGAAAACATAAAGAATAAGTTTATAATTAAATTGGTTCCTGACGATGCATCCTTTGTTCTGATGGTAGATTTACACTCACAGTAAGCTCTCGGTGTGCGTGGTGATTGTCTGGCCTGAAACGAGATGCACCCAAATGGTTCAGTGCACTTGAGTGACACTTGGCTCCCTCCAGCTCCGTCACTTCCACTTGCAAGCAGGAGCAAATGCACGACACATACTTTTGCCTTTTGGCTCATCAGCTGCGTACCTCTCATGCACTCGAACAATAGAGAATGTGATCTTGGGATTATTATCAATCACTTACAACATACAATAATATTAATACGAGTTTAGTACCGTTCAAGGGACAGCGTCATTCATTAAAACCGTTTACACTCCAGATACCTTCAGTATTTTTTGTAGTGTTGTAGACCACAGCCAGGAACACCGACCAAGGAACGTGTATGTGTTAATAAAACGATGTTACAGACTGAAGAAAAGGGAGAAGAATGAGCTTGTAGTTGTTAGGCGGTGGATCCTTCAAGTGTAAAACAGAACAAGTAGAACGGAAAACATAAAAAAACAAATTAAGCATTACACACCCCATTTAAAAAACAGAAAATAATATAACATCTAGGTCTAGAGAACTCCATATGCGCCAAATGAAAAAAAAAGGCATTCACAGATGAAACACAGAAATTAGTCTCTTTTACCATTTTTTTTTTAACATTTACAGCATTAGCAGGAGCCCTTATCCAGAAGCGACTTACAATTATACAATCTTAAATCAAGCAATTGTGGGTTAAGGGTTCTCTGCTCAAGACCCAACAGTGGCCAGCTTGGCAGAGGTGGGATTGATTTGAACCCTGGACCTTCTGGTCCATAGTCCAGTACCTTAACCGCTAGGGACACCCACAGTCCCCTTTGTAATATAGTTATGCAAAAAGGCATGACCAAACATCATTCAGATCTTTACACACGTCCTAAAGTTAGATAACGAGACCCAAATTAAACAAATTTGAGACAAAAAAACTTGTATTATTTCTTGATTAAAATAATACAGTCTGTGAGTGGAAAAGAATGTGGAACCTTTTGCGTCAGTATTTGGTTGTTGTAACCCCTTGTGCAATTAGAACAGCTAAAGTTGCTGGTAACTATGATCAGTCCTGCACCATCGCTTTTTGATTAAGTTAACCTGATTTCCTTTTCCAGGACCATAAACAGTTGTAACTTAAACCAAAAGTTCTATTTTATGTATCCATCCACAAAATGTTTTCTCCATATCCTTCTGGCCTGTATGCATGATCCTTTAGCCAAAACTGGCAGACAGGTAGCATGTTTATGTTGATTCAATGCATTAATCAATAGTACATAATGTTGTTCTTTTGAAATAAGCAGATTGTTGGTTCCTGACAGATAGGAAAAGGAGATAAGCACAGATAAGACTGATACGATTCTGGCATGTGACGCATGTAAATGTAAGTAGGTGTATACGTAAGGTGTATGACTTACTACCTTGTTTGGGTATGCTACACCTGAGGGGTGAGTAGCTACCTCAGCTTTTTGCTGCAGTAAGTAATGTAAAGGCGTCTTTGAAGGCCATAATAAAGTACAATGAGCAAGTTTTGCAGAGTGACTGATTAAAAATTTGGGGCGACACAACAAAGCTAAAGCTATGAGAAAAATGAACCAGGTGAAAGCCCGCTCATGGCTCCTGAAGCTCCTGAAACAGCTCCTCTATCTTTCTTTAGCAATTATTCTGTTTGCTGTCATTATACAGGGGGGAAAAAAAAGTATTTAGTCAGCCACTGATGCACAAGGTTCCTCCTACTTAGAAAAAAAGATGAGAGAAGGTCTGTAATTTTAATCAGAGGTACACTTTCAAATTGAGAGACCCAAAATGAGAAAAAATAATCCAGGAAATCACATGGTAGGAGTTTTTTAAAGAACTTAATGTAAATTTGGTGGAAAATGTATTTGGTCAATAACAAAAGTTCAAACTTCAAATACTTTGTAACATGACCTTTGTTGGAATGACAGAGGTCCAAACGTTTTCCTGTAAGTCTTCACCGGTTGCACCACACTGTAAGCTGGTATTTTGGCCCCATCCTCCATGCAGATCTCCTTGAGCCAGTGATGTTTTCGGGCTGTCGCTGGGGCAACCAAGGACTTTCAAATCCCTCACAAATTTTCTATGGGGCTGAGGTCTGGAGACTGCCTAGGGACCACTCCAGGACCTTGAATGCTTTTACGCAAGCCATCCTTCGTTGCGCCGAGTGGTGTGTTTCGGATCATGTCATGCTGAAGACCCAGCACGTTCCATCTTCAATGATCCACTGATGGAAGAAGGTTTTGGCTTAAAATCTACTGATACATGGCCCCGTTCATTCTCCTTTAACAGGGATCAGTCGGTCCTGTCCCTTTGAAGAAAACACAGCCCCCAAAGCATATGTTTCCACCCCCCTGCTCACAGAGGTATGGGGTCTTGGGATGCGATTAAGCATCCTTTTGTACTCCAGTTGAGTTTTCCCAAAAAGTTCGATTTGGTTTCCATTATGACCACATGATATTCTCCCAATCTTCTTCTGGATTCATTTATTATGCTTGTATGGCAAACCTTCGACGGGCCTGCGACATTACTGGTTAAGGGATGGAGACACGCCTGGCACTGAGGGAGCTGAGGAACCTCTCGGCATTCGTGTGTTATGATGGTTTAGCCTTTGTACCTTTGGTTCCAGCTTTCTGCAAGGTTTCATTCATCAGGCTCCCTCCATGTAGTTCTGGGTTTTTGCTCACCATTATCATGCTAATTTGACCCCACAGGGATGAGGATTCTTGCGTGGGGCCCCAGATCGGAGGAGATTATCAAGGTTCTTGTTTTTTTTTGTCTTCATTGCGTACAATGGCTCCCACATCGATTATTCACACCCAAACTGCATCCTATTGGATATTCCCTCTTCCCAGCCTGCTGCGGGTTACAATATTGTTCCTGGTGTCCTTCGACAGCTCTTTGGTACTTGGCCATGGTTGAGTTTGGAGTCTGCTGTTTGAGGCTGGGACAGGTGTCTTTTATTACAGAAACGAGGTCAAAAAACAGGTGCCATTAATACAATGCAAACTAGTGAGAGGAACAGAAGAGCATCTTAAAGAAGAAGTTACAGCTCTGTGAGCGCCAAAAAATCTGCTGTTTGTGGGTGGCCAATAATTATTTTTCCAACCTTGTTTTACAATTAAATTATTTAAACATCCTACAACGTTATTTCTGAATTTTTTTCTCATTTTGTCTTATCATAGTTGGTGTAACCTATGATGAAATTACAGACTCTCTCATCTTTCTAAGTAGGAGAAAACTTGCACAATCAGTGGCTGATATAATACATTTTTGCCCCCACTGTAGTTCTTACAGGCCTTGTCACACTGAGTCCGATTTTAGCAAGAAAAAAAGGATGTGATTTTTAACGTAGCTTCACCCAAGTAGACAATTTCTTGTCCAAACGCTATGCTGAAAAACTCTGTTCACTTTTGATTTCTTTCAATTTTTCCCTTCTCTTAATGGTCTCTCCGTGTATTTTTCACCTTGTCAACTTAAAAAAACAAAGACACGAGTGAGATTAGTGCAGGAGGAAAGCTATAGGTTGTTTTTTTTGGGCAGAACAGATTAGAAGCACTTAAGGCAAAAAACGGTTCCATACCAGGTCCACTGTGAGGTTATCACAATCATTTCTCCCAGCATTTCAGTTAATTCCACCTGATTTTCTTTTAAATATCATGTTTTGTATAGCAGTGTGTGCTGTCCTATAAGGTCTTGTGATTGCTACTACCAGGATGAGCTGTTTTGCCTGGACAACCGAGCTCTGATGATCAGCTGATTTTAAGGCATCCAGGCTCTGATTTTAAAAATTTTAACAGCTTGCAGTCCATCAGTTTCGAACTTTTTTCGGTTCTGCAAAAAAAATTCGAACTCTGTGTGAAAAGGCCCTTTTAGGAAAGAATCGGCCAAGAAAATTGCAATCAGTGCATCTTTATGAATGACCAAGTACTATCTAAAAGAAAAAAACAGCATGTACACACAAAGGACATCAAGCACTCATCAAGAAGAGCAGTTAGCCAACAAAAAAATGCCCAAAGCAAATTCAATCTAAAAAGGTAAATTATCACACACACCCCTAAAAAGAGGCAATGGAATACCATCACCCTTAACAAGAGATACAACACACCCACCAAAACATATTGCACAGCATATTACTAAGCCAAACAATAGCTGAACATTTTGGAAGAAACAGAAAAACTTAATGGAATAACTCACATGACGTCGGGGCTGTTAGCGGTGGTGACTAAAACATAAAGTTCAAAAACAATCTCCAGATAATTGGTAAAATATGAGGCTCCGTCTGTGGTTGTAAGCTTCCTGAAAGAGATGAATATACAAATAATCCTAAATTATTTGGAACAGGAAAATTAAGTGTTTTTATTTTTATTATACGTTTTAACCCTGTTTTTCCTAGTGAGGGTTGCAGGGGCTCCAACACCCATTCTTGTGAAAGCATGCCCTGGATGGGATGGCAGCCCATTGCAGGGCTGGGTAGGGGTTGCTGTCACAGCCCTGAGGGAAGATTGATTGACCAGGCTCCCCTCCCTCAAACAGAGCCAGTTGTGTCTCCATGTGATGCCCGATCTGGCCAAATGGCACTGTTGTGGCTCAAACCCAGGTCCCTGCTGAGGTGGGCTAGCATATTAGACTGCTGCGCCACCTGAGAGCCCTTGAAAGTATTTTGGGTTAACGTTTCTTTCAGCCACTGAGAACTTGGTGAATTGAATTCGGAGTTTCTGACTATTTCTAATTCAGACTGATTCTGATTGGGATTATTAGTTGAATTTGGTGTGTGTGGATGCGTACCGTTTTCCCAGCAGTTTCAGTGCCATGAGTGAAAACATCAAGATGCTGAATAAGAAGAGGCAAAACACCACCAGGATTTGAGGCAGTGCATTTCGGATACTTCTGAACGCTCTGCGCAGCTACACACAAACACACACAAATACAAACCAGGGATTAAGTATGTTTCCAAAGCCTAAACATAAACCTATTATTACATAAATATACAATTACTAGTAACTACATGTGCATTTTATTTTTTTTTAAATCCCATCAAGTTAAAAAAAAGCAGTTTGAAAGAAATTCTTAAGAATGAGGTTTATCATGAAATAATAATAATAATAATATTGTATTATTAACCATAATGCACCCATTCTACTCAATCTTTACATTTCTAATATACAGGACACATAGGTGGTCTTAAACATACCTGTCTTCCTTCTGTGATGTTGACCAGCAGGAGTGGCCTCAACACTCTGGACCACCTCACAGCTGAGCGACCACATAATTTCAGAGCGCCATACATACCAAGATCGATCACACACATCTAAGACATATAATTAATTAAATTAATAATAATAATAAAGTTCAGTTTATAATATAGCGTAAAGAAAGTTAGGAAATGGAATTATTCTTTAACTCTACCACACGTTGTTTGTTTTTCAATTTTCATTTTGATTCAGTGTTGACTCACATTCCGACTCTAATTCAGATACGGAGTGATTCCGATTCAGTTCCTGACCATTTCCAATTCTGATTAACGGCCTTTTCACACCGAGTCGGAACGTGAAAAGAACGCACTTCAAGTTTTGAAAAATCACACACACGTGTCCGAAACTATATGACAAGCAACACGTTGACTATAAAAGCACTGATATTAATGAAAACATCTGACGGAATATAGCTGAAAGGCTGGAGAATGATGGTGATAAACCTCACAGTGACTGGACGGAACCATTCTCTTGTTTATCCAAGTCTATTCAAATCTGCTCATGCCCACAAAAACACACTACAGCTTCCTGCCCTAATCTTTGCTCATGTCTTTGTTTTGACGATGTTGACGATGTGAAAAAGACACGGCAAAATCTCTGCGACACATTAAGAGAAGGGAAATTAAAGAAAGCAAAAGTGGACAGAGAGTTTTCAGTGTTTAGACAAAAACACATCGGACTTGGTGTAAAGGTACCACTACATTAAAAATCACATCTGCCTTTTCTTGCATAAAAATCATACTCGGTGTGAAAAGGTGTTTATTCAAATTCTGCTTCTGATTCAATTTCAGGCTGATCCAGATTCTCACTCTGATTCACATTCTGCCTCAGATTTGAATCCTGATTCTGATTCATATCTTGGCTCAGATTCAAAATCTGCTTCTGATTCAGACTCTCGGCACCGATTTGGGTCCTGATTCTGAACTGACTGATTCAGATACTGACTCTGATTCATATTTGATTGGTTCAGATCCTGGTTCTGATTCAGATTAGGATCCTGGCTCTGATTTGAAAGTTGACCTGATTCAAATCAAGCTTGCAATTTAGGTACCAGCTAATTCTGATCCTGACTCTCTTTCAGATGTGGGTGGATTCAGATCCTGTCTCTGATTTAAAGACCCTGTTTGTTGTTCTGAATCATTCTTCTTAAAGCTGCAAAAAGTAGGCTGTTTGTTTGGCTCATTTTTAAGCAGTGGATTAAAAGACCTTATTCACTGAAATGTGAAGTATTCAGTTTCTGATCCTTTCTCATTTTGACTGATTCTGATTACCAGCATCAGTGAGATGTGAATGAAGATCCTGATTACTGGTTTTGACTGTTGATTCAGATTTGCCTACAGCTAAAATATGAAAGGTTTAATTCCTAAACTGCCAGAGGTTTATGGGTTACATTTCCTGGCTCTGTAACAGCAGAAGTGCTGATGTGGTGAAAGCTGTAGTTAAAATTCACTTTGCTCCAACAATATTTTACTCTTACAAACACACACACACACACACACACACACACACACACACCGTTTTGCAGATTTGATGACACATTTCCTGTGAGCCATAAATCTGAGTACAAATTTCAGTTCACAAAGATCACAAACAGTAAAACAATAAACCGAAGCCAACTCGAGAGAGCAGGACGATGAAGCAGCTGTACCGTGATGATGATGATGATGCAGATGTTTTTTGGATCTCTGATGAAAATGCGACGAGGAATGATTTTGGCAAAATGAATCATTCGCACCGTGAACACAGTGAGGCAGAGCAACTCAATCACTGCCGTGGCCTGGGAAGTAAAACATAAACCTATAATTACATAAACATACAACTGAGAATAATAATGTGTGCATTTCCTTTACAAAATCCCACTAATTATGTTAAACCAGCTTTTTGAATGAAACCTATTCTTGAAGATGTTCACCGAGGAATAAGATGATGCAACGCGTGCACATAGAAGGGATAAAGAACACTGAATTATTAGCACTAGTGCACTATTCTAATCAATCTTTCTATCAGTATTACTAAGTCCCCTGAGCCACAATTGAATATAAGCTCTGATACCCATAACACGGGAATGTAGAAGTGTGTGTTACCGACCCACAGAGGGAGAGGGATGACAGCAGGATCCTCAAAAAGCGCAAGTGCTAAATCCACCGTGATGAAGACGTAAACACACACACGCATTAACCAGTGATTATACAACTGGTACAGTCTACAACACACACAACACAAAAACATGGTGAGGCATCACTGCTGTACATCTTATGTATTATCCTGCTAATATATACACAAATCCTCACTAATATTGTGAGATCCTCTTGTAGACTACGGATACCACACACACACACACACACACACACACACAGTGAGCTCTTGTTGTAGCATACTGAGATCACACACACACAAACATAAACCACAACACCATGGTGAGATCTTCTTGTAGTATGTGGCTGCTTCAACGCACACAGACACACACACACACACAGACAACAGATCATGGTGAGATATTGTTGTATTAGGCACGCTGACATGCTAAACCACAAACACACAACAGGGTGAGATCTTGTATTATGCTAACACACTAGCACCCACACACATGTTTGTCTCACTTTCCTTGTGTGACCTTTCCATTGCCATAATGATTACTGTAGCTAATTAATACTACACATGCCCTTAACCCTAACCTTAACCTCAAGGAACCTAATAAAGATCTATTGATTTTTTTGGTTTTTCAAAAGAAAGTTGCAGTTTTTGTTTTTTAAAAAAGGCAGTTTTCCATGTGGGGATGTGAAAAATGTCCTCACAAGGTAAAAACGTTCCACTCTCTCTATACTTGTGGAGACATTTGGAGCCCACATTGATATCACACTCTCTCTCTCTCTCTCTCTCTCACACACACACACACACACACACACACACACACACACACACACACACACACACACACTACAGAGCACTACGAATTTGTTGTTACAGTTGTGTTGTTACCTCACTGCCTGTGGAGTCGTGTTGAAGTTGATGTTTCTGTTGTGCTGAGCATCTGATACATAGGCAGCTGCAAGGTTTAACCTCTAAACACACACACACACACACACACACTTTCAGTTCAGAGTAGACCAAACGCCACACAGTAAGAACAGCCACGTAATATCTTATTGTGTGAAGTCTCTAGACTTATTGTTTAAATACTTCACACAATATGGTTTATTATCACATTATGTTACATCATTAAGTGACATTTTATAGCTGCACCCAGAAGGCTGCACTACGGAGTAAATAAACTCCCTTGATTGATACTGACTGATGACATGCAAATGGCCTACATCCAAATACAATCAAGCAGAGACGAGATTACATCCTCCACATAAACAGTTATAAGATGGGAAACCAATTACAAATACTAATAATATCAGTAATATTATAATAATAGTCGACTAATAATAATAATAGTGAAAATAATAAGAACAACAACAATAATGTCAGATAACCAGACGTAAATGGCGTAGCGCGTTTCTGCGCATTTGCTTGTTTTAAAGTTGACTTACGTGCTCCCCGCTGTTAGGATTGTCTCTTTCGGTCTGTGCTCCAGCTGTTACGCCGTTCGCCTTTGTTTTCTCTGGCTTTTCTTGCTCAGCCATCTTCTCTTTTTGCATCCACCAAACTTCTCTTTCATCAACAAAACTTTTCCCCCCTGCTCCTTCCCTTCTTTTCCCTCTGCAGGAAATCCCGTGTCTGAGTCCACACTGGCTGGGAATCCTTTCTTAAATCTTAGGCAGCTTTCTTCTTTTTGTAGTTCATACCAAATTTAATCTTTTGGGGTTTTTTTTTAATAAGGAGCCCGTGCGCTACAGAGCGGAGATCTTGCTACATTACGCGTGATGTGTCGGAGCCGTTTGCTTTGGATCCTGACCGTCATGTGACATGGGAGCGGAAATAGGGTGTTTTCACACTTGGACCGTTTCAGCGCCTGAAGTGGACGCGAGACCGCTGAGTCATGGGTTCTTTTGGAAGTGTGAACACGTCAAACAAACTCTTTTAACGCCCCTCCCAAAACGAACCGAACCGAACGAGGACGCCTCCTGAGAAGGTCTCAGTTCGGTTCGTTTGTGGTTCGTTTTGTTGATTCATGCACTGTGAAAGCGAACAACGGTCCACCTCGCATTTTGTCATAGAGTCATGGAGGGGTTTGCGTTGTGGAGCTATGAGTTACTGTCCTGCACACCATACAGCTCTCCAGCTCCCACCGCTGCTGCTGGTTATGCCAGTTTAGTTTTATGGAAGGGAAATCGGCTCAAAAATAATTTGGTATATGCAAACCTCTTTTTGCCATTTTTTCGCCCATACATCAGCGAAAACATCCGGCCAAAATTCGGAACATGGCTGCAAATGTAATTCATTACAGTATTTTTATTTTCTTTTTTTGCCTAAAAACCTTGCTGTCCTGGGTTTTACCATGCACATGATTAAGTAGGGTGAATATTTAATGTTCTCTGTCACTTTATACTATAATATTAATGTCATATATAGTAAAATAATATCATTTGTAAGGCTCAGGTTTAACAAAAAAAAACAACATAAATTAAACTATTCTTCTTCAAACCCCAACTCACCATACCCCAAATCTTTTTAGAGGATATTGGTAAAGTGGGACACTTAATCAAACAGATTGGGTCAATAATCAAACATTTTTTATTGGTTTTAACACTGAAACATGCAGTAACATACATTATGACTAATTTATCATCCAAATAATTAAAATTAATTAGTGAACTCCCGGGAAACCCGTGGAAACAGCTAAATTCACTTACAGTCTTCTTGTACACAAAGATAAAATCCTGAAAGAATGTTTGAAATGTTTGATTATAAAGCACAAATGTAACATGTCTGAGTATTCAAAAGCTTGCAAAATATCTTGTCTTGTTTTTGGTTTAGAAGTACACATGGATTTACATGGATTTAAAACAAGACAAGAGCTACTTATTTGACAATGTCAAGACATAGGTTAGTACAACTTCAAACATGAATAACCTGGCCTTGTCTTGCTACTTATTAAAGTAATGAGAAGTCAAGTTGTATGTGTATTGGGAGGTTACACAAAATACTTGGCAATGTAGTCAGCCTTTTTTACTGATTATTTTCAGGTCATTAATACTGCATATACAGTTGTGCTTGAAGTTTGTGAACCCTTTAGAATTTTCTATATTTCTGCATAAATGTGACCTAAAACATGATCAGATTTTCACACAAGTCCTAAAAGTAGATAAAGAGAACCCAGTTAAACAAATGAGACAAACATATTATACTTGGTCATTTATTTATTGAAGAAAATGATCCAATATTACATATTAGTGAGTGGCAAAAGTATGTGAACCTTTGCTTTCAGTATCTGGTGTGACCCCCCTGTGCAGCAATAACTGCAGCTAATAATTTCCTGTAACTGTTGATGAGTCCTTGGAGGCATTTTAGCCCATTCCTTCGTACAGAACAGCTTCAGCTCTGGGATGTTGGTGGGTTTCCTCACATTAACTGCTCGCCTCAGGTCCTTCCACGCCATTTCCATTGGATTAAGGTCAGGACTTTGACTTGGCCATTCCAAAACATTAACTTTATTCTTATTCTTCTTTAAACATTCTTTGGTAGAACGACTTGTGTGCTTAGGGTCGTTGTCTTGCTGCATGACCCACCTTCTCTTGAGATTCAGTTCATGGACAGATGTCCGGATATTTTCCTTTAGAATTCTCTGATATCATTCAGAATTCATTGTTCCGTCAATGATTGCAAAGCCCGTCCTGGCCAGATGCAGCAAAACAGGCCCAAACCATGATACTAACCACCACCATATTTCACAGATGGGATAAGGTTTCTTATGCTGGAATGCAGTGTTTTCCTTTCTCCAAACATAACGCTTTTCTTTTAAACCAAAAAAGTTTATTTTGGTCTCCTCCATCCACAAAAAATAACATTCTACCAATAGCCTTCTGGCTTGTTCCACATGATCTTTAGCAAACTGCAGACAGCAGCAATGTTCTTTTTGGAGAGCAGTGGCTTTCTCCTTGCAACCCTGCCATGCACACCATTGTTGTTCAGTGTTCTTCTGATGGTGGACTCATGAACATTAACATTAGCCACTGTGAGAGAGGGCCTTCAGTTGCTTAGAAGTTACCCTGTGGTCCTTTGTGACCTCACCAAATATTACATTAAGCTTGGCACTTGGAGTGATCTTGGAGTCTTGAATTTCCTCCATTTTGTACACAATCTGTCTGAATGTGGATTGGGATGGAGTCAACTCTTTAGAGATGGTTTTTGTAACATTTTCCAGCCTGATGAGCATCAGACAACTCTTTTACTGAGGCCCTCAGAAATCTCCTTTGTTT
The DNA here is from genome assembly GCA_025084515.1 of Ancistrus triradiatus. Lineage (NCBI taxonomy): Eukaryota > Metazoa > Chordata > Actinopteri > Siluriformes > Loricariidae > Ancistrus > Ancistrus triradiatus. The sequence goes on along the minus strand of JAJAGP010000888.1, from coordinate 231,964 downwards.
CGTGCCATGATACACTTCCTCAAACATGTTGTGAAGAGCAGACTTGATAGATCCCTGTTCTTTAAATAAAACAGGGTGCCCACTCACACCTGATTGTCATCCCATTGACTAAAACACCTGGATGGACACAGTATTTTTTTCTATACACCATGTCTAACTGTAGTGAATGACATGGTACTGAAAATCAGAAACTCAACTTAATCATGATGCTTTTCTGCATATTTTAATGAACCAATAGCATGTCATATTACCTTACAAAAAGTAGAAAAGGTGCACAAACGTTTGTATCTCATGTTTTAAATGTTCCAATGTTTTTAAATGCATGCATTAAAAATGTGCAGATATAGCACATATTTAAGTTTGCTCCCTGAAAATATCCATGAATAGGCGTTCTCAAACATTTGCATAACATTGACTTTATGGAGCAATGATGACAAACACAAACTTTCCAGAAGTTCTCAAATTCTTTATTTGCAGGATAAGATCAATATCTTCAGCATGTGGTGCTGAAGTGCTGATTGGTTACAGCATCATCTTATAATTCTTATAACATCTTATTTAATCAATTTCAATGATCAACAAAGTGCATCAATAAGAGATTTGTAATATCACTTAGGTATTATAAAATATATTCATACACAAATTACAGTGAATCAGCAATCTGAATTAATCCAGATGATTGGTGTTCTGAAAATTGAGCTTAATTGTCAAACATTCACACAGTTTTCACAAAGGTTCATCTACTATATAGGTGCACTTGGTAGGTACGTCATTAATGCCTGATGTCTTTTGTTACTACCACAATCAGTCCAGCAACATGGAGAACCACAACAGGACCACCAAAGACTATCAAGTCAGTGTGTTGAGAAAGATTCACCAAGTGGTCATCAAAAAAAAAAGACACTTTGAGCTGGTTGGTGGGCTATATTCAAATTAGAGACATTGATGTGTTTGAAAATCCACAGTAGCATCGAGCTTGATAACACATACAGTGGTGCTTGAAAGTTTGTGAACCCTTTAGAATTTTCTAAATTTTCATAAATAAAAACTATGACCTAAAACATCATCAAATTTGGCACACAAGTCCTAAAAGTAGATAAAGAAACCCAGTTAAACAAATGAACAAAAAGATTATACTTGAAAGATATTATATTGAGGGAAATTTCCAATTATTTACAGAAAAGTGAGTGGCAATATTACATACCTTAGCTGTGTCTGGTGTGACCCCCCTTGTGGCAGCAATAACTGCAACTAAACGTTTCCTGTAGCTGTGATCAGTCCTGCACACCGGCTTGGAGGAACTTTAGCCCATTCCTCCATACAGAACAGCTTCAGCTCTGGGATGTTGGTGGGTTTTCCTCACATTAGCTGCTTGCTCCAGGTCCTTCCACAACATTTTCCATTGGATTAGACTTTGACTTGGCCATTCCAAAACATTAACTTTATTCTTCTTTAACCATTTTGGTTGGTATAGAACGGCTTGTGTGCTTAGGGTCGTTGTCTTGGCTGCATGACCCACCTTTCTCTTGAGATTCAGAATGTACTGTGCACGGATGAGACCAAAATCGTGTTTGGAGAAAGGAAAACACTGCATTCCAGCATAAGAACCTTATCTCAACTGTGAAAACATGGTCCAAACTCTTTAGAGATGGTTTTTAACCTGTTCCAGCCTGATGAGCATCAACAACTCTTTTCTTCTTTGTTCATGCCATGATACACTTCCACAAACGTGTTGTGAAGAGCAGACTTCTTTAAATAAAACAGTGTGCCCACTCACACCTGATTGTCATCCCATTGATTGAAAACACCTGACTCTAATTTCACCTTCAACTTAACTGCTAATCCTAGAGGTTCACATACTTTTGCCACTCAATAATATGTAATATTGGATCATTTTCCAATATTCAGGTGTAATTCAAGTATAATAGTTTTGTCTCATTTGTTTAACTGGGTTCTCTATCTACTTTCAGATAAAGTGAAAATCTGATTTTATTTTTTGTCATATTTCTGCAGAAATATTGAAAATTCAAAAGGGTTCACAAACCTTCAAGCACCCCTGTATGTCATTATGAGGCGAACTTCAGGGATGTTCTCAGGATGCACCACCATCTACTTCTACGATCAGGGGAAGTTCCTTCTACTGAAGGAAAGCAGAGGTAACAAAGCAACAGATAGGCAAGAGGTAGCAACTGTATACCTACAAAGTGCATCTATATGTACTATACAACCAAAAGTTTGTGGACACCCAAAAATTACATCCATAAAGTGTGTCCTGTGCTACTCCAACAGCTATGGGGGAGTCATTCTTGCCTTTACTGACATTCCTTTCCAGCATGAAGATATGTTTGCAGAACCTTCACATTCGGAATGAAGACATTCAGGTAAAAAATTTAATTTACTGCTGTTGCTATGGAAACCGATGCCTAGTGGCATCCTCACGTTCTACACATGGACCATTTTTTCTGCACCATCTGATAGGACATTAAAAATTAATAAATATAAAATAAAATCTGTCTACATATTTCACAAGAAGCATTCTCACTACTTAAGATCTTTAATAGTAAAAAATAAAGAAAGGTGTATTAGCTTTATGATTTGATGCATCAGACTAAATTTGAATCGTCTGGAACACAGGGTGGTGAACTACAGTTCTACAGTACAGTCCTTCCAGAACAGTACTGTATCTCCCTACCCTGAGTTCTAGAGCAGTGATTTTCAAAGTGCGGGCGCCCACTAGGGGTGACATAGACCATGCTATTGCAATGGGAGGAGCAGCAAGGCAAACAAATGCTGTTGCCCAGTAAACTTTTAAAATACATATTTCCTGTTACATGTAATAATTTCACTGTAAAGGTGATTTGACACTTTATTTTATTTGGTTCAGTCAGACGTTTTGCAATTTGTACTTCAGTGTGGTGCATCAAATCATAAACCTATTTCATCTTTTATCTTTTTCATCATACACACATTTCATTAATGTGCTAATGTTTTAAAACTCTGGCACAGAAAAAGGCAAATGTCATTGACATGTAAAGTTGCAAATTTTTTAATTACAACTGACATCTAACCATACTATTCAACTGCGTTTTCAAGCCAACAGGTTCCAGCTAGCTTTTCTTTTTTAATTTAATTTAGTTTTGCAAAAACAAATATGGCTATAACAACGTAGATTTTAGCACAACACAATCGGAAACGGTTGTAAAAAAAATAGGAACAATTACATAAACACAAAAGTTACAAACAAAAAAAATGAATAAAAATGAGAAATATATATTTATATATGAGAATGCTTCTTGTGAAATGAGTAAGAAGATTTTATTTTACATTTAGTCCATTTTTAAGGTTTGTTTCACGTCAGAATGAAAAAACCCATCGATGGGCAGAACCTGAGGCTGCCACAAGGGGGCGGTTTACATTAGAAAAGCTGTTTTACATGCATGTGTTCGTTTCTAATAACGCCTTCATTCTGAATGTGAAGGTTCCTCATGCGCAAAAGCAAGTTTTCATGCCGCAGCTGCATGTTCCACAAGCACGTCTTCATGCTGGAATAACCCCTCTCCAAACTGTCATCACATTTAGGGAGTGTTTCCTTGCCACTGTTGCCCTAGGCTTGCTCAGTTGGGGTTGTGGGCTTAGCTTTGACTCGATGCTCTGTTGTCAACAGTGCTTTAGCGGAAAAAAAAGACTTCTGTATAACTCATTCAGGTTAAGATCTCATGCCTGGGGATGTTTTGTACGTGGAGATTTCATGCCTGTATGCAGCACATTATTGTTACCAGTTTGTCTGAAATAACACGTGTAGAAGATGTGTCCAGACAGCTTTGTCTTTTGGCACGTCACATTCTACTCATTCCGACGGAGCCAAACAATGCACAAAGGCGCTGACTGGAGGTGGAATTTCAAAGAAGTTTACCTTCATGCAAACCAGTACAACCACCACATTACTTTAGCCAATCAGGCCACATGAACAGAAAGTAAACATTAAACAAATTCCCACCGGCAGCTTATGGCAGGATACAAATACAAACAGGCAGGTAGTGTGTGAAAAATCGAAGGCGGCAAGAGGATTAATGTCGAAACTGTGACGTGGAACAAAGAACGGCAGTGAAACACAAAGCACAAAGGTCAAGGGTTCGAATCCCACCACAGTAAGGCACTTTCAGTCAACTGCTGGAAAAAATAAAGATTTCAAGGCTCACTAGTGCAGAATTTGCTCAATCAGATTCTTCATGCCAAAGCTTATTACAAAAGCACAGTACATCTATTAGTCATGCTGTAGGATTCGGCACTCACTATCGACAATCAAAATTCAATCTAGGATCTTCTATACACTTTTGCGAGATCCTTAACTGATCCTTAACTGAAGCAGATTAAAGCTACAACACAAAAATGATTATTTTCTCACAAGTTTTTTACATTACAGTGTTGTCATTTCACAGCTTCTCTGTTCTCATCATGATTCACAGGTATTAACTTGTAGTTTTTGGACAGTTACTGGTTCACTGTTATTAAACTCTCCATTATCACAAGAATCCCCCTCAACAGTGCCCCCCTTAGGAGTTTCACGTGCATGGTAATGTTACGCTAGTTACCTCAACACCTATTATAGTGGAGCCATTCCACCAAATGGGTGCCAGTTCCACCCCCAGGACAGGATATGTATGGATAATTAACATAATTAACTGTATAACATTTTATTATTAAGCAAAGTGTCCTGCACAATTGCAAATGTAAGGTTTTAAAACATTAACAAAAAGTACCCAGAACACTAAAAATAGTATTTGTTAGGTGTCCCTGGTCATTACACTTTCCAATTAAATATTTTTTTGCATCGTTTTGTCACTCCATATTCCTTCTATGCCGTAAATATGATTTTCAAAAGAAATCCATAACATTATGCTTAGAATTTTAGTCATGTCCCTATCTTTTCATTCAACCCTGTTACCCTAATATTCCCACTTCTGAAAATTATGGAACATACCATGAGCCACATGTTCAGTAGGAAGTTGGATCATCTGGATCTTCTGAAGATCACTGGAAGAGCAAAAGTAAATGTTCTCTTTTTTCCTGTATACATGATGATATTGTAACTATGACTGATAATTTCAATCTCAACTTACTATCCTGTTACCGAAATTATTTTGGGTTGTTATTTGTTTTTTTGTAAAAATATTTTCTTGTACATCGTTAGAATGTGCTATGTGTCCTAATGCTATTAGTATGGATGCCATGTGGTTACATTTTACATGGGTGTTAATTCTGTGCTGAAAAGTCCTGTTTCTTATATAAAGAGCAAAATGACTGCATAACAGTACCAGGAGAAACCTTGTAAAAAATGTAATAAATTTGTCTGAGATGGACCAATACTCATTATGAATAGTTAAATGTCTGTGTTTTTAGATTCAGTGTTGAAAAATATAGACAATGAAACAAGCAACAAGCAAATGACACCCACTGGGTGGAATGTATACACACCTATATATCCATCAGCACTTCTAATATTGTAGAACAACATTCTTATGTGGTGCCTAACTTCCACACAAACAAACACGCTCTTATATTAAACTCTCACACGCCGCCTCTTATCATGTACAAAATGGCTTTTATCTAATTAACTGTAGCCCATGATTAAAAGCAGAAAGAAAGGAGAGTACATGTGTTCATAAATCTTCTCAGCAAAACCATGACACTTCTAAAGAAGGAAGCTTTGATTTATAAGCTGTAGTAACAAAGTGCTGGTGCTTCAATGAAGGCATTAGATAACTCAAATTCTGACTGATTCAGAGTTTGCATCATCATGATTCACAATCTTGTTTAGTCCAAGTCACATTCTACTTCAGATCCTTACTCAGTCAGATTCTAACTGATTCGGATCACCAGGATAACCACTGGCCACTTGGTAAAGCATTCTCAACGCACTGACATGATAGCCTTTAAATGGTGTCAAGCTAAAGACATTTTAAGCTAGTTGGTGAGCCATACTCAAATAAGGGTGTACTCACACTAAGCGATCTGTACCGTACCCGAGCATTTCTAAATCCCAAAATGTGTTTTGCATGACTAGCGTGATGGCTTCGAGTGTGGGGAGATGAGCACTACCACAAGAGACTCATTGCGGAATCTAAAAGCTCTTGTGTGCTATTTTTTAATTATATAAAGCAATTTATAAACATTTGTATTAGTGGTCGACCGATATGGGTTTTTAATGGGCGATGCCGATTATTTAGAGAGCTGATATCACTGATAAAACTAATATCAATAAATGAGAACTTGCTGAACTTAAATGAACATTTATTTAAGCTATAAAATGCACTGTCTGTTTGCACTTGATTATATATTTAAAAACTAGAGTTTTATTGTGCTTAACGACAACATTTATTACCAGATAACAGCATCCAATTCTTTCTGGGATAAAAATGAAAATATGTAAATATTTGCAAAAAATAAACAACGTTAGAGTAGTGCACATGGTAGCAGCATCTTTTTGTTTTCAATCCCAGTTCCAGTTAAAAGCAGTACGTTAAAAGACCAGACTCCTATTTCTTTGAATGGGGAGAGACCTATATATCCGAAACTGAAAGAGAAATCATCTAAATGGTATAATCAGACAAAAATCCTCCATCTTACCTGCGTTGTTGCGTTCAAAACACAAAAAATGGGATTTTTAAGATTATTCTGGCTATTGTGCAGGTGCATCCTGCCACTACAAAGGGGCCAAGACTTGCCACCGCCCTCTACGACACATTTGGATCTCTCTAATGACAGGGCGGGGGCTTCTGTTCTACAGTCCCATTCATAATTCAACCAGCGACCCGTCTCCTCCTTATAGAACGTCTCTGACTCCCCTTACAAGCTCTGTCTGGCACAGCGTGCATGTAGTGTTATCGCAATCATGCTCTGGCACGGTACAAGGCAACCGGGCATAGTGTGAGTATTCCCTAATAACAACTGAGGTGCTGAAAAGTCTCAGTAGCACAGGGCCTCATAACACACTACCATGTCACTATGTGGCCAGCGTTGATCGCTTCTATTGAGAGAAAGCATAGAGGAAATAATATTTACATTTATATTTAGTCATTTAGCAGACTCCACTATCCCAGCGACTTACAGCTGATACGATCTCACAGTTAATGGGCTAAAGGTCTTGCTCAAGGACCCAACAGTGGCAGCTTGGCAGAGGTGGGACTTAAACTCTGGACCTTCTGCTCTACAAGTCCAAGAACTGCTAAGCCACCACAGTCCCAGCAACACATAGGCAAGAGGTAGCAACTGTATACCTACATACATTATACAACCAATAGTTAATGGATAGATTGTGATTCATGAGCTTACTGATTCACTGATGGGCGCTGGAGACCTCAACCAGGATGTAATAATGTATATACAGTGGGAGCCAAAAGAGAAGATGCTTGTTTGGATCTTTGTAGAGAAGGACTCATATTGCACCAAGATAAGGACCCAAAATACACCTCAAAACTTTCCAACAACTACTTGAAGACCAAAGAAGACCAAGGAGTGCTGACTGTCTTGGACTTTCCTTCAGAGTCACCTTGAAGACAGAGAAAGCCGAGCACCCAGCACATCCCAACATGCTCTTTCCAATAATGTGAAACCATGCTGAGATAACAGGGATCAACAGATTTTACACAAACGAGTGGCAATCATGCCAGCTGTATTAAATTGGAAGCATCTTCACTAGTGGTCTCAGATTTTAGCCCCCTCTAAATATTTTTTAAGGGACACTTGGGTGGCAAAGTGGTCTAAGACGCTAACCCACCACCGCAGTGAACTGGATTTAAGTCTTCCTTCTGGCCGGTCGGATATAACATGCAGGCACTATTGGCTGTGTCTGTGGGAGTAGAGGCCACTCGAAGATCATCCATCAGCAGTGCAACAGCAACCCCCACAATGGGCTGGCCAAGGCACACATATGGCTGCTCCCTGTGTACCTGGGACAGACTCCAGGAAAGACCAGGGTGACCCTGACCAGGACAAGTGGGGAAAATGTGGAAGAGTACATATTACTACAGGTATGCGCAGTTTGACGACCATTCAATCAACGTCCGTTGCAAGGTCTTAACAATTTGAACAAATTATAATGGGAAAATCTGTGTTTTAACTCCGGACCTTGCAGCCGAAGTGAATGAATGAAACTACACCGATGAGTTTAACGAGTGTTTGGTAGCGTGATCTGTACTGTATAAAAGCGGAGGTACGGAAAGGATACTATGATAAGTAATGATATGCAAGTTAATTTTTAAAACACTTTCATTAACCTACAGTTGGCCAAGATCATTAACACAAGCTTATTTTATAATAAAGTGTTGAAAAATCTCAAATTTAATGAGTAAATGACTGAAAGTGAAAAGTAAAAGCAAAACACTTACTCTATTGGTGAACTCTGGGCGCTAGCAAAGCTGCGAAGCCAACTGCAGCCTGTGTTCGGGTGCATTCGATTCCTGATTTGCTTTCGGTTGGCTCTTCTAAACTACCCTTTTTAGGATCCATGGAGACTTATTTGCACTAAGAATACAGTACTGTAGATGTGAAAATAAAGTAAGACATGATAAAAATTGTGGAGATCGTCTGTGAGGGCTATTGAGAACCTGAATCGTGAATGGCGAATCAAGTTTCGGCTGAAACAAGTTTAAGCAAGTGCTCCGAGTACCAAGAAAAGGGCAAGTTAAAATGCGTCGAGGGACAGACATGTAGCCTGTAACAGTAGCATAAAAAGCCTATGTGACTATGGTAACATCCGGTTTGTTTATTTTTTCTAACGTTACGTCGATACTAGTCAGTCACGTAATGTCTGGCCGACATGGTCGTTAAGCGGCGCACACCTGTATTCTTAAGTTTCTTGTGGGAGTGGTCACTCTGCAGGTAAGGCTATTAGTGATTAAAGCCTAACTCTAATTCAGATCAAGTCAGTAAATTCTAAATCAGTTCATTAAAACTGTCTACCCGCTCTGACACACCTTGTCTTCACAACTGATCATCGCAGGAGTTTGGGACGGCCCGGGTTTGGTCTGACGGAGGAATAGGCTCCGATGTGCTGCACGGCGTTGGGTTCGAGGCTGTGGGCGGAGCTCGCCTGCCGGTACAGCACGATATCTTTGGCGTTCCCCCTTGCGCACGTGACAGAATCCAGCAGAGCAGCGACCTGATAGGAAGTGTTTCCGGGGAACATCATGGCGGGCGTGCAGCACTCTGTAGCGGGTGACACGGCATACAACTGGGGCAAAACCCGCCTCAGCTCCAGAAGATAGTGTCTCCCTATAAGCTCAACCCCTGCCATTATGTAAGCAACCAAGAAGAGGAAGAGCGGCAGAGAAAATGGTCGCGAAACGCGGGTGATAAAAGGCAGGAAGAAAATGAAGGCAGACGCCCCCACCACTCCGAGCCCCACCCACTCGAGGATGCGGTACGGCTCTGGGTTCCAGTAGCGCTGTAGCCGTTCTGGGTGATACAACTTCACGTAAAGCGACCTTGAAATAAACCTGCGACGTAGCAAATCCCCAATGACGTCGAAGAAGTCGCTCCTGGGCAGCGCGTCGTCCTCCAGCACCACCAAGTTCCTCGGCTTGATGGTCTCCATGCTTTGGCGAATGCAGAACACGTAATCCCTCTTCTCCTTCTCGAAGATGTTCACGTCCTCCTCGGCACCCTTCGGCCTTCTCACCACGCGGAACCGTTTCTCCACGATCGCGGCGTCTTCGTTCTTCAGCGGACCCCTTTCCACGTCGCACACCAACACAGCAGCGCACGGGAGTTCTCCACAATCTCGTCGGAGAACGTCCAGCCTCTGCATCACCTGCAGTAAGTAGTGATAGTCCTGCCCTTCAGGTCTTCGTGCCGTCACCACCGTCACCAGCACGTCAGGCCGCTCTGCGACGTGCTCCTCAGCAGCTTTGGCGTCCGGCACGTCCTTCCAGTAGCTAAAAGCATCCTGGCCTTTAGTGTAACTCCTCTGTAGAGCCTCATTACTCATCTGGTCCAGATACACCGATTTCAGGAAGTAGTAGGAGTACAGGCAGCGGTGGCAGCACAGTGGCAGGATCACTCCGAATGTCAGCACACAAACAGCCAGTGCACAAGTCACAGGGCTCGACCAACGCAAGTTCTGCAGCAGGGTGGCTTTCCATCGACGCATTGGAAGGACTGACGGCATGAACGGCGCTCTGTAAACTGCTCTTCATATCAATCTTCGGGCCGCAGAATTTAAGCTTTCTGCAACACAACCTCCTGTGTCAAAGTATATATACAAAAGTAGGTGTTAAGGAACAAACTGGAAGAACGACATAACATGTACAGAAACATTCAAGGTGTGCACAATTCGCACGAACAAGCCAACCTAACTGGATCCTAATAATCCCTACATTGATGCTGATTCCTAAGCTCCGTTGTTTTCTTTTGGTGCTTGAAT
>JAJAGP010000888.1:172141-221441 GCA_025084515.1 Ancistrus triradiatus | reverse complement strand
CTGTGGATTGGTGGAGTCCAAACTCTTTAGAGATGGTTTCGTAACCTTTTCCAGCCTGAAGAACATCAACAGCTCTTTTTCTGAGGTCCTCAGAAATCTCCTTTGTCCGTGCCATGATACACTTCCACAAACGTGTTGTGAAGAGCAGACTTTGATAGATCCCTGTTCTTTAAATAAAACAGGGTGCCCACTCACACCTGATTGTCATCCCACTGATTGAAAACACCTGACTCTAATTTCACCTTCAAATTACCTGCTAATCATAGAGGGTCACATACTTTTGCCACTCACTAATATGTAATATTGGATCATTTTCCTCAATAAATAAATGACCAAGTATAATATTATTGTCTCATTTGTTTAACTGGGTTCTCTTTATCTACTTTTAGGACTAGTGTGAAAATCTGATGATTTTAGGTCATATTTATGCAGAAATATAGAAAAGGGGTATATCTAAAGGGTTCACAAACTTTCAAGCACCACTGTATACTGTATACATCATAGCATCATTAAAGTTGGGCAAAATCATTAACATAAAACTTATTTACCCAGCATTCATCACTCCCACCATGTCTCTCTGCATCACACACTGCTGACTTCCTCACTTAGCACGGGAGGGTGCAAGAGAGCATCATACCACATATCGATTGCCCGTGGAATAAAATGAAATTCAGAGTGCAGTTTCTACTGATTGTGTATTTAGGTTTATTATCGGATTCCCATCATAAAGTCGAAATAAAGTCAGGCCATCGTAAAACAGGGACTGGCTGTAGACTGAAACAAAAATAACACAGCAGTCTTTCACTATTAGGCAGGAAAGGCTTTTATTGAAGATGTTTAGTGCTAAACCATTACAAAGGGAGAAAAGAATCTGCAACCCTTAATTCACATTTTCCCCCTTTCAAAGCAACATTTCTAAGTTTGCAAAACTGTATTAAAGGATGTGGCACTGCAAGACAGGAACTCTTACAAAGTTAGAAATCGGAGCTGACATATTTTTATTAAACATACACAAATATTACGTTGAAGAAGAAAAGTTTCCAGAAAAGTAACTTCTGAGTCAAATGTAAAAAAATTAATAAATAAAAAATCCTCTGTGTAGTGTATGATTAACCCTCTGATTAACACTCAAACCCTCTGTCATAAGACATGTCATAGTCACATCATGAGACGCCGCTGCAATTCACGATCAGCAATGCCTACAACTGCACTGAAACTCTGGCTACTAAAAATTGTTACATGAAAATGGTCGCAAAAGTTTTTGGGCCGAAAGACTGCATTTTAATGGACATGATCTACAGGTCAGTCTGGGCCATGGCGTGAGAAGCTAACGCAGATACAAACAGAGCTTAGAGTACAATGGCTCGAACTTTTAAGGATCCAATTAAGGAAATGCGGAACAGGTGAGAAGAATCAATACACAGCAGTGGAGAATGGCTGGGTTGGGAGCAGGTGAGAGCGAAAGAAAGCTTTGGATGGAATCCTGAATGCTGGAAATGGGGTAATGGATAATTATATAGACCATAAAAATTAAAATCAGGCATCACATGCAAACATGATTGGCTGTTTGAGGGAGAAGAGCCCAGACAGGGGATCATCCCCAGCGCTGCAACAGCAAGCCCTACCACGCCCTGTGATGGACTGGTGTTCCCTTCAGGGCATGTTTTTCAGATAGATGCTGGAGTGCCTTAAAAATGTGAAAAATCATCTGTGACACATTTTTTGTCCTTATATACACCATTCAAAAGACAAATACAACACGGTTTTGTTTTTTTAATGACAAAATTTAGGTTTATAGCTTGGCTGTTGCTTAAAGCTTATTCTTGCCAACTACACTCCAGCTTGCACTTGTATTACGACACCTTACCGACAACCATCATGAGACGCGATGACAAAGTAAGAAAGGTTGATGAAATCTATTGGGAATTGTTATTGCCAAATCTATGACATCATTCCAATACTCTCATACTGACCAGGACAAAGTGTCATGCAGCTAGCACATCATGTCATATCCTAAAAATGTTAACTTGAGTAAACAGCTGTCACATGGCCAAAACTATGTAGACACCCCGTCTGAGTAGTTCTGACCTTTTCAGCCACACAAAAAAAGGCAAGGCAACCATCCTGTTAACACTGTAATGTTGTATTTCGGTTAATTGGTGTTTATGGATGAATGTTAGACGGTTCATGTTTTTACTCGTTTACAATACTGTGTCACTCATTTACAAAAGTATTGGGACACCGTTAGATTAGATATAACATTGTTTTAGCAATGGTATAATGACCATATAATTATGGCTCAGTTTATTTTTTAGAATACAACAAGAAAATACAAGAACAATAGCAATAGCAGCTTCATCAGGATGTCAGGTTGATATGCCAAGATATGCTAGTGGTAGCCTAGCGGTTAAGGTACTGGACTATGGACCAGAAGGTCCAGGGTTCAAATCCCACCTCTGCCAAGCTGCCACTGTTGGGTCCTTGAGCAAGGCCCTTAACCCACAATTGCTTGGATTGTAAGACTGTACCAATTGTAAGTCGCTCTGGATAAGGGCGTCTGCTAAATGCTGTACATGCTAAACCTCACAAAAACTGGAATGAAGATCAGTGGCAAAGAGTATTATGGAGTGACGAATCCAATTTTTGGGTCTAATCGTCGGGAATGGTCATTATACTATTGCTAAAATAACACATCTAATGTCGGCCTAAGACTTTTGCACAGTACTGTATATTTATAACAGATATTTGAACTAAATGAACTCTTACTATCACACAAATATTGAAATAATTAAATGGTTAAAACCTCCCATCCCATCCCATCCCTTGAGTCCACAAACTTCAGGCCGTGTTTTGAGACTTGTGATGCTACCATTACTGTGAATTCGTTACGGCATGTAGACTGTATAGCCAAAAGTTTGTGGACACCCAAAAACAGGGATTAGTATGGAGTTTGTCCTTGTTCTCTCTTCCGAAAAGGCTTTCCCATTAGATTTGTGAACATGACTGTGAGGTCAGGCATGTTGGATGATCAACCCTGGCTCACTGTTCAAACTGAATCCATCTCAAAGCTGTCTGGCTGAATTAAGTCCAGACCTTTGTGCAAGCCAGCCAAGTTCTCCCAATGGAAAACCATTTTTTGTTTTAGGAGGAGGTGCAATCCTATGAATCTACATAATTCATATTTCCAGCCTATTAGTAGTGAGAGCGTCTGAGATAACAGATCACTAATCAGAAAACCAGTCTATGGCCAGTACTATGACACAGGGTTCAAGTCAAGTGTTCGTTTCTGCACGTCAGTCAGATTCCAATGGCAGTGGGTGAAACGTAGTGAGAGAAAAAAAAATATCCAACCAGACTCCGAGCACAAAGCCGATTTCACACTCAAACGACAGGAAGGTCACTTGTATAATTGCACAAGCTAAACTTTAAATGCACCCTACGCGTTACGACAATTACGTCAGATATTCGTTCAGCGTAAACAAACACTGTCCGCTTAATAACCGAAATGTCTTCGTATTCGTAGAAATGATTCACAACAGACGTCTGCAGCATGCAGCGCTCCTTTAAGCTAGCGTGTAGCGAATGAGCTATACTACAGAGGCACGGCACGTGTAGAACTATATACAAAAAAAGCGCTGGAATCTCACCGGGGCCAGACGAGCAAGCTGTAAGAGAAAACCTGGAGTGCCGAATGAATGACGCAGAGCAAAACCAGCCGATCTTTCCAAAGCCTCGTTTCCTCGCCAGGATGACGCGAAGCGGAGGAGCCCGAACAAAGCGCCCGAACACATTTTTAAACCATCCCAACAGGAAATAGTACATATATTATGACTTAATAGAATCTATAATCAGATATATGGTTAATCATCCTTATATGCACAGCATACAGTCATACAACTGCGTGCACTGTAGTAATAGTATATCTATTTATATTTCAATAAGCAATATAACACTCACATTTATAACCATCATATACCGCATTTTCAACAGATAATAAAGTGAAAGCAATACAAATCAAATGTCGGTCTACCAAAGTAAACCGATACCCTTTACAATAAATGTGCGTTGGGTGTTTTTGGTTTTTTTGGGGTTCTTTGTTTGAAACGCCTCGTGCACAGAGAGGTTTCAATGTCTGTCGGAACTGGTTTGAAAATAGGCTGGGTCTAGGTGCTTGGCTAGCATGAAGGCATCTCAAATGAAATAAATAGAAAAGAAAAGAAAAGGGGGCCGGACTCCATCTAGGAAAGCAACCAGAGCTGAAACCTTGTATGGAAGACGTGCTGTAAGCCCTTGAGATGGAAGAGTCATGCACTGTATGGGTGTAGCAATGCTGTCTGCGGTTCCTGAAAAAAATGAAATAAAAACAAAAACAACACACCAACGCTTCCCTCGAGGTGTTCACGTGTACAAAAAGAGGGGGGACCTACCTGGGACCTATCTAATCTGAAATGGCTTTGAAGCGGTGCTACAGGTAGGATTAGCTGGAATTAGTCATTCATAATTAGTAGTCCTTTGCTTCCAGGGGGCTAGCCCGTCGCTCGCGTTACTTAACACAGACCTGAGCCGACTCCTTGTCGTCGCGCCGCGGCGTTTCAGCTTTACAACGAGCCAGTCGCTCGGGACAACCGGAGCTATGGTAACGAATGTAGATAGGTGACTTTCGGTTAACGCTTTGAGCTTCTTCTCTCTTTTTTAAACGACTTACCACTTACACGACACGTAGCTCCTCGAACGACCACGTTTCTATTATTCCACAAAGTGCAACGAAACAGGAATGACTACGAATTCAATCCCTTTTGGCTAATTCTAGGTAACGATTATAGTCGGAGGGCCTTAAAACAATTTCTGCCCAAAGCAGCACGACATCAACACACTCAGAAAGAGAAAACACCAACACGAGTGAACACCACACCGGGCCTTCCACACCACAAGAAAGCACAAGTTTCTCTTCTAGTCTACTCAAAGACTACATTCCGCCGGTAACAGCCCAGACGCCTCGCTGTCGGGACGGTCCGAATGAAATGACGCGGCGTGAGAGGCGAGCACCAGCGGGTCATTTTCTGACAGGGAGTTACGATGAAACTGCCTTCGCTTCTCAGGTTCAAGGTGCAAACCTGCCCTTTTGCTAACTTGAATGTATCTTCCACAGATCCAACATGCAAACTAATACGGCAAAGGACACCGAAAAATGGCAAGGAAGGAAGGAAACGAAGACCTGCACGTACACACGGCTCGAAACACAAGCAGCCTCGGCAAAAAAGACCCAAATTCTGCGCTTTGGACTCCATGGAATTCAAGCAATGTCCACCACTACATACAAGTACCAATGAACACAGGACTTGAGATAGCAGATACAGGCGGCGCAAAGAGAGTGACGTTGGGCGAAGCGGAGTACGGGTGCAAAAGAATTCATTAGCTTCATTTGTTGTTCGAAACTCCACGTGTCTATGCAAAGAAACACTCGCGAACACCGGGAACGAAAAAGCCAAGCCCCAAACACCGGCCACAGCACAAGCAAAGTGGAAATGACTTCTATCCTGCGAGTAAAAGTCGTCGCTCGAATCTCTAGGAAAGGCAAAGTGCACACGGCAGCGGCACCGGGCAAGAAAACCTACATTACAATCACTGCTGATAGCTATTCCTGCTATACAGGGACAAAGATGCCCAGCTATATTACAGCACAGACTCCAGGCACAATTTTGTTTGGCAACATGAATATAGAGCGATGTGAAGTAACACAGCCCTGGGTGATGGGAGTCTCGGGGGCACCGAGGCCCCGTCAGAGATCTGCTACCGGACTCGGGCCTCAGAATGGCACTGAAAAGCGATGGCAGCAGGCTGGAGGAGCGGACGCGCCATGCCTTCCAGCCCTAAAGGCCAGTGAGGTCGACGATGGCCTTGATGAAGATGGTGTCGTCGCGGATGTAGGAGTTCTTGGAGTCGAGCTTGGACAGCGGGCAGAAGAGGGGGCAGCCGCTGGCGATGTTCATGTCGCTGACGGGCCGCTGGAACGATGAGGACGAGATGTCGGGCCGGAAGGCGTCGATGATGTGCTCTCTGTTGTTCTGGTCCAGCAGCATGAGGGTGACCTGCGGTACGACGTTACACGACTTTAGTCACCACTTCCTTACTTTCATAATCACTCGCAAGCCCCATGAGGCATGAGACAAAAAAGCAGAAGGAAATGTATTGCGTTATAAAAGCAAACAAACAGAACTACCATCACGCATCGTCTTCTAACTATACTTCCTAGACAAACGAGGATTTGAAAGAAGATCTTTACCTTCTGGTTAAAAGGCCACTTGAGCAAGGCATCACTGTGTCCCCTCATCACCACGAAGAACAGAGACAAGTGAGTGCCGCGCCCCGTCCCGTCCCCGTTCAGGTAGATGCGCAAGCACATCTTGTAGCCATATTTGCTCGTATAAAAAGCTGCAAAACAGAGTGAGCGATTCAAATATGAACGCTCCAAATCCGCTTAGAGGGAAGGAATTTTGCGAAACGGTACCAGGTGAGAACATGGCCGGTGCTCGTCCTGCCACGGCGTCCTGCCTCTTCTTGGCAAAGTCGGAGATCTTCCACACGAACACGCCGTCGTAGGTGGCGGCCGACATTTCCCTCATCTTGCCCTCCATCTCCACGATGGAGAGATCCCTCAGTCCCACCGTCCTCTCCAGCTGACGAACCTACAGACAAGAAGTTTCAGTTCAAAACTAGTTTGACCAGGTTTGCCCAACTTTCTACCATTCCATTAAAAGCGCTCCATCACCTTGTTGTTGAGGATCTCGATCTTGTCCTGGTCGAGCCGGTGCTGCCGGTTGTAGGCCTCCATGGTGGTGGCCGAGCGCTCCATCTCCCGGTTCAGGACGCACACGATGTTCTCAAACGTGCTCGCCTTCAGCTCCAGCTCCTGGCAGCGCCGGCTCAGCTCGGCCACCTTGGTCTTCTCGCTGTGCAGCTGGAGCTCGAGGGCGGCGCCCACTGTGCTGGGCAGCGGCGTGAAGGACGTGGCGAGGGTGGGCGCCGGCAGCGCGGGGGGAGGAACTGGAGCGGACACGGGAGTGCAGGGCACGCAGGGCCCCTGCACGGAAGCCCCGGCGTTGAGCTGACCCAGCTTGAGCTCCAGCTCACGTAGAGACTGCTGAAGCTCCTCGAGCCTGTGGCTGGCCAGCTCCAGGCCCTGCGGCTGCAGGCTCTCGACACTCACCTTGATGCCCATGATGAAGTGCAGCAGCAGGTTCAGGTGCTCGTACGAACACGCTCGCTCGTGCTCGTGGATCTTCTCTTTTTCCACCTGGAAGTCAAGGTCATTAATGAAAGCGTTTCAGTGAAGGTGAAAGTGAAGCCAGACTTCTGAGGACTTTTGAGTGACCCTCTGCCACTAATGCTCTCGTGGAGTGTATCAAATCGAGCATAGATGTTATAAACTGTCTAAAAATAAATGGAGCAGTTACTGATTTTGGGTATTTTTATGCATTGCTTGGTTTTCACATGCAAGTCATAAAACCTTATGCCAGTCAAATGCTTATCAAGTCACAGATCTGTAGAACCACAAAGAACTGTTAAACCACATGGATGTAAAGGAAGGACAGTAAAATGTACTCACGGACATGTCGCAACCCACAACGTGAAATCTGCACGGCGTTCGGAATTTGGTGCACAGCTTGATGTGATCCACATACTACATAAAGGCAGAAGAAAACCAGAACACATAAAAAAGTAAATGTCACTGAACTCTGAGGAGATAGCAATGAGTAGAGATGCACAAAATGGAACCAAAAATAGTTAAGAATCACTTTCGGTTTCCATATGCTCAGATGTTACTATAAAAAACCCAGCACTTTCAGCATTAATTTCCCTGTTTATGTGAAATATCAGTATTAAAAATTCAAAAAACCTTAAAGAATATTGAAAATTAAAAAAAAACAAACCAACCTTTCAGCTTTGGTTGATCAACATTTCACTTTCAGCCAGGAATTTGTATTTCAGTGCATCTCTGGCAAATTTGGCAAAAAAAGCCATTTATTGTAACATTATAGTCCTTATTTGATTATATGACTTACATACCTTTTCTCTGGGAATCTTTTTCTTTGCACAGCCTTCACATATCATCGGGTATTTTGGACAAATTTCGTCATGAGCCTATATAAAAGGCATTGTAATTACATTTAGGTTACATTCTGCAATGACATGCTCACACACTGCAAGCGTTCACGGGGCGTCGGTCTAGTGGACAGAGCTTTCACCTTTATGTTTTTGAAATGAAACGGTTCCTTGCAGTATTTGCAGTTCAGAGTCCTCTCGGGACATTCCCTCTCGTTGTGGCGTTCAAGCTCGTTGGCCCTTAAGAGCTCTTTGCAGGAGGGACATGGGATGATCATAAAATCACACTGTCCCTCGTGAGTGGCCTGGAACGAAAAGCAGCAAACGTCCATGATACGTTCTGTTAAATTGCACGTTATTGTAATCAGGACGTCGTCCAAGCACCATATGAAACATCATCCGCATTTACAGGTATGCCCTGTTTAATGTCCATCCAACATCCCTTCACTTTAACAGCTGAGATCTTAAGTATTATAATAGGAAATTTAAAGAAATCTCTTTTATATATATACACACGCACACACACTGCCCTGCCATTACAGTGAGGCAAAAAAAAAAGTATTTGGTCAGCGACTGATTGTGCAAGTTCTCCTACTTAGAAAGATGAGAGAGGTCTGTAATTTTCATCATAGCTACACTTCAACTATGAGAGACAAAATGAGAAAAAAAATCCAGGAAATCACATTGTAGGATTTTTAAAGAATTTAATTGTAAATTATGGTGGAAAATAAGTATTTGGTCAATAAATTTGGTTCAACTCAATACTTTGTAACATAACCTTTGTTGGCAATGACAGAGATCAAACGTTTCCTGTAAGTCTTCACCAGGTTGGCACACACTGTAGCTGGTATTTTGCCCATTCCTCCATGCAGATCTCCTCTAGAGCAGTGATTTTTTTTGGCAACACGGACTTTCAACAAGTTTTCTATGGGGCTGAGGTCCTGGGAGACTGGCTAGGCCACTCCAGGACCTTGAAATGCTTTTTACAGAGCCACTCCTTCGTTTGCCTGAAGCCAGTGTGTTTTGGGATCATTGTCATGCTAGAAGACCCAGCCACGTTCCATCTTCAGTGCTCTCACTGATGGAAGGAGGTTTTTGGCTTAAAATCTCACCATAAAACATGGCCCAGTCCCGTTCATTCTTCCCTTAACACGGATCAGTCCGTCCTGTCCCCTTTGCAGAAGAGAAAAACAGCGCCCAAAGCATGATGTTTCCACCCCCCCCCCCCATGCTTCACAGTAGGTATGGTGCAACTCAGCCATCATTCTTCCTCCCAAACACGATGAGTTAGTTTTTACCAAAAAGTTCTATTTTGGTTTCATCTGACCCACATGATATTCTCCCATATTCTTCTTCTGGATCATCCATATGCTCTCTGGCAAAACGTTCAGACGGGGGCCTGACATGTACTGGCTTAGAGCAGGGGGACACGCCTGGCACTGCAGGATCCGAGTCCCTCTCGGCGTAGTGTGTTACTGATGGTAGCCTTTGTTACTTTGGTCCCAGCTCTCTGCAGGTGAGTCATTCATCAGGTCCCTCCATGTAATTCTGGATTTTTTTGCTCACCGTTCTCATGATCATTTTGACCCCACGGGATGAGATCTTGCGTGGGAGCCCCAGATCGAGGAAGATTATTTAATGGTCTTCTTTGCTCCCACAGTTGATTATTCACACCAACCTGCTTTGCCTATTGTAGATTCACTCTTCCCCAGCCTGGTGCAGGTCTACGATTTTCTTCCTGTTGTCCTTCACAAACAGCTCTTTGGTCTTGGCCATGGTGAGTTTGGAGTCTGACTGTTTTGAGGCTGTGGACAGGAGTCTTTTTATACAGATAACGAGGTCAAACAGGTGTCATTAATACAGGTAACGAGTGGAGGACAGAAGAGCTTCTTAAAGAAGAAGTTTTACAGGTTTCTGTGAGAGCCAGAAATCTTGCTTGTTTGTGGCTTGACCAAATACTTATATTTTCCACCATGATTTACCAATTAAATTCTTTAAAAATCCTACAATGTGATTTCCGGATTTTTTTTCTCATTTTGTCTCTCATAGTTGAAAGTGTACCTATGACGAAAATTACCAGAACCTCTCTCATCTTTCTAAGTAGGAGAACTTAACAATCAGTGGCTGACCAAATACTTTTTGCCCCACTGTAGATCCAGTCTGGGGAATCAAGATGCCCAACCTTTTGCACATGCCACATTTTAGCTTAATTTCTTCCAATACAGTTTAAAATGTATGAATGTGTTCCTAGCAACAGTTATGGTTCTTTTATCAACAAAAATGATTTGGCTGGGATGCCCAAACCTTTGCACGAGTCTGTTCCAACAATCTTGCATTTAAGTTTTGTTTACTCGTAATAAGCAGAACAGGAGGAAGTCATCTCTCATTACTGCCTGTAGTGCCGTGGAACATACCTCATACTCTTTGATGGTTCCTGTCCAGCTGCAGCCTTCATTAATACAAACGGCTTCAAGTGCCTCAACTTCTCTTTTAGCAGCATTGTCAGGAAAAGCCTGCAGGGGATCGAACAACGCGATACACGCCGAATTACAAGAACACCAATTGTTCTGCAGTACAAGAAATATTATCCATGCAAGTTTAACTGACAATATAGTAGATTCCCTTGGTAAGGATTTTGGAACAGAACAGGCTCTCATGGTCATGCTGATATACGAGATTCGTAATGTACACTTACGCAGCCCTGTTTCAGAATCGACGTTGGCTCCTCAAAGATATCCTCTTTTATACAGGCACTGCATTTCTGTGGACCAGAACTGAGAAAAAGATGAGAAATCATAAAGCTCATATTTAAATCTAAATGTTTTTGTCTTGGATGCAATCTAATGGACCAATAATATTCTCTACTTTGCTATACTCTTCTGAATACATTTACATTTACAGCATTTAGCAGACACTATTATCCAGAGCGACTTACAATTGGTACAGTCTTACAATCCAAGCAATTGTGGGTTAAGGGTCTTGCTCAAGGACCCAACAGTGGCAGCTTGGCAGAGGTGGGATTTGAACCCTGGACCTTCTGGTCCATAGTCCAGTACCTTAACCACTACCACAGTCCCACACTACATTTTACTACTGTATCGTATTCCAATTATTACAATCTTAAATATGTTCTCTTTGGTAATATTTATTTATCTTCTGTTTACTTACACTATTACCATAAACCTGTTTATTAGATCCTTTAGTTTAATTCTTACTTATAACATCTAGGCCGCCAAAGGAGGTCGGGTCCCTTTTTGAGTATCGGTCCTCCCAAGGTTTCTTTCTCATAACGTTTAGGGAGTTTACCATGACACGGTCACCCTAGGCTTGCTCATTTTGGGATTTGGCTTAGATAATAGTACATAACATACAATTGTAAAGCTGCTTTGAGACAATGCTAAAAAGCACTAC
The DNA here is from genome assembly GCA_025084515.1 of Ancistrus triradiatus. Lineage (NCBI taxonomy): Eukaryota > Metazoa > Chordata > Actinopteri > Siluriformes > Loricariidae > Ancistrus > Ancistrus triradiatus. Next base: position 209,927 of record JAJAGP010000888.1, on the reverse strand, counting down.
AGATATAAACCTGACTTTGAGTAATTAAACTATGTAATTGAGTTAATTGCACCAGTTATTGCTAATAATTGCATTTTTCTTTGCTAGTATTTGACACTAAAACCATCATTGTTCTTTTTTTTAAGCCACCATACAGCCATTAGAGTGGACATCATCTTATTTCCACAGTAATCATTTCTTTGGGTGTTTTTATATAAGAAATAGCATGTGCAAGATTTAATTTCAAGTGGTTATACTGCATTCTGTATCTGCTGTCACACAGTAATGAGCAAAGCCAAACAAGGTAGTGGCCAAAATTACTGTGATGCTTGCCTTTCTCTGTCTTTAAGTGCCTCCATAAATGCTGAATGGAAGGAACATAACAAATACTAATAAAGTCTAAAATGAAGTTGTTTTCCAAACATTCAACTTCTCACTCACTCACATTGTCACCCAGTTCTTTCTTTCTTTTTTTTCACTAATATATATATATATATATATATATATATATATATATATATATATATATATATATATATATATATATATAAAATGTACAGTGCATGAGAAACCGCTGCTTTAATCATGCTTTATATTAAATCATTTCAAAAATTCACTACATTGTCTGTAATCTCAATCTCAAATTTCATAGAACTTGGAAATGCAATTGAAAGATACAAAATTTACAATTTCAAAACTATAATACACAACAACTTACATTAATTTAACAGTTGATTTACTTATTTCAAGAAACCCTGAGATGTAAAGGCTGTGTAATGTCACTTTCAATTCAAGTCAGTCTATATTAATTGCTAGAAATAAAACTGAAAGTAAATCTCAGATTCAGTCATTTGAGAAGGTCACATGCAAATGAAAACAGAAAGTCCATAAGCTGACTCACACATGATTCAAACAGGATGTTTAGTTTAGGTACTTGAAAGATTTAAAATGCAAAAGTAAATCAAATCTATTATAATTTAATATAACATGTAATATTAAAACCTACATTTAAAAAGAAATGTAAAACACTAAAAACAGAACAAAAAAAACCTTCATTTCATGACTTTTTACTTTAAAGAAATCATCTTTATTATTTCATCATACGGCTACAAAATTGTCTTCATTTGTATTTACAAGTGACATGTTAAATTAAAGTAGGAGTATCATAAATGAATTCGCTGATTACAATGACTTCTGAACAAAACGCCAGTTGAATGTCGATTACACAAATATAGTACAATAAAACTATTTTGTTTCTAGGCTGGCTAAATACATACGGTGTGTATGATGTAAACACAGTGTTTTTAAGTTTCCAAATACATTTGCTTACTTATGATTTCATGCTATATAATAGTATAATACAAACTACAAAGGAAAAGCGGTTTAATGCTGATTATGATCCTGCTCCTGAATGAGATTAGTTACAACAATCCTGATTTAAATATTATTTTATACACTGTTTACTTCGCAATTATTGTGCAGCTCTGGCTTCTGTAATTAATGATTAGTAAAATAAGATAATGAACTACATTTAATTTAGTCATCTCCATGTATCTGATTGGATATTGTGCCTTAATACAAACTGCAAATTGTTCGTTAAGAATTACCCTTTCTATTCATAGCGACATTACGTCAAATTACATTTATTATTGTACAGTTTGAGTAAATGTAATGAATTGTATTAATAAGTAGTATATGTATTTCAATTCAGTAGTCTGTATTGCTATATTGGGATTATTGGTTCATAATCTAAGGTGCAAGCTGTATCTATATTAGCGTGAACAAGTTCATATTGAGTAAAATGAGGTTTATTTTGTCGTTATTGTGCAGTTTGTGTTCACGTAATACGAATAAACAACGGCTGGTGCTGAAGCTAAGCTAAAGCCGCTCTTTTGTTTGTCTTGTCTAAAAGCCAGACGTTTTCTGAACCCGGCTGCGGGGAGACTCGGGGGGTTCGGAGTGCAGCAGGTCCTCTGGATGTTGTGCTCGGGTTGTCAGGCAGGATTGTTGGATTTAGCCCTATTTGTGTGTGTAATAAACCTTATTGTGGATGTGGCCACCAGCATGTCGCTCGTGCACAGTGCGCGCGCGCTTACCTCACTGTTTTGTTAAAGCAGTAGGAACAAAAGCGGTGTCCGCACTGCGCCTGAAACGGCCTCCGCAAAATCTTCTGGCAGATGTTGCACAGATGTTTCTCCTCCAGCTTGTTGGCCAGGATTTTTCTCGGGAAGCCAGGCTTGTTTCCTTCCAGTGAAGAAGGAGGGGACGGTTCCTGTGCAGCCATTATTATTCCCAAGCGAGCATGTGACCTGCCTGCAGCCAGCAGCCCAATGAAACCGATCGGATCCGGGTTTATGAGGGAAAAACACAGCTATTTCAAATATGCATCATCCTTCCTGAACTAATCGTTAGTCATCAATGCAACAAAGGACTTTGGTCATGCTGGCGTGACTGCTTCACTGGGCTCATGTGAACAAACATGGTGTGCGCGGTGCCTATCTTTAAAAACACGCACTCACATTTTCTGTGATTCAATAACTACATATTTCCTGTCAACCAAATGTTTTCGCGATGTTGACTTAAGATTCCTACCATAATACGATCCAGCGAACTATCGATGAAGCCCGAGAGTCCTGAAAGCACCATCTCTCTCACACATTTCATCCAAATCATCAATTTCTCCCTTTACCAGCTTTGTAAATAACAGAACGCGATGTGCTTCGTTGTGCTGGCCATACTACAGGGGGCGCTGCGAACACTCAGACATCTCATCCTCTAGTTTTGCAATATAAAAGTCCGATTTCGATTCAGTCGACTAAAGGAGTCGACTCCACACAGGATTGCCACTGAATCTACAGCTACGTGTAGGCATCAAAAGAGTCGATTCTTTCGACCATGAACTTTTAGCCAACCCGTGAACCCGATTCCAACAGTATGAATCGAATGAATCCACTGCAAGCGTTGATTTCACATTTTAACTCCCGTCCATTCAGGGTTTGGGAATGATCCCTGACCAGCCTTCAGCGTGAATAAAAAGAGTCAACTGCAACAGTCGATTCCCCACGATCCGTCCACAGTGAGGTTTTAGCTTGACCCCGATTCCAAGTGTGGGAGTCTGGAGTCGACTGCAAGAGTCATTTCCACTAGATACTTTTTACACCTAATATCTGTTGTCCCAAATGCAGACATTTTATTAAGAAATCGAATAATTAATGAATAGCTTAACGTAATTGACTTTAAATTTAAAATTGTCCAAATTTTTGTGATTTGCTGGTGACATTTTTTAAGCAAACGAAAGTTTCACTGCTGAATTGACTGCTAATCTTTGGCATAATCTAGAATGCCAGTATCCAAAAGCAGTGAATCGACTATTGAATCTGTTAAATTGATTTGTGCTTAAAGCCAGAATGCAAAATCCACCAAATTTAACTGGTGTGTGTTTAAAAATAAATAAGAAGATTGTGAATTAATATAGTTATTAATATTGAAATTTAAAGTCCTAAAGATTTGTGTAAAGATATCAAAATATTCATTTACAAACCGAGTCAGTTTCATTGTTGATTTCACTCTACAGCTTTGGCATCTGTTCTAGAATCACTTTACCTGGAATAAACTTTTTTAATCTACTGCATTAATTCTCAATAAATCAGAATGACGAAGTGCAGAGCTCCTGAAAACAGAGCACTCCAGTGATTTGACCCACTAGTTGCCCATTTTCGATGTTTAATTTAATGTAAAAGTAGTTTAAGTGCTAAAGTTTGAAGTCTGTTTAAGAGGCTGAATCTGTGTATGGACGGACAAGTTTGTGTGCAATGCATTTCATTCCATTGAATCGACTCTGCAGCGAATCGACTCTATTTTTAATCTAATCCGAATCGGAATCAGAATCGATTCCAAACGGCATTGGTTGGACCAAAATCAACTATTTTGACATACTTGTTGTGCAACGATTTGAGCTTTAATCAGAAACGAATTAGTTAAAGCACTAAAGCTATCTAAATTAACATATGCGCAAATTAGCAAAAAAAAAAAAAAAAAAAACACGGTTAAATCGATTCCCACATACTTCTCGCTTAAGAAAATGTAATGTTTATTTTCAATTGTTCGTTAAAGAACAACAAATTACACATTTCCATATGTCCAAGTATACAAATAACTAGTTAAAATGTTCGCAAATCTTCAAATTAAACGTTCAATTTGATTTAAATATCTCGAAGATTTATTTTGAAATTATTCGCCAATGAGGGGAAGTGAATCCTGCTATTGAAACTGCGCTGCTAATTCCGTCACTGAAAACTTCATACTTTCGGATCGTTGGTTAGAAGTTTGTGAGATCAAATACCTTTTCCTAAAATATTTATCGTTTTATTTTTGTAATACCACGAATAGGCACTGTTTATCAGTTTAGACAGTCACCTAAGTATCCAGCGTTAGCTAAATTAGCTGTTCTGTTGATGAATTGTTGCTGTTCGGTGAGGGAAAACAACTTACTGCGACCATATGTAAAAAGTAAGGTTAATATTCTTCTTGTTGATGACGTTGTTGCTATTGTAGTAGAATTGACTTCGGAATCGGTATTTCCCGACTGTACGCAGTTACGTAAGGCTGTATTCCAAATAACCTCGTACTCACTATAGATATACGCTAGAGAGGTTGACATGCATTACATCTAGTGCACACTGCATCCATACGGGTGTCGGTTTGGAACACAGCCCTTGTCAGCTGCTCGTACGTCAACACACCATAAACTAATCTACTTGAATACAGATAATAAAGTCCGAAGAATCTTGACTTCTTCATTGTACCCTCCCTCACAAGGTCGAGGATCAACTGTCGCTCCAGTAAACGTCTAATAAAGCAAGGTAAGTTTGTAATAAACGGTATTACAGGTAGTTAAACGCTGTTAGCCGTCTAATAGGTTGTAATGTAATACCATAGATACGATGTTAGTCTGTCCATGGTGATCATCTGCCATCTGTTTAACGTTACTCTGTTTCCAGAGGAATTGTCGTCAATGCTTTTATATCATTGCCAGATCACAGTGCATTAGATAATAGTCTTTGCACGTGTAAACATTCGGGTTATCACGTTTGGAGGCTCCAGAATACAAGCCTCAAAACCAGACAGTAATACAGAGCCAGGGGTCTGCACAATCAAGCTGACCTGTGGGATGAAAGCCACCTTAACTGGTCGAGAAACCTGCCATGATTATGAGATTGCACTTACGTTCGTGACGTTTAGCAGACACTCTTATCCAGAACCTACTTACCATGAATACAAGCTGTTCAAAAACTCCTTCAACCGACTTGGCTGCGTTCTTGTGGTTTGTGTCGGACGTATCTGTTCAGTGGCTGATAACAGCACCATGCTTATAGTATTTCAGTCCTCTGTAAGATGTCTTTGTTTTGATACCACACAGGTCATGGCAGAGGAAAGCACCCAACTTTGCACCAACTGGTAACTGTTTCCCTTTCAGTTTGCGCTTACCTACACCATTGTTCACAGATAGTGTTGTTCACTGTTTCTGGTTTCTTCCTGTTCACCTCTGCAGCAAGCACGACATTCCCGAGGCCAACTTTACCACTCATGAAATCCACTGTCGGCGTAACATTGCCCTGTGTGAAGTGTGCCAAGAGCCTGTCCCCCGAGCAGAGCTTCTACTGCATAAAGAGAAGGAGCATTCACAGGTATCATAAACGCCCCGCTGTAGCTAATCAGGGTTGTTTATGCGGCGCATCTGCTGTCCCACAGTAATGAGCAGTGGATATAATGGAGTGTCCGAAATGGTTTCAGTCCTCACATACTCTGTTCCTTGTGGCCTAATGGTGCTTTGTATCAGATGCAGAACGTAGGGAATGGTGATCCTTTGGTCCTTTTTTTGGGTCCCTTTTTGAGTCTTGGTCCTCTCAAGGTTTCTTCCTCATAACACTTAGGGAGTTTTTCCTTGCCACTGTCGCCCTAGGCTTGCTCAATTTGGGATTGGACATAGATATTAGGAGATAATCTAAACTTGTAAAGTTGCTTTGAGACAATGCTCCATTGTAAAAAGCGCTATATAAAATAGATCTGATAGGCTTGACTTTAGAATGGTGCCTGCACAGCGAAAATGAGCGTGACGGTGTTTTATCACATAACACAATATTAATAATAGTCATATCAATAAGTTTAATTTACATATAGCGCCTTTCACAAAACCCAACGATGCTTTACAACAAGTAACATAAATCAAATACATTTTACACAACATGAGAGGCAGACAGTTAAAGACAAGCAGACACATCAAACAATAATAGAAGAGGAAAATAGAACCGTGTGTCACGTTTTATTATTATTGATATTATCACATTGAAACGATGTTAAAGGGTTATCTATGGAAGCCCTACTGAAATCTTAAAAACATTAAGAGTAACATTTTAGGGAGCTTTTGGACTTTGGACTCAGATTTATTTCAATGGAGCATTGTCTCAAAGCAGCTTTACAAGTTTAGATGATCTCCTAATATCTACGTCCAATCCCAAACTGAGCAAGCCTAGGGCGACAGTGACAAGGAAAAACTCCCCAAGTGTTATGAGGAAGAAACCTTGAGAGGACCAAGACTCAAAAAGGGACCCATCCTCCTTGGGTGGTGTAGATGGTAAATCTAAGAATGAAACTAATTTATCTAAACTAAAGTCTTGGAGTCATAGTTCAAGTAAAATGTAAAATATGCACATCAGCATTATGTAGTCCGATACACAGTCATTCTAGGATCCTGAGTCTAACCAGGAAAGTCCTTGGCAGCACTTCGTCCCCAGCCAACCGGAGGAGGGAGAGAGTCACCATGTCTGTCACTATAAATAAATCCTTTATACTTGCACCTACATTACTGTGCAAAAGTCTTAGGCCACCATTAGATTTGTTGTTTTAGCAATATATGACCATAAAGCACAACATCTGGGACTGGACCCAAGAGTTCAGATTTATTTATATAGCACTTTTTACAATGGAGCATTGTCTCAAAGCAACTTTACAATTTTAGATGATCTCCTCATATCTATGTCCATTCCCAAATTGAGCAAGCCTAGGGTGACAGTGGCAAGGAGAAACTCCCTAAGCGTTATGAGGAAAAAACCTTGGGAGAACCAAGACTCAAACCTCCTTGGGTGGCGTAGATGATAAATGTAAGAATGAAGCTAATTTATCTAAACAAATAAGTCTTATAGTGATAGTTCAAATAAAATAATGTAAAATATGCATGTCAGCACCACTGGGACTCAAATTCGGGTCCTGCAGTAGTAGGCTGGTACCATAGTTCCCAACCTGGGCTCCAAACAGAGCTTTGTCTGCTCTGAGGTGCTCTGAGTTTGTCAAAGCACATGTTAAATCAAATTGAACACACTTGCTGGAAAACAAAATCAGTATATAAAATCACTTAAAGATATTTTCACTCAAAAAGAGTAGGCTACATTGTAGGCCATATAAAAATCTATAAAAGGAACCCACGAAGAAAGGATAAATGCTATAATTAATGTTCATTTCTTCAATTAAAGATTTGCAGTGAATCACTTTAACCTTTTGGTCTGTGTGTGTGTGGCCATATACTAAACTGCTGCACCACCCAAACATCAAATGCTGGTTTTAATATGTACAAATTAGCTCAAATACATTTCTCCAACCTTGTTTAATCCCACTCAGTACGTTTGATTGTCATGCAAAGACTGTGTTCCAGGTCGTATCTGTTATTAAGCAGCTGCTTTGTTTTTTTCAGGAACAATGCAAATGTGGCTTAAAGATTGAAAAGAGGCTCATGGAAACTCATCAGGTAATGCCCTGTAGACTCCTCTGTTCTGCAAACTCAGTGACGTTGACTCATTACTTCTGGCCGTCCTGTATTTTTGCTCGCAGAGCTCAGAGTGCAGCCTGCGCCTGGTCCCGTGTCAGTACTGCGAGCTCGAGCTGGCCTTCATTCAGACCCGAGAGCACGAAGAGTACTGCGGCACACGCACAGAGCCCTGCCCCGTCTGCAAGTGCAATGTCATGCTGAGGGAGAAAGCCATCCATCCGGCCCTGTGCGGGAGCCTCACCCCTCCTCAGGAGAGGAGACCAGACTCGCAGGTCCCTGGAGCTTGGTTTGAGACGCAGCCCATTCACAACCTGTTGAGGGTGCAGGAAAGGAGTAATAACAACAACTCCGGCTTAACAGAGCGCAGAGGCCCACCTCGGCCACTAGAGGGCAGACTGCACAACAGTACAAGAGGAGCAGTGGGAACCGGGGCCAGGATAAACACAGCACTGAGGAACAATGAGTTTACACGCTGTAAGTACAAAGTATGGCCTGAGTAACATGACGGGTAGTAGAAGTCTGTCTGAAGACCCTTAAAACACAATCATTTTAAGCAGTTCACTAACCCATGGCCTGGGTTCAGTCCAAGAGGTGCCTTTAGGTTGTGTCAGGCGTCATGTCAGTTGGCCAAGCTTAAGGGAGGGAACAGTGGGACTGCAACAGTGACCCCTTCTAACCCTGTGACGAATGACAGCTTGGGTGGCAGTGACAATTCAGTAGCCCAGTACCGCTCAAGCATTGCACAGGCAAAATTGGCCGTGCCTGAGGGAGGGGAGACCATATGGGTGCAACAGTGACCCTGTTAGGCCAACATCCTGTGCTTTCCGGGATGGGCTCTGGGCCCCCTGCGACCCTGGTGAGGCAAATCAGGGTTAAAATAAGAAAACCCAAAATGAAAGCATTTCCATTGGTGAGCACTGAGGAATCACCTGGGTTCAAATCTGATTGCAAATAGGCACAGTTGGCCATGGTTAACGTTTGGGTGACCAGTCTGGGGATCATCCCCCGGTGCTGCAAAAGCAACCGTTACTGTCTCTGTGATGGACGGATGCCCTCTGAGGTCTGGGATAGGCTCCAGGGACCGGATTCACGAAAGTGTCTTTTTTTTCCTTTCTTAACTTCTTGTTTTTAATTTTTTCTAACTACTTTCTCAAGAACCTCTTAACCTTCTTGCCTCAGACTTGTCTGAGCCTCCAAGGAGTAGTTTCCAAGGAGGATTTCTACCTGTCGGCTATTTCTTCCATCATCATCTCACTTTCTTGTTTGCTAAAATGTTTTGAGTATTTGGTTTGATGTTTTTCCTCCATTTGGATTAAATGACAAAAAAAGTTAAACAAATTCAAAATGTGTCTCGCATTGTATTTGTAAGCTTTAAAATAATACAGCCAACATAAGAAAACAATTATGATTTCCTGAAGAAAATCTTACAGAAATCAGATTTTCTTGAGATAATATTTGAGAACTTCTCAAGTTGTTTTTTTGTGTTTGTTTTTTTTTGAGAATTACAATTAAGAACATTCTTATGACTGTCCTAGTATTTAAGAACCTTCAAGTTTTTTTTTTTATTTTTAAGAAAGCTTTTTTGTAATCCGGATCCAGAAACTCACGGCCATGACCAGGATAAGCATGGGTTCAAAAAGTAATATACAGGGTGGGCCATTTATATGGATACACCTAAATAAAATGGGAATGGTTGGTGATATCAGCTTCCTGTTAGTGGCACATTAGTATATGGGAGGGGGGGAACTTTTCAAGATGGGTGTTGACCATGGTGGCCATTTTGAAGTCGGCCATTTTGGATCCAACTTTATTATTTCCAATGGGAAGAGGGTCATGTAACACATCAAACTTATTGAGGATTTCACAAGAAAAACAATGGTGTGCTTGGTTTTAATGGACCTTTATTCTTTCATGAGTTATTTACAAGTTTATGACCACATAAATAAATGTGTTCAAAGTGCTGCCCATTGTGTTGGATTGTCAATGCAACCCTCTTCTCCCACTCTTGACACACTGATAGCAACACTGCAGAAGAAACGCTCTCCCGATCTGACCCCCTTGGACTTTTATCTTTGGGGTCATCTGAAGGCAATTGTCTATGCTGTGAAGATACAAGATGTCAGCATCTGAAACAACGGATACTGGAAGCCTGTGCTAGCATTTCTTCTGCGGTGTTGCTATCAGCGTGTCAAGAGTGAGAGAAGAGGGTTGCATTGACAATCCAACACAATGGGCAGCACTTTTAACACATTTTATAAGTGGTCATAAACTTGTAAATAACTCATGAAAGAATAAAGTTCCATTAAAACCAAGCACACCATTGTTTTTCTTGTGAAATCCTCAATAAGTTTGATGTGTTACATGACTCTCTTCCCATTGGAAATAATAAAGTTGGATCCAAAATGGCCGACTTCAAAATGGCCGCCATGATCAACACCCATCTTGAAAAGTTCCCCCCTCCCATATACTAACGTGCCACAAACAGGAAGTTGATATCACCAACCATTCCCATTTTATTTAGGTGTATCCATATAAATGGCCCACCCTGTATACACAGTATACACATGTATAGTGTACATACTTAACCCGAAATGTAATGGCCCTCTTTAGGACAATAAAAGGGTCGTGCACCTTGTACCCGTCAGTCTGTGTGTTTGTGTCCTCAGTGTTGGACCAAGAAGCAGAGTTTGAGAACAACAACAACAGGCTTCCGTGGCCCCTGAGCCACCTGCCTGGCTCTGACTCGTCCAGTCTGGACTATCTGCTGGCCCTGAGTCTGCAGAGCGATGGAGACGAGCCAGAATCTCAGCAAGGTCTGTGGACCGACGTCTGGGACCGGCGTTTCGGTGGAGCACCGGTCCCGAGCACCCTCAACACCCAGGTGTCTTCCAGCGATAACAACAACATCCTCTACAGTGTTACTCCAGTGACTCCAGCCCCGGAGAGCATGCTCCCCTGTGAGTTCTGTGAAGAGCTCTTTCCAGAAGAGGATCTCATTTTACATCAGGTCAGCACAGGTCCCCAAAATGAAACGGGGTTTCAGTGGTACGAGTTTAAAACAAACATCTTAAAACAAACAAAACATCATACTTGTTTGGCACTTCTTTCAAGTTACAATATTGTGAGAATGATCACCACTGTTCAATATCGTTCCCCAGACGGGTTGCAGCCCAGCCTCTGCCATCGCCTCCTTCAGTAAGCAGCCACCGTCTGCGCTACCCGAGGAGTCCTTCGCCGAAGATGACATCATAATTCCCCGCACGCCCAGTCCCCCGAACCTCCTTCAGTCCGTCTCCCCTCTGTCCTACAGCCCTCCCTCGAGCCCGCTGGAGGCCGACGTGCTCATTCCGTGCGAGTTCTGTGGAGTCGCTCTGGAGGAGAACGTAGTATTTCACCATCAGGTTATCAGAACGTTGCACTTATTTTGATTTAGTTATGGTCTTTGGACTAAAACGTAATTTAGTTTTAGTCATAATTTAGTCATCTGAATAGTTTTTAGTTTTAGTTGATTGATTATAATAAGCTTATAGTCGACTAAACCTACAGTAGATTCAGTTGACTGAAATATAAAATGTAAAGGATGCAGTACATCAATGCTTTAACATTCCCTTGAATTACTGAAGTCATTAAAATGAAACATCTACATACATGCATTGATAATAACAATATACATTAAAGTGGTTATAAGTCAAATATATTTCCACCACAGAGCTGCTTCAGACTCTGTGTGGACATTCAGCAGATATTCTAGAATACAATGAAGTTGGAATAAATGACATATTATGCGCTTTATTAAATATATAAGATCACAAGTTCAGACGTATGCTTATGCCCTATATGCATTTATTCATAATTACAGTACAAAATGGAGTTACGTTATCCGAATACTACTTAAAGATATGAACACTTTTTAGACTAAGTAAAATATATCTACGTCGCGAACTGGAAACATATTTTAATCCCTACTTTATTCACTGAAATATTTAGCTTGGACACAATAAACGTCGAGAGCGGTTACAAGGCATTACCGTAATACCGCTAAAACAGGAGCAAACTTGCCTGCAGATGTCGTTGCAAGTTTGTGTTTTTACCGGAGATGGAAAGACTTGTTTTCCTTGACATCAAATGAGAAGCGTGCCCATATATCGACTCCTTCTCCGGGTGTTGACATATCCGAGTTGGTTTCATGAGAAACAGTACAGAGGCTGGTTGTACGATCTTCCCGGGTTTAGATCAAATGTGTGCGTCTGACAGCATTACTGACTGGATCGCTACCCAACTTATCGCACCTTTTCCACATATGCTGAATCAGATCTGATTGGATATCGTCTCTGCCAAACATTTTCGTCTCCGTTTTTATTCGTTGGCTAACGTGTCTGTTTATTTCGTCTTAGTTTTGGTCGTTTTTCATTTACTTTAATTTAGCCGTCGTCTCGTTGTCCTTAGGGAAAAAAAGGGTCGTTGACAAACTATGACGAAAATCATTCGTCAACGAAATTTACACTGGCATACATACAGCAGTGGTTCAAAAGTCATCATGTCATGACAGTGACTGGATCTTTCGGATTCATTTGAGACTATTGAGAATATTTAGAAATGCAGTACTCTCCAAAGTCTAAGGCCACCATTAGATTTGGTGTTTGAGCCATAGTATAACGATCATATATAACAGAATGTCAACGATTGGACTTTCATACTGGGATTGGTCACTCCATAATCGTCTTTTCCACTGATCTTCATTCCAATCTTAGTGAGGTTAACATATTTTAGCCTTTTCGTTGTTCCTCTTCTGAAAAAGTGGTTTCTTGCCTGATACCCTTCCAAAAAGACCATTCCTGATCAAGCTCCTTCAGACTGTAGAACTTGTCCTCCTGATGACGCACCCAGATGCTATTATTGCTCAAGTGAAAGGGGAGGTCGCACTAAATACGTACAACTGTAGCTTCTTCAAGTTTTTAATACAGCATACATATTTCCGGTATTTTCTGGTTGCATTCTAATAAACAGGCTGTGAAAATTATATATGGTCATCATACCATGGCTAAACCAATGGTATATCTAACCTAATGGTGGCCTAAGACTTTTGCACAGTGCTGTAGGTCAGTAAATTGGCATATGTTAGTTCAAACCGCCAGCTCCTGTGGCTCAGAGGTAAGGACCCGCTGTTCGTCAGGGAAGTCTGCCAAGGTGCAGCATTCTAAAGTTCTCTCCAGCTCGTCTAATGATCTTTGGTATTGAACAAGCTCATAGTTCATATAAGGCCAGTGTTATGTATTTTTACATGTAATATTAAGCATTATGTAGACCTTCCTCTCACTTCGTGTTGATGTCCAGGATAAATGTGACCTCCGTCCTGCCACGGCTTACCAAACTGATGGAGGGTCTCCGTCTCCATGGAAATCTCTGAAGCCTCCTGTTGAGATGTGTGGCAGGACGTCTCCTGAGAGACAGAGGAGAATCAGGCACCAAGGTGGGAACACAACATGCCCGTCCATACACCAGTTCAGACCCTGTCCACGTACTTACCTGTAGTATCAATGTTTCCGTGCAGCAGGTCCTGTCGAGGAGTTTCTCATCCCGCCTGTTCGTGGTTGGCAAAGCTCCAGGTCTGGTTCCGACCCGTGGAAGTCCTCTGCGTTCACGAGCCTTTCCTCTCCAGGGAAGAACACCAATGCGGAGCTGCAGGGGAAATGCCGGAACCTGTGGGGGAGAGGAACGGAGGGCTCGTCACACGGCGATCTTTTCAGCGAAGGTCACAAGGGCAGCGCTGCAGGAGCTTCTGGGTAAGGACATGACTGGGAGGTCTGACATACCACCTTATCAGGAGACTGTTTGACTTTCTTGATTGAGTTTTCTCTTGCCGTTAGGCCTCTGTACAGAGAGAGAGCAGAGGGTCGACCCAACCAAAAGAATAAAGGCGTGCCAAAGGTATGACTTTTTCAAACCACTCCAAAATAAGGATCCAGCAAGAAATATCAAGCCAGTTTTGTGTAACTTTTTTTAGTCAGCCAGCTGCACACAATGGTGGCTTAGTAAATGAGACCTCAACTCTCAATTGCTTGGATTGTAAAGTCTGGACTGTGTGCCTAGTGGTTAAGGTACTGGACTCTGGCCCAGAAGGTCCAGGGTTCAAATCCCACCTCAGCCAAGCTGCCACTGTTGGCTCCTTGAGCAAGACCCTTAACCCACAATTGCTTGGATTGTACCAATTGTAAGTCGCTCTGGATAAGGGCATCTGCTAAATGCTGTAAATGTCAAAGTCAGGTTTATTGTCATTCCAACCATATGTTAAACAGTGAAACGAAGCAACGTTCCTCCAGGACTTACAGGTGCTACATAGTGACAGGACAATGAGGACAGCACAATACTAGTATGTTTAAAAAAAGAACAAAAACAAAAAACACTATTTAAAGTCAAGTCAAGTCAGATTTATTTATATAGCGCTTTTTACAATGGAGCATTGTCTCAAAGCAACTTTACAAGTTTAGATTACCTCCTAATAACTACGTCCAATCCCAAATTGAGCAAGCCTAGGGCGACAGTGGCAAGGAAAAACTCCCTAGTTCTAGGAAGAAACCTTGGGAGGACCAAGACTCAAAAAGGGACCCAACCTCCTAGGGCGGCGTAGATGATAAATCTAAGAGCGAACTAAAAAAGTCATGGAGTCAAAGTTCGAATAAAATGTGAAGTATTCACATCGACATTAAGTGGCCCGGGTTATATGATGATAAATCTAAGAGCGAAACTAAAGTCATGGAGTCATCATGGTCGAATAAAAATGTGAATTATGCACAGTGGAGCTCCATCAGATGAACATCATGTGTGGGGCCGGAACTGCCGGGAACACAGCTCGGAGAGAGAAAACAGAAAATGTAATTAGTTATTGATTAAGAGCACAGTGTTTATATAACAATCACTGATGCCATGTTGTAGCATGAGACCCCGGCAGCATTAGCTATAGCAGCATAGCTAGAAAGCTAGAAAGAGGAGAACTGGTAGGAAACACAGCCAAGAGGGGATCACATGAGACATTGGCAACCCACGAGCGGCAGAAAGACAGCACAACCCAACGTCTCTGATCACCATAAGGACTCTTTGACTATGAACCCCCAGCTCTGCCCTTATTCTAAGGCAAGGATGCATGAGTCAAGATCACGAGGACCCAAGCCCTAGTTTCAGCCAGACCGCCACTCGAGACTCCTCGGCTAGCGGACAGGCAGGCAGGCCAGACATGACTCCAGACTCCGGCCCCCCAGCAACCCAAACCATGCAACCTGGTCTAAATCTAGTCAAAAGCCTGCGTAAATAAGTATGTCTTTAGCCTAGACCTAAAAAAAACTTTGGAGGGTTGTCCGAATCTCGAAACGAAAGTGGGAAGTTTAAGTTCCATATTCCATAGTTGGGGGGCCATGTATGAGAGAGCCTTTCCCCCTGCTGTGACTTTTTTAATTCTAGGAACTAAAAGAAGTCCTGCACCCTGCGAACGAAGTAGACGGGTTGGATTGTAAAACTCTATGAGCTCAATCAGATAATGTGGGGCCAGGCCATGTAGAGCTTTATTATTTATAATATAAGTATTTTGTAATCAATGCGGAATTTGACAGGTAACCAGTGCAGTGATGATAGAACAGGAGTGATATGATCAAATTTTCTAGTTCCAGTTAGCAGCTGCATTCTGAACTAACTGAAGTTTATTTATAGATTTACTAGAGCATCCAGTAAGTAAGGCGTTACAGTAATCCAACCTTGAGGTTATAAACGCATGAACAAGTTTTTCTGCATCATTAAAAGAGAGGATATTTCTAAGTTTAGCGATATTACGTAATTGAAAGAAAGCAATTCGAGTTATGCTGCTAATGTGCGCATCAAAGGAGAGATCTGAATCAAATGTGACCCCTAAGTTTTTTACAGACGGACTGGGCAATACTTGGCAGCCATCTAGATTTAGGATAGATGTAGCCAACCTGTCTCTCATAGCCTTAGGTCCCACTAATAGCACCTCAGTTTTATCTGAGTTAAGTAAGAGAAAATTAAATAACATCCAATCTTTTATTTCCTTTACACAGTCCTCGATTTTGTTGATTGTAAGGCTGTCATTAGGTTTGGCTGATATGTACAGCTGTGTATCATCTGCATAGCAGTGGAAACTAATGCCATGTTTACGAATAACTGAGGGCCTAGTGGCAGCCATGTACAGAGAGAATAAAAGCAGGCCAAGCACTGACCCCCTGAGGCACGCCATACTTCACTTTTGAGAGCTTAGATCTTAGATTATTTATATGAACAAACTGGTACCGGTCAGTTAAGTAGGATTTAAACCAAGAAAGTGCTGATCCCTTAATACCTACAGTATTTTCTAGTCTGTTTAGTAAAACATCATGATCTATAGTGTCAAATGCTGCACTTAAATCTAACAGAACAAGAAAAGAAGCAATGTCCCTTATCTGAGGACATTAACAAGTCATTAAGTACCCTAAGTAATGCTGTTTCAGTACTATGATGGGGCCTGAAGCCAGACTGAAATGTTTCATAAATTTCATTCCTATTTAAAGTGCCCTTGTGTGATATGTGCAAATTAGTGCTAGTTGGTGCAGAGAGTACAAACAGTGCGACAAGACCAAACAGTGCAGGACAAAACATACAGTGCAGACAGAGAGCATGATGACTGGTAACCATTTACTTCTATTGAGGTAGGGAAGTATAAAGTGCAGAATGTCCATGACTAGCAGCAGGAAAAAATTGCCATGGAAATTGCCAAACAAATGAGGACGGTATATCCTAAATCCAGAGGTGGATGAAGTTTTTAAGTTAAAGTACCACAAATCTGATAAAAAAGACTTATATAAAGGTTTAAGTATTTTACTTACATACAAGTTAAAGTAATGAGCCCATTTTGACAATGTGAGTAAAAAGTTACAGAGATAATCAAGTACAGATACCCAAGAAATACAGTAACAAAGTACCTGCACTTCATTACTTCTCATCTCTGCCTGCATCGTCCTCATTTGTTTGGGAATTTCAATTTCCAATTTCAATTTCCAAATGCTAGCTGGACCAATACAGCAGCATCCCAAGAATAGCTTGGGAAGATTCACATTCTAAAATGGTTATATCACCCACACTTACTGTGAATAACAGACTGAGATGCTATCTGATTTTTTTGGTTTTGCAGGTTCCCAATAAACAGAACATTGACAAAGAAGAGGAGGAGGAGGAGGAGGAGTAGAGTCATCGGCCATTACTATTAATGTGGAAAAGGGATCACTGACGTTGAAAGGCTCGTGTGTGTGTGTGTGTTTGTGTGTGTGTAAGGAGGGAGGTGTGTATGTATGCATTCCTTCATTTGTGTCTACAAATTCAATACACTTTTCTTGGCTTCTAAGCTGCTTGCTTTTGTTGCACTATGTTTTGTGTCCCTGTACATTGTTTTGATATTTTGTACTTGTAGCTCTTTGAATATTTTGGGGGGGGGGCACTCGTGAAGGCTGGAAGGACGCTGGAGCTTTTTATATTTTCCTTAAATCTGTAAGAATTCAGTACATTCTCTTCCTGATTTTGCTCACTGTATATCGTAAACAAAAACGCACTACGTTGGTGAAAGTATGTGGACACGCCTTTAAATTCTATATTTGGGTTATTCGGCCACAGCTCTTGATATTTGATAATGAAAAGTTTAGTGAATTTCGGCATGGCACCCTCAAGTCAGTTTGACGAGTTTCTGCCACGTAGAGCTGCCACAATTAATTGTAAATTACTGGTATGGTGAAAAGAACTTTAGGAGCAGCAACAGCTCAGCCTCAAAGCTTTTAGAGAGTTTAGAGAACAGGATTAATGTCTGCTGAAGTGGGTGAGATGTAGGCCTATAGTTTGTAGTATGTTACTGAATCAGTTTGGGATTATGGGATGGGTTTCTATGGGAAATCTGTGTTTGAACACCATGCACAATGGCAAATGTTGGCTGGAATGAAGAGAGAAGAAGTCACTTTGACCTGTTAGATGCCTGAACTGGCACTTTCACTGGTGGGGGAGCACCATATAAGGGCCTTGTGGTGAGACAGATGACTGTTCTGCCAAAAGCTCCAGCATTTGCAATATGTTAAACATAATATCAGCTTCAGCTTGACCTTGTAGTGCCAGGGAAAGACAATCTAAATGCCCAACCCTACAGTGACATTCTAGAGAACCCTAGAGGCTCTTTGAGTTTCTTAAATTGGGGAAGAGCTTAACCTTGTAAAAAGCACTTTGGGATCAGAAAAATCCTTATTGCCCCAAATCACTTCTGGAAATGTTCTTGTTGTGGATTGAAAGTCGTAACATCAAATCTAATTCCTTCCCAGGAGAGTCAAGTAGGGACCAAGTCCAGATTTTGGACATGCTTAAGTGTTGGGTGTCCACAAACTTTTGGTGATGTAGTGTAGGGGTTGAAGAATGAAAACTGAGGATTGTGATGTAAGAAATGCCTTATGGATTTAATAAAAGCCTCTATCCCAGGTTGTGTCTGGTCTGTTTCTTCCACCTTCACCTCTATTTCTTGTTTGCTGAAAACTTTTGAACGTTTGGTTTGAAGTTTTGCCGCCATTTGGAGTGGATCAAATTAAATAACAGTAATAACTGTATATACATATTTGAAATATGTCTTGTGCCACATAAGAAAAAATCATCAAAGGCTTTCAATTTAGTCAGGGTGTATCGGCGGGTGGCACGATGGTTTGTCACCTCCCAGCTCCAGTGACCTGCATTTGAGTCCTGGCCTGGCTGCTGTCTGTGTTTACAACAACTTCACCAGCTTCCAGTTAGGTGTTTACAACAACTTCACCAGCTTCCAGTTAGGCATAGAATTGAATTCAAAATTCTATTTTTGACATCTCAGGCTATCCACAATCTTGCCAATCTTTAACAAATCTCCTCCATATTATAACTCCTTCTTGTTTGCTTAAATTTAAAATCTGTGTAGCCTAGCTATAAGGTACTGGACTATGGACTACATTTACAGCATTTAGCAGACGCCCTTATCCAGAGCGACTTACAATTGGTACAGTCTTACAATCCAAGCAGTTGTGGGTTAAGGGTCTTGCTCAAGGAGCCAACAGTGGCAGCTTGGCAGAGGTGGGATTTGAACCCTGGACGTTTTGGTCCAGAGACCAGTACCTTAACCACTAGGCTACCACAGTCCACATGGACCAAAAGGTACAGGGTTCAAATCCCACCTATGCCAAGCTGCCACTGTTGGGTCCTTGAGCAAGGTCCTTAATCCACAACTGCTTGGATTGTAAGATTGTATCAATTGCAAGTCTCTCTGGATAAGAACGTCTGCTAAATGCTGTAAATGTAAACCCTGGGCTGAGCATGGGTAGCTCAGTTGGTAGAGCATCAGCCTTTTAATCTGAGGGTCCAGGGTTCAAATCCCTGGCTGGGTGACTGGTTTGCTGAACAATTAGTGAAGGTGGCCAACCTCCTGTCAGAAGGATGCAAGTCCTGTTTGGCTTCTGTGTCTTGTTTGTGGGACTGTGGTAGCCTAGTGGCTAGTAAATACAAAATGTAAACATGGGCTCTGTAATTCAAGTACACTTGGCACTCGGTTCAAAGTAACCCTCATTTTAACGTCTTGTTCTTAGATGGTCCTTAGATGGTAATGGATTATGGACCACAATTGGGTTCAAATCCCACGGTTGGCTCCTTGAGCAAGGCCCTTAACCCACAATTGCTTGGATTGTAAGACTGCATCAATTTTAAGTCCCCTGGATAAGGGTGTCTGCTAAATGCTGTAAATGTAAATCTGTTTGCCATACCACTATGGGCAGCAGAGCTTTTAGTTGCTCTGCTCCAAAATTGTGTAACTCCCTCCACCGGATATCCATAATATTGATTCGCTCCCTCTTTTTACATTTAGTCTTAAAACTCAACTTTTTAAAATAGCCCTTTCTTTGTAAATTTCCCGTTTAGTTTTTATTCTTATTGTTTGTCTTTTGTTCCATGTAGAATGTATATATTTTTGTGTAGGTTTGTTTAAGGTATTTTCTTGCTTTTGATTCTGTGTCCTTGAGGGTCTTGAAGGGCGTTTTTTAAATAAAATGTATTATTATTATTAAGACCATAAGTGTCTCTAATGTCCCACTGTGAGTGAGTGTGCATAAGTGCGCTATGATGAATTGGCAGGAGTTGGCTCCTGAATGCTGGTCAGACTCCCTGAATTTGAATAAGCCGATAGGGAATGTGAGTGATAGTGCCATTGGAGAGTCGCAATCAACCCTTTGGGGGACATGAAGCCAAACTCGTTTTACTGAGCTACCCAAGATTGATTAAACTCATACACTGTAGATATAATGCATGACTAGCACCAGATTTAGCAAGTCCCTATATTCAAGTGTCTAGAACCAAACTGATGCAAGGGTCTCAGGTCCATACCTGGTAAACACTTGTGAACTATCAACCCTCAAATAATCAATATGTTCCCGTCACTGTTAGTTCAGGGAGTTAATGATTAGAATGATTGAAGCCGATGATAAACGTTAAGGGGGTAAAGTTTGGTGACTGTTAAGCACAGGAAGGTGTTTGGGTGAGTCTCTAAAATTTCTCTTCTTAACCTGAGAGCCTTCTCCAAAAAAGCCACTGGACACATTGGCACAAAACTGAAGAATCTTAAAGCTCAAAGGAGTCCAGTTGGAGTTCTTTTACCTCAGTTGGAGTATGATGGCGTGGAACGTCCAAACGTTGTGGTGCTGCCTTTCTTTGGCTTTAATTTCCACCAGTGTCCACGCGGATCTACAATCTGGCCTCAATGAAGTCAACATGCAAGAGCTGAACAGGGTGAACGGCGATTTTGCGTTACGCCTGTACAAAGCCGTAGCGTCTCATGCTCAGTCTGGGAATGTCTTCTTCTCTCCACTGAGCGTGTCCATGGCTCTGTCTGCAGTGTCTCTAGGAGCAGGCGGTGAGACCCAGAAACAGCTCCTCAGTGGTCTAGGAATGAACAGTTCTACCCTCACCACTGAGGAGATCCACCAAACCTTCCTCCGTCTGCTCCAAAACCTCAACCAGAGGACAGAAGTCGATCTGGAGGTAGGCACTGCCATTTACATCCATGACACCTTCAAGATCCATCCTGCATTTCTGGAGAACATGAAAAACTTCTATCTTTGCGAGGGCTTCTCTGTTGATTTCAGCAAAACAGTAGAGACTGCCGATCAGATAAATACATACGTCAGTGAGAAGACACGTGGAAAAATCAGTAACTTTATCACAGACCTGGATCCAAGTACCGTCATGTATCTGCTCAGCTATGTATATTTCAAGGGTAAGTTCCTTTAATTCCAGTGGTGGGAATACTAGAGAATATATTTACACAGTTACTGTACTTGAGTACCAATTTCAAATACTTTACTGGAGTATAGTGGTACCTCGGTTCTCATCACTAATTCGTTCCAGAAGGCTTGTCGAGAACCCAAAACGATGAGCACCGAGCAAATTTTCCCATAAGGAATAATGTAAATTGAATGAATCCGTTCCAGACCCCCAGAAATTCCACCCTGTATAGGGCATTACAAGCATGGAGTTGTATTGTACAGGAGCTCCCTGATTTATGATGGTTATATGTTCCGACAAATCCATCATAAGTTAAATGTATCATGTACTGAGAGTTTAACGAGTGTTTGGTAGATCAGTCTATACTTTATGTAGCGATACGTAATGATAAATAAGTTAATGTTTAAAACACTTACATTAACCTACAGTTGCCTAAAATCCTTAACACAAAACTTTTTTATTTTAAAATAAAATGTTGAAAAATCTGGTGCAATTTAGTGAGTAATGGATTTAAAGTGAAAAGAAAAGCAAAACACTTACTCTACTGGTGAACTCAGGGCGCTAGGACAGTTCTTAATGCAAACTGCAGCCTGTGTTCTGGAGCATTAAGTTCATGTCCCTTTAAATGAGCCATTTAAATAATCTTAATCAGTACATAATTTAAAATATAATTCATATATACTTTATTAGAACTTGATCTTATTATTAATTTATATTTAAATTATATTAATGGCATTTTTAAATGTTCTCTTCTACCCAAACTGATGATAAATAATGAATGGATTTAAATTAGTTAATTATTAATAACAGAAAAGAAAAGAAAGAAAATGAATGAGTGATAAATAATCTCTTGGAATAGCAACCTAATATAAGCAGTTTATATACATTTTGTTTGGTTTTCAAGCAATTAGGTACCACTCCACTTTTTGTGTGTAATTAAAATATATACTGATTTTCTTTCTTTTTATTTAACTTTTATTAATAGTTTCATGTTATATTCCTGCAAGTCTTGATGTCCATATTGACAGAAGTATATCATGATGAAAAATATAAATAATCAGAATGCTATTCAATTTAATCTATAATAATGTTTATTCAATGATATTCTCATACTAAAATCTTTATAATTTGAAACAAATAAAAGTTACAATGGCAGATACTCTGGATTTCTTCATGTCAGCTCAATGGGTATGCCAGTGTTTTTTAATGACCAATCATTTGAAATTTCTCTTAAGGTAAATGGTCCATCCAGTTTAACCCCCAAAAGACTATAAACGATGTGTTCCATTTGGATGAACATAAGACTGTTAAAGTCAAAATGATGAGAAATGAGGATCACTTTTATAGCTACTATGACCAGGAACTCTCCACCCATATCCTTCGTCTGGACTACGAAGATTCGTTCTCCATGATGCTGGCTCTCCCTGATGGAAATCTCACTTTTGTGGAAGAGACCCTGGGTCAGCATCACATAACCAAGTGGACAAGCTGGATGAAGAAACGGTAATTTGGAAACAATATTTGTGTGTAGTATTTATCTTACACTTTTTAATGTGGCTACAAACACTTCTCTTTCTGCAGTGAATATAATATCCATATCCCTAAGATGTCCATTAAAACATCATATTCGATGAACAGCATTCTGGATGCTATGGGAATGGGAGATATTTTTAAATCAAACGCCAACTTCACCAGGATTTCTGACAAGAGCTTGTTCATTTCTGAGGTAAGAAAGTGTCAGCTAATACATAATACGAGTGGTGGTTGGGGATTTAAAGCAACTGATATTGCATTATACAAAAGTAAACTCCTACTAAAACTAAAAACAAGCCTTGCATTATACAAAACCATTCAGTGTGAAGGACAGAAATGAAACACTTCACTCAATGACTCCTGCGGGTAAAGAAAAAAGGGCTAAACATCTTGAAACAGCTGCTTAGTCTGTATTATGTACCACATATGCTAGGCAGCATAATATCTAGTCCAGTTGGAATTAAAGAAGATTTGAAGGAATGTGATCTGTAAGCTCTATAAACTCAAACTAGGTTACTGTTACACCCAAGAAGGATGGTTCCCTCTTTGAGTCTTGGTCCTCCCAAGGTTTCTTTCTCATAACGCATAGTTTTTTCTTGCCACTGTCACCCTAGACTTGCTCAATTTGGGATTGGCCGTAGATATTAGAAGATAATCTAAAATTGTAAAGTTGCTTTGAGATAATGCTCCATTGTAAAAAGTGCTATAGAAATAAATCTGACTTGAGTTATTGGCTGACAACCAGACAAATGATCTGTTATGCTAGCTAGCATGCATGCTATCCAAACTACTTGCTAGCCAACCTATTATAAAAGTCAAAGTCAATAGAGCATTGTCTAAAAGCAGCATCAACTGAGCAAGCCCAGGGCGACAGTGGCTAGGAAAAACTCCCTAAATATGACGAGGAAGAAACCTTGGGAGGACCAAAACTCAAAAGGGACCCAACCTCCTTGGTCAGCCTAGATGGTGTATATAAGAATTCAACTAAATTACATACATAATAAAATAATAATAATAATAGTTTAAATACACTGCGACTAAGTAGATTTATAAAAAAAGAAAGTAATAAAATAGATTTAAATATTTACAGCATTTAGCAGATGCCCTTATCCAGAGCGACTTACAATTGGTACAGTCTTACAATCCAAGCAATTGTGGGTTAAGGGCCTTGCTCAAGGACCCAACTGTGGCAGCTTGGCAGAAGTGGGGTTTGAACCCTGGACCTTCTGGTCCATAGTCCAGTACCTTACCCACTAGGCTACCACAGTCCCGTAGTCCCGTAAATATATAGAGAATATAATAAATAAACTGGAGAATATAATAAAATAGATATAATAAATAAAATAGAGAATATATTTTTAAATGGCCAGTGCATTCTAGGGTTTTGATGTTAGATTTACCAGAACATCCCGTCAGGAGAGTGTTACAGTAGCTAATCCAAGTTTGAAGTTATAAATGCATGAACCTGTTTCTCTGGATCTATAAAAGAGAGAATATTTCTCTGTTTAGCAATATGAAGTAGTGGAGTAAAAGCAATTCTAGTAATGTTGCTAATGTGTGCATCAAAGGAGACGTCTAAAGATGGACTGGACGTTATTGAGCAGTCATCAAGGTTTAGCATAGATTTACACACTGTCTTTAAGTTAAGAAAAAGACAGTTATTTGACATATAATCTATTATTTCCTTTACACAATCCTCAGTCGTACCAATTTTACTGGGTTTGGCTGATATATACATCTGTGTATCATCTACAAATTACTGAAAATTAATTCCATGTATACAAATAACTGAGAGCAGTGGGAGCAGTGAAAATAACAACACCAACTCCTCTGGTACACCAGACTTCACTTTTGTGAGCTCAATGTTCATATTTACTTTTCCACAAAAAAAATCTTACGTCACTTCTATGTTTTTGTCCTCAGGCTGTCCATAAAGCCACTTTGGACGTGGATGAAGCCGGAGCCACCGCAACAGGAGTGACTGGAATCAGGTTCATGCCTTTATCAGCACGCTTTGTTGAAACTCTAGTATTTAACCGTCCGTTTATGATCTTTATCACTGACCTGAAAACAAACAGCATCCTCTTTATGGGGAAAATTATGAATCCAAATTCTGAGATGTAGGAAGCAAAAATGTGTTTAAACCTACTGTATTTTAGACCAGTTGGTTCCGTTTTTGGCTGTACTTTTTGAAAGCATTGCCCAATTCGGTTTAAAGTACACTTTGTTGTATGCTTGGACCATCTTCTAAATAAAATGACATCCATTCTCAGTTCTTCAGATTTGAATGCATACATTATTTATGGTATCAGAAAATATGCAATACCCACCTTTCCATGTGATCCACTAATGTCTTTGTGTGGGCTCAGGACCTGATTCCAAGGAAAAAATGTACTGTGAATTTTCATAGTAAAACTGTGAATTGCTTGACAGTTTTAATGTGAACTTTCACAGTTTGACCATGAAGTTCACAGTTCTACTATGAATTTTTGATGGTAATTTGGCCAATTCATGGTTCTCCTGTGAAATTTCATAGTATAACTGTAAACTTGGTGGACTATGAACTGACCATGAATCATTTCAGAGTTGTACTATGAATTTTGGTGGTAATTTGGCCACTTCATGGTTCTACTGTCAAAGTTCACAGTACATTTTTTCCTGGGTTGACTTGCTAACACTTCATTAAAATGAGCACAAACATAAGTTACTGTTCTGTCAGAGATGGTGTTAACCGTTTTTTTCATTTAGCAAATTAACAAAGCAGGTAACTTCACCATGGGTGCCCAAACTTCAGTCATAACAACTGTGCACACAAATAAGCCTAACACTATATAGATTAAGTGATTTAGCACAAGTGGGCGTTACTCTGCCATGGATGAGAAATGAAGAACAAACTAACACTAAAGTATGGTAATTGCATTACCTTTTTTGCAGCGTGACGGACTGTCTTTTAAATATTTGTGAATGTCCTTTACTCCATGAAAAAAAACGAAAGAAACTGTCTCTGATTGAAAGCGTTCGAGCTGCTGGAAAGATGCTTGGGCATTATGGGAAATGTAGTGCCTGTAGAGAATTTGCGTGAGATGTCCTGTAGTTCTGTTCAGCAATAAAGGATAAACCCTTTTTACCTTCGTAATTTTAGTCAGGCAAAGTAACATTTTTCAGTAACAAAGTTGGTGACGCCAAATGACGCCACTGGCTGAGAGATTGGTTCGGCTGCCTCACAGCTCCAGGGTTTGATTCCCAATCAAGTTGCTGCTTTGTAGAGTTTGTACGTTCTCTTCATGTCAGTGTGTGTGTGTGTGTGTGAGATGGACTGGCAATGAATGAATGACTGAATGTATTAAATGTAGGTCTATGTAAACTTTTTGCCTCAGCTGTATATTGTATTTAAAATTGTATCTTAAATATGAAATCACTTTAGGAGATATTGGCTACATTTTTCTGTACTTTACCTAGTCAGCGGTCTGAGGGCTCTGGAGCCAATGCATAGAGAACATAGGGCAGAGACGTAAGAAATGCCTTGGGTGGAACATCAATCCATCACAGGGAGATTATCCCCTCCTTCTGACACACAAACAGTCATGTCTGCATGTAAGGCCTATCCCAGCCAGCAGGCACTGTCAGAACTAGAGCCTGGCTCCCCACAGTGGTGGGCTAGCATTTTAGACCTCTGCACCATCAGAATCTCCGACAAGTGGTGTAGCCCTTAGCATGGTCGCCTCACAGCTCCAGCATCCCCGGTTCCTCGGACTCTGCCTTTGTGGAGAGTGCATGTCTTTGGGTTTACTCTGGATACTCCGGTTTCCTAGCACTGTCCAAAGACGTGTGTTATGTTAACTGATGTTTCTAAAGTGCCCTTATTGTATGAGTGAGTGCATGTGCCCTACGATGGATTGGCACCCTTTCTAGGGTTCCTCCTGCCTTTCCGGTGACCCTGAACAGGATTAAGCAGATAAGAAAATGAATGAGCGAATGAATAATATCCAGCAAACTGATTACCATTACTGAAAAAAGTTTCAAAAACATTTCAAAGTTTGATATCATATAAATATTTATTTCATACTCTTTCCGTGTTCTATTCTTTACATGCATGATAAACAATCTCATTAGTTGAAAAAGTATATTCAAGACCAACAGGTACAGCGATGAGGGAAGTTTATGTAACACACCTTTCCCTACTGTAGATCACCCCACTCATTAGATGATGAAGGCAGGCTGCAGTTGTCGTGATGGAGTTTTGCATTACTTCATCTAGGCAAAACATAATTCATCTATACTCACTCGATTGGAAAAAAAAAACACTGAGAACACTGGAAGGACCAGGATGTCCATTTGACCTGTTTTATAAAGACGGCAAATCTTTTTCTTTATCTTAACACGTGTTTCCATAGCGGTCAACATGCACAAGCACGATGACTCGTCTGTGGGGTTTATTTCGGAATTAAAGCCGATATGGATCATGGAGAATTCCTGCTACTGTTGGCAGCTTTCCTGAGAAAAAAAGCAGCAAGGAGCGAATACTTCAATCCAGAACGTCACATCGCCAGACGCAATGCGAGGATCTACCAAAGAGATGAGAGGAACTCAGCAGGCAGGCCTCGGCCTCCTCTACATAACAGCTGCAGGTATATACAAACAGGGCACATCACAGATTGCAAGGACGAGCAACAATCATCTCAACGGACGTCTCCCGAAGGTCAGCCGGATTTGCTCGGACCACGTTTCAGCAGAGCACATAAAGAAGGTGTAAGCAATGTGTAAATGCATACGACTCCCTTTATCATTCCACAGCTTCGGCTCATGCATAGTACGGACTATACAAAGGCTACATCATATAATTGAAGGGTTATGTGCACAATTATGAAAATATTCAAACCACCACTTGCGCTTTTAAAAAATACCATCACTGACTCTACTTTGGTAGAACGAAAAAGTCGTACATATGCGAACGTATGCAAATCATATCAGGTCACGCGTACGGCCGGCGGACAGTCCGTTGTAGTTTACAATCTAGCTCTTGTGTCCAATATCAGTCGGATTGATATGTTTTAAGCATCAAGTACTTCTATGCATGATTTCGGTTGCACAGTATTCACAATATCGTACAAAGAAAAGGCAAATCGGATGGCTGAGTAGTGACCAGATACTGACCCTGAGCCTTGGGATCAAATGCGTCAAAAATCTCCAGGTTCTGATCGGAGATCAGATTTTGACCTATCTTTATTAAAGGTGCAGTTAGCATTTTTTTATTTAATCATTTCTTAAAGGTTTTCTCACATTCGAGAGGTTGTCGATAAAATATATGGCCGGGAGGAAAGAGTCCAGTTTCTTTGGCTGCCCTAGGCTCTGTGTAAACAAATAATGTGGACCTGCAACTTCCAACCAATCAAGACTGAGAGGCGTCTGCGTGTCTTTGAAAGCAACAGGCGAACACATTCGCCCATCGTCAGCAGATTGCAAAAAATTCCTCACTTGGTGTGCTTACATGCACTTAATAATCCAATTATCTGATTGTTCAAGTGGTCATGTAAACACCATACTAGAAATCAGATTATAAAATTACATAAAGAGAGCTGAATTTTATCTCAGTAATCAGATTTCTCAGCGCATGTATCCCCTTACTCTGCTTTCAATCATTTTTTTCAATCGGAAGTGGCTCGCTGAAACAAATGTGGTTCCCAGGTCTGCTGGGACTGTGGTAGCCAAGCGGTTAAGGTGCTGGACTATGGACCAAAAGGTCCAGGATTCAAATCCCACCTCTGTTGGATCCTTGAGCAAGACCCTTAACCCACAATTGCTTGGATTGTAAGACTGTATCAATTGTAAGTCGCTCTGGATGAGGGTGTCTGCTAAATGCTGTAAATGTAAATGTTTCTAAGAGACTTTTCTTCTTTTTGGCTTGTTTCCATAGACCTGGTTACTTTTTCCTCCCATGGGATCTGGCAACCCTGGAATTAAAAGCAGCACCCGTGAAAGGCTACCAAACATTTATAGCAGTATACCATTTTATTATTTAATTATTAAAGTTCAAAGTTTATGTCACGTCCTTCCGTGAGATTACTGAGGAGGTTTCACATTATCTGATTACCCAAGCATATCTAAACTCATTGATCACATTAGTGACCAAATCAGATTTTCTGCAGCTATCGGATTATTAAGTGTATGTAAATGCACTCAGTGACTCGGAGTGGGAGGGACGGTCTGTGGCACATGACACAGCACTGATTCCAAAGCAGACTCTGTAACTCAGGTGTGTCCGGTGAAGCCAAACCTTGGAACACACATATACATCCAACCCCTGGTCTACCGGGCAGTCCCTCACAACTCAGCTCAACTCAGATCTCACAATTGCCAGAGGTGGGAAACGAACCAGCCAGCCTCAGCAATAAAGCACTGATTTGACTCGCTGAACCACCCTCATTCATATCCCTGTTTGCCAAGGTGAGGATTGAGTTGCACCGCACCATCTTGCTGTTCCGAGTTGCCCCCCAGTTGTTCCCCAGGGGCAGTCTGCATTATCCTGGAACTAGATACGTGAAAGCGTACGGAGTGACAATGTAAGTTCACTCGAACATCTGCCAAAATCGCTGACTGTACCTTTAAAGAAAGCCACACCGAGAGACCTTGCACATATGAACCCAGAGCTGGTGCCAATAAACGCTACCCAGCGCTCGCCCTTCGAGCACGGAGGGCACGAGTAAAGCATGAGCGTGCAAAGTGTAAGCCTTTTTTTGCTAAAGGAAGCTTGCAGTAAAGAATCCCGGAGGTCTGGAGGTGGAATCCCAGTTTCTTCATGTGACAGAATTGTGAGGAGCAAAATGGAGCTGCCATGCACTCCACGTTGGATACTTATGCGTGCATATACTGTAAAGGCCATGGTATGCAGGCAAGGGCTGAAGCATGTGGATGGGATTAATCAAAAAAAGGAAATATCTACCGAACACAACGTAAAATGAGAACAGTGCTTCAAATCAATACCAGTGTATAATGAACTCAAAGAGGGATAATGATACAGAGTCCAACCATTATTCTGAATGCTGTGTGTAGCTGGATGGACGTGTCTGGGTCTTTTTCCACTGCACAAAAGTACCAGAACTTATTTGGTTACAAAAAAAAGGGACTGTGCTTTGTTCATCAGCCAGTACTCAGGTACCAATGATTAACAGGAACAAGAACCAGGATGCAGAGGCAGGGCTTGGGATGCTGTTTTTTTCTACAATAGTCCAGTGGTGTTGCGTTTGTGCGGTCAATGGAAAATGGAAACTTGAGAAAATGGAAAAAAAATTCTCAACAAAGGGCCTCAAACAAAAGGATACTGTTCTTAGAGTATTTCAATGGCACAAATGCAGAGCAACCAACATAAACAAGGTTTAAGGTCATTTCATTTTGCCGTTTCATGAAATTTACCCCATAATCACTTGGCCTATTATTCAGTAATTCATCGAAAAATAATATTTGGTAAGGACCATAAACCTCAATCCACCAGTGGGTCTAAAACCTTTTAGTCATCCGTACGCTCTCAATTAAAAGTACTATTTAATCGTCATACATATAGTTTTGCACCAACTGCTTCAGACAAGTAGCAGAGCCTGGTTGGGGCATGTGATGAAGTGAGAAACTAAAAATAATGAGGGAGTAATTAAAAACTTTTTGTTTTCTTCGCTTTCCGAAGCAGAGAGCAAAAATGTCAGCTTTGTGGAATCATTTCATGATGTCCAAAGACATAAGACAAGATAAGACAGTATTGTGCAAAGTCTTAGGCCAATATTAGATTAGCTATACTATTGTTTTAGCAAAGGTGACCATATATAACTATTTCTCAGTCTCTTTTGTAGAATACAACCAGAAAATACAGGAAATTTGTAAGCAGTATTAAAAAACTGACAAAAATCAGGAAAATCAGGAAAATTCCTCCTTACATTGGAGGAATAGCAGCATCTGGCAGGTTCACCAGGATGGCAAGTCGACCCTGCTACAGTCCAAAGAAGCTTGATCAGGAATTGTGTTTTTGGAAAGTTAGCATCCAAGAAACCACTATTTCAGAAGGGGAACAGGGTGAAAAGGCTAAGATATGCTAAAGCTCACAAAGATTAGAATGAAGATCAGTGGAAAAGAGGATTATGGAGCCACCAATGTAAGTTTGAAATTCTGGGGTCCATTTATCATGTACTATATGGCCATTATACTATTGCATACGTGTCATTTTAAACATGCTGCTTTATTGGTTTTGATTTTAATATCAGCACATCACTAATTAATAGTCAAACTCACACCTCGAGTGGAATAATATATTCATATACAGAAATCAAATGAAATAAAGTAACCAGGCTAATCCAGTGGAAATGTTATTCGACTGAAGGCTGGATAATGATTTTAATAAATCACTAAGTTAATCTCCCTTGTCTCTCTCTCTCTAAAAATAATCTGCATCTAGGCTTGTATATTTCATTAATTTCATGCTCTAATTCTGTGCTCTTTTGACACATTTTAAACGATTTCAAAATAACTGCAAGGCTGAATGATAATGGCCAATATTTTGAAGCAGAATTACACAAGTCATAGAGATACTCGAATCGGCCCGCTGAGTTCCAACACTCATGTGATTATCGCAATTAAATATTCTTGTATGACAACCCTAATTACTGATCAGCAATAAATAAAGGTAAATCAGAATTCCATTATCCATATTGATGGAAATCTTTGCATGTAAACAGCCACAGCCGAGCCCTGCTGGTTTCTGTTTGGACATGTGCAGTGGAAAAACACCCTGTGTGTAAACCATCTCCTGCATGTTTAAAGGCAGACTATTTCAGCAGACATGTTCACCGAGTTGCTTCCAGTTTCTAGATGCCATGTAGCAGTCTGTAAATAAACACTGGCTAGAGAGGAAGATGGAGAAGAGAACAGCAGGAGAAGCATCTAGAAGGCCAGGTATGAATTCTTCAGCGCTTGAATTGCTCTCCGTTGCTCAGGCCGAATCGAATCAAGTCCACGCAGGTCCTCCTCACGACTTTCCTCCTCTTACTTCCTGGCTGTTCCTGTCTGCAGGGTGACTTTAGTTTGGAACTTGATTCGTGAGGGATTTGATCTGAGTGGTGTGGATGCTTTGTCCATGTGATCAGGCTTTACAGTCCAGGTTTAGTTGTAACTCTTTTGCAGATCAAGATGAAGATGAAGGGTGGAGTCGTCAAACAGGGGATTCTTTACCTCCATCTCGCCAGTCTATAAAGAGAGAGAGAGAGAGAGGGAAGGAGAGAGGAGTCAAATGCCATTGCTAACACTGGATAACTGTAGGGGGCAAATAATCCCCTTGATTTTATCTGCAGGTTGATGCCCTCTGTTAGACCACCCTGAGAGAGATCCTCACACATACATACACACATACACACACACATACATACACACATACACACACACACACATACATACACAGGGCAAACACACATTAAGCTGCTTACCGGAGCGAGTCCCGGGCATTCATACACAGTGAAGTCTCCATCCTCATTCTCCTCATCCGAGGTAGCTCCTGATTCTGGAATCTTGGGATCGTCTCTTTGTCTGCACATAAGGATGAACAATTAGCATTGGTCAAACTTATTTTAAAAAATGATAAATAAATTAATTACTCTGTATTTAAAGTGTTCCTGAACTAAACATTTTAAAGCATTGAAAAGTATTATTATTATTATTATTATTATTATTATCATCATCATCATCATTA
The DNA here is from genome assembly GCA_025084515.1 of Ancistrus triradiatus. NCBI lineage: Eukaryota > Metazoa > Chordata > Actinopteri > Siluriformes > Loricariidae > Ancistrus > Ancistrus triradiatus. Next base: position 177,567 of record JAJAGP010000888.1, on the reverse strand, counting down.
TTGTTGCTGTTGCTATTAAATAACAAAATAAAGATTAATATTATTAATAATCATTATTATTGTTGTTGTTATTAAACAATACAACAAATTATTATTAGTAGTAATTATTTTTTAATAAAATATTTTTGAAAATCTCATAAATATAATATACATAGTAATAATAACAACAACAACAATTATTATTATGAATATATTATTATCATCATTATTATTATTATTATTATTATCATCATCATCATCATCATCATCATTGTTGCTGTTGCTATTAAATAATAAAATAAAGATTAATATTATTAATAATCATTATTATTATTGTTGTTATTAAACAATACAACAAATTATTATTATTAGTAGTAATTATTTTTTAATAAAATATTTTTGAAAATCTCATAAATATAATATACATAGTAATAATAACAACAACAATTATTATTATGAATATATTATTATCATTATTATTATTATTATTATTATCATCATCATCATCATCATTGTTGCTGTTGCTATTAAATAATAAAATAAAGATTAATATTATTAATAATCATTATTATTATTGTTGTTGTTATTATTAAAGAATACAACAAATTATTATTATTAGTAGTAATTATTTTATTATTTTTTTATAAAATATTTTTGAAAATCTCATAAATATAATATACATAGTAATAATAACAACAACAATTATTATTATGAATATATTATTATCATCATTATTATTATTATTATTAGCATTGTTGCTAAACATTAAAATAATGATATTAATCATAATAATTATTAGTATTGTTTTTAAACAATACAACAAATTATTAGTAGTAATTATTTATTTTATTATTATTTTTGAAATGAGTATTTTTTAAAATATTTTTTCATGTTTCAAACCTGCTTTTTCCTGGTCAGGGCCATGAGGTTTCTGTACACAAGTCATCAGTCCATTGGAACACCGGCAGCACCAGGGTATGCTGAATAATTTTATTTATCATTTATTTATTTAATAATAATTTTAAAAATAATTAATTTTTGTAAATATTTATTTATTCAGTTCGACAATTAGCATTGGTCAAACTTATGTAAAGAATGATAAATAAATTAATTACACTGCATTTAAAGTGTTCCTGAACAAAACATTTTAAAGTATTAAAAATTATTATTATTATTATCATTATTATTATTATTATTATTATTATTATTATTATTATTATTATTATTATTATCATCATCATTATTGTTACTATTAAATAATAAATAAATAAAGATTAATATTATTAATAATCATTATTATTGTTATTAAACAATACAACAAATTATTATTAGTAGTAGTAATTTTTATTATTTTTTAATAAAATATTTTTGAAAATCTCATAATTTTTAAAAGAATTTACTTTTGTAATTATTTATTCACTTTGCAATCCTTCTAATAATAATAATTATTATAATACTATCATTATTGTTGTTAATATTATTATTAAGAACTACAACAACAGAAAAAATAAAGAGTAATCATAACAAAAAAAGAAATAATAATAATAATAATAATAATAATAATAATAATAATAAGTCTACATAATCCAGGGCCCTTCATGGAGAACACAGATAGTCCCCCAACCAGTCTCCCCTCCCTCACATAACACCTGGCTGGTTCTGTCACCAAATTCCCAGCAAACTGCTGCTGCATCACTTCAGGTGCTGAGTATTAAAACTGTATATAGATAGTAAACAGTGCAATTGGGCTTAACAGTGCTGTATGTAGATTATTGACTCACTTGAGAGACAACATCTGCTGCTTCTGATGCTGATAGTGGTACATCTGTGCACTCTGAGCCAGGGTTTTATCTCCAGACTGAAACAGATAAGAACGTTTGAACACATTAAAACCATTCGTGTCCGGTGCTGTGGCTGCAGCGTGTCTGTACGTGTCCCTCACTTACTGATGCGCTGTCGTAAGAGTGCGGACCCATCACCCCGAAGGCTGGGTAGTCCACTTTTTGGGCCAGTCGAGTTCCCTTCTGCGTCCTGTCACAAGAAATACAGCAACTTTGATTTGTTCAGTTACATTTCTGACTACTCTTATTGGTCATGCTTGTCGACTGAAACAAATGCTCTGTTGTGATTTTGTTGTTTGATGGTCATTTTATTTGGCTGCTATTGACTCAAGGACTTAAGTTTAGTTGTCTGGACGGCATTTTGTAGCAATAAATAAATACCGTAGAGTGACTTTGCTTATTATAGCACAAATAACAACAAATGCATACACATAAAGCCTGTTAACTTTATCTTACCTGCTATTCGAGGTGCTAAATGAACAGGTAATGCATGATGGCAGTGTTACCAATAAACCCATGTCTTACCTGGTATTACGTAGCTGTTTCAGTGGTGTTGCTAATAAAGTACCTACTGAGGGATGGGATGTCCAATCTCTCCAGAAAATAACCAAATTACCAAATTAGCAGATGTGCCTCTAATACTTGACTGGCAAACTCTGTTGAATGAATAGATGTTCTATACACATACAGTGGGGCAAAAAAGTATTTAGTCAGCCACTGATTGTGCAAGTTCTCCTACTTAGAAAGATGAGAGAGGTCTGTAATTTTCATCATAGCTACACTTCAACTATGAGAGACAAAATGAAAAAACAAACCCAGGAAATCACATTGTAGCATTTTTAAAGAATTTAATTGTAAATCTTGGTGGAAAATAAGTATTTGGTCACCCACAAACAAGCAAGATTTTTGGCTCTCACAGATGTGTAACTTCTTCTTTAAGAAGCTCTTCTGTTCTCCACTCGTTACCTGTATTAATGGCACCTGTTTGACCTCGTTATCTGTATAAAAGACACCTGTCCACAGACTCAAACAGACTCCAAACTCAACCATGGCCAAGACCAAAGAGCTGTCGAAGGACACCAGGAAGAAAATTGTAGACCTGCACCAGGCTGGGAAGAGTGAATCTACAATAGGCAAGCAGGTTGGTGTGAATAAATCAACTGTGGGAGCAATTGTAAGAAAATGGAAGACATTGATAATCTCCCTCGATCTGGGGCCCCACGCAAGATCTCATCCCGTGGGGTCAAAATGATCATGAGAACGGTGAGCACAAATCCAGAACTACCGTAGGACCTGATGAATGACCTGCAGAACTGGACCAAGGAACAAGGCGACCATCCGTAACACACTACACCGAGAGGGACTCAGATCCTGCAGTGCCAGGCGTGCCCCCCTGCTTAAGCCAGTACATGTCCAGACCCATCTGAAGTTTGCCAGAGAGCATATGGATGATCCAGAAGAGGATTGGGAGAATATCATGTGGTCAGATGAAACCGAAATAGATGACTAAATACTGTTTTGCTCCACTGTATTTACCCATTTAAGAAATAAGAGTATATAATCGGTGCAATTCTACACCACTGTGTTTGTCATTTTCTCCCACTGTTTTTACCTTATTCATGCTTATCTATTATTTTTATCAATTTAAAAATTACTTCTCTAAGTGCTATATCGGTGCAACTGCGAGAGCTGCTGGCTGCTGGCTGCCTTCCCTATGCTCACCTATACTCAGTGTCCCCAGAAATTGCCATATCACCCCTGCATTGGTGTGGAACTATGAGAGGGTGTTGGTAGGACTGAATCCTTACCTCACCCAACAGACTCCAGCCAAGACCAAAGCCACCGAAGCCACCATGAGAGACAATCCTGCCGTTACTACAGAGAAGAGACACACAACAAGAAATAGAGAAATAGAGAGAGAGAGAGAGAGCAAGAGCGAGAGAGAGATGGTTAATTTGAGTATGCACAAGCACTGACCTTGTAGACACAAATTAATGAATCCTTAGTGATGAAGTCAAAACACTTTGTGCGTGTTGCTGTACCATCTGAGCATCTCATAGCATGCCACAAGATACAATCACAGCCATTTTAAGAACTAAGGGCCAGATATTGCTTGTTCAATTAGTTCCAGTGTTGGGCTTTGCACTCCTTAAATTAGTTTGACCATACGTCTTTACTTCACTTAATATTGGGACCTAAAAACTTTCACCATAGACCTGAACTGCGTTGGTCCTGTGGGGGTCCTGACCCTTAGAGAACAGAGTAAAGGGGCCTACAAAGTGTGTAGAGAAACAGATGGACTACAGTGTGTAATGGTAGAACTTCAAAGTGCTTCTTTATGGTAAGTGAAACTGATCAAATGGACAGTTTGTGTAAAAACAAGGAGGTGTAAATAATAAAGTGATCTGTGAGTGTATCCTCACTCTGCTTATGTCAATCTTCTGATCAATTGTCCAATACCTTAAGCTGCGACTGCCGTAATAAAGTATGTTCAAAAATACCCAACATGGACTCTCATAGCAGCTTTACTATCTGAAATATCGAGGTACTGTTATTCCCCTCAGACTACCACAATGACAAGTATTAAAGAAGGAGACATACTGATATAGGAGTGGTCCTCAGATGGGTAGGGCACGATGAGGGGTGCGCTCTGCATGGCAGATATCAGAGGACTGCCAGTGCTAGGACTGGTGGCACTGGAGCTGGTGGTAGGGGACGACGTGGTTAGAGTGTGTGTTACAGGCTCAAAGCTGGGAGAGGATTCTGGCCTGTGGTGACTTCTCGACCGTGACGTGTCGTCCTTGACGTGAGGAGCAGTCTGAGAGGGTGCTGAGGAACAAGGCAATGGAGTTACAGATACAGAGTGCGATAACAAAGCAGGCATATGCGCTTCTGTTAGGCTAAGTATTTAAGTACAGCTACGCGCTGTTCAACGACCGCATTACGTTCTGTGAAATAGGCCATTGACCAAAATGGATGTTTACCAGACATTAATAGTCAGAGGCTTTTTATGCTACTGTAATTTAAATATACAGTGGTGTGAAAAAGTGTTTGCCCCCTTCCTGATTTCCTATTTATTTGCATGTTGTCACACTTCACAGTGTTTCGGAACATGAAACCAACTTCAATATTAGTTATAAGACAACACAAGTAAACACAAAATGCACTTTTTAAATGAAGGTGTTTATTATTAAGGGAGAAAAAAAATCCAAACCTACATGGCCCTGTGTGAAAAAGTGATTGCCCCCAATCTTGTTAAAACATAACTTAACTATGGTTTAATCACACCTGAGTTCACTGTCTCTAGCCACACCCAGGCCTGATTATTGCCACACCTGTTCTCAATCAGGACATCACTTAAATAGGACCTGCCTGACAAAGTGAAGTACACCAAAAGATCCTTAAAAGCTACACATCATGCCGAGATCTAAAGAAATTCAGGAACTATTGAGAAAGAAAGTATTTGAGATCTATCAGTCTGGAAAGGGTTATAAAGCCATTTCTAAAGCTGTGGGACTCCAGCGAACCACAGTGAGAGCCATTATCCACAAATGGCAAAGACATGGAACAGTGGTGAACCTTCCCAGCAGTGGCCGGCCGACCAAA